>JAGIQG010000011.1:12399145-12727564 GCA_024679065.1 Sphyrna mokarran
CATACTGTGCCACACACTGTGCCACACACCATGCGACACACTGTGCCACACACTATAACACAGATTGTGACACACCCCATGTCACTATGCCACACACTGTGCCACACACTGTGTCATCGTGCTACATACTGTAACACACACTGTGCCAGCATGGCACACACATCATTCTTAAAGCAATGATACCAAACAAACAGAGGTTCCTATCAAAGCAGGTGGGAAGACTTGTTGACTGACAGAGCAGCTGGGCCACTCACTTGGAAGGAATATACACACTTGGATCAGTCAGGGTCCATCGCCTTGCCGAGGTCCCTCCACACTGCCAGCTAGCCTGATCGGCTAAGTGCATTTTGAATGTTAAATTGCTGTTTCTTATTGAACTAATTCCCTTCTCTGAAAGAAGGAGACAGCCAGCATCTTAAACAGCAGCAACTCTGGGACAGAGATGGAAGAGGAAAAGAGCTCCCACTTTTTATATTCTCCAGAGGAAATTGCTGGATCATTACCACAGTGCAATCTTTCCCTGTCACCCAGTCTGCTTAAACCAGTATCAATCATTGCCTTCATCTTTCTAATCAATACTAGTCATTAGGCTTCTCTTTCCTCAGTAGAATCCTGATGGCTTGTAATGCATCTAATTCATCTGCTGATTTATACTGCCTCTCTCCTCCAGCCGCTCCCTGTCTGGCCTGCGTTTAGTTAGCATGGGCTGCCTGCCCTGGATAGATTGAGCCTTCCATCTGGTACATTCACCAATAAATTAAAGAATCTCCAGCAACGAAGGAGAAAGAGAAAGAAAATAAAGCCGGGAGTATTTCTGTTGGGTCTGATATGGCCTCAGCAAGTGACTAACAGTCAATGGAGTCTTTTTGAAAAGGGGTTGGAGCCAGGATTGGGTATATTCCACTTGCAATGCAGGCAACAGTGTAACCATTCATTCATAGCACTGTGATAAAGACCAGAATTTTGTAAATTAATTTGTGGGACATGGATATTGCTGGCTGGGCCATCATTTATTGCCCATCCCTAATTGCCCCTCAAGAAGAACAAAGAACAAAACAGCGCGGGAAACAGGCCCTTTGGCCCAACAAGCCCGTGCAGCCACCTCGATGTTCCCACCTCTATCCGTGATCCCTTTCTATGTTTATAGATCTATGCATTGAAACCAAATTTGAGACAATTTAGGGAGAATTTGTTCTGCCAATCAGCCTAAGAGCACATCTTTGGGATACGGGAGGAAACCGGAACACCCGGAGAAAACCCGGTGGTGGCTGAACATCTTGCGAGGCCATTTCAGAAGGTAAGTGAGAGACATCCCCATTGCTGTAGTTCTGGAGTCACATGTAGGCCGGACCAGGTAAGGATGGCAGATTTCCTTCCCTAACAGTAGCACAGTGCTTAGCACCGACCACTGTCCCATCTAGGCCCCATTCCCGTAACCCCACAGGTTTATACTACTAATCCCCCTGACATTAAGAGTCAATTTAGCAAGGCCAATCAACCTAACCCGCACATCTTTGGACTGTGGAAGGAAAGCGGGGCAGCTGGAGGAAACCCACGCAGACATGGGGAGAACATGCAAATTCCACATGTACAGTGACCTGAGGCAGGAATTGAACCCGGGTTCCTGGCGCTGTGAGGTAGCAGTGCTAACCACTGTATCACCACACCGTTTGTTAATGTAAGCCTGCTTGTGACACTAATAAATAAACTTCAAACTGTTAAAAAAAACCTTGGCTTCCTTTAGAAAGATGTCGGACAGTGTTAATGATGAGAGGCTTTGCTGAATTGGTTATTGGAAAAACCTTCCTCATCTGTATCCATTTAGTGATGAGTGGGGATCTGGACATATTGACCATTCACAGTGACAAAGAACAAGGAAAATTACAGCACAGGAACAGACTCTTCAACCCCCTAAGACTATGCTGCTCAACAGAACTAAAAAACTTCTGGGGACCATATCCCTCTATTCCCATCCTATTCATGTATTTGTCAAGATGCCCCTTAAAAGTCACTATTGTATCTGCCTCCACTTCCTCCCCCGTCAGCAATTTCCAGGCACCCACCACCCTCTGTGTAGAAAAATCTGCTTCATACATTCTCTCTAAACCTTGCCCCTTGTGCCTTAAACCTGTGCCTCCTAGTAATTGACTCTTCCACCCTGGGATAAAGCTTCTGACTATCCATTCTGTCCGTGCCTCTCATAATTTTGTAGACTTGATGTTAGTCGGCACATCTTTAGCCATGATTCCATTCTCATAGTGAGTTTGGCTTGCATTTCCACACGGTGGGGGAACATATTGAAAAGGATGATGTATGAGGTACTACCAGGTCAGAGATCAGTCTTGCCTCTTACCCAGCAGAGAATGATTAAGACATTCAGCTGACTGGAATTATAGATAGAGCAGCAGCAGTCTGTGTGTCATTATTGATTTGGGTAATGGAGAAGTTCTGTATTATTACAGTTAAAGGTTCATAGCCATTAATACTTGAGAATCTATCCCAAGTGGCTGAGATGGGATTGGGGAATCAGGGATGCCAGTCAGCTATCAGGCAATGCTTCCCAAACTATTTCCACTGGGATGTCTTTTTAAGCTGGCACATTGGCACAGCGGTTAGCACTGTTACCTTACAGCGCCAGGGATCCGGGTTCAATTCCAGCCTCAGGTCACTCTCTGTGTGGAACCTACACATTCTCCCCGTGTCTGGATGGGTTTCCTCCAAGTCCTCCAGTTTCCTCCCATGGTCTAAAGATGTGCGGGTTAGGTTGATTGGCAGTGTTAAAATAACCCTCAGTGTCAGGAGGACCAGCTAGGGTTAATGCATGGGGTTATGCAGATAGTGCCTGTTTGGGATTGTTGTCGGTTCCCCCATAACTGCACATCTTTGGATGCTAAGGGGCAATTTAGCTTGGCCAATCCCCCGCATACTCATATCTTTGGGAGAAAACCAGAGCACCCAGAGGAAACCCTCGCAGACACAGGGAGAATGTGCAAACTCCACACAGATAGCGATCTAAGCTGGGAATCGAACCCAGGACCCTGGTGCTGTGGGGCAGCAGTGCTAACCACTGAGCCATGTGCCGCTCAGAATAGCAACATTCATATGTATGTCAAAGGGCTCCCAGATCTGTCTCCTCAGATTCTACCTTCCACGGCTGCCAATGTTGCTTGCATGTCCAAGACCCCAGTTACTCATCTACCCATGATGAACAGGTTGGGAACACCTCAGGGACAGTAGATTCATCTAGAGAATGGTAGAAATCTGGAATGTGCTGCCTGGGCAGATAGTGGGAGGACAGGAACCTTACAACTTTGAAAAAAATAATTGGATATGCACTTGAAAAATATTCAAAGCTGTGGGGCAAGTGCAGGAAAATGGGATGAGTGCACTTTTAGTGTAGATATTGCCAACACGATGGGCCGAAATGACTTTTCTGTGTTGTGTGACTCTGTGAAAGAGCACCCAGAGCAAACCCAGAGAACAGGCCATGACTTGAAAGAGTGCAAATTAAATGGAATGAAGCTCGGGGAAGGGGAAGCATCAACTATCGACTAGGAATCGACGTTAGTAGTCTCGGTCTCCTTGGGGAATCTGAACTTTAAACCCTTGCAGCAAGAATCCAGGGCAAGGTCAGTCAATTTCCATTCCCTTAATTTCCATGATATTCCTTCCCTACACAGGGGAGGGCTTGGGGCAGGGAGAAAATGACGAAATAACTCTTACTTTAATAGCCCCTGAGTGGCCCTAAAGATTGCAAAATATACAAAAGGATGGAATTCTCCCCTCCTGATGAACCTTTCAGTTGTAGGTGAGCGCGGAGTGACACGCGTATCCGTAACACGCTCCGACGTTGCGTGAGCGAGTGGGGGCCCAGATGGTCATTCTGAATTATTTACCAGATAGTCTGCTGGTGAGCTCTCCTGGTGTACTGTTTGTATTAGGGGAAGGTTCAATAAAAAAACATAACAAGGTTTGAGGGCAGGACTCCTCATGTATCTTTAATTAGAGAGCGCAAGGGTCAAGGCATCATCAACAAAAGGCAGAGAGATGCCTGAAAAATGCCAAAAATGGCTTATAAACTGCATAGGTGCCATGTTCAAAGCTGAAAATGCTGCCAGGAGCCAGCAGGACTGCACAGGACACTCAAACAGGGCATCTTGGCTTTCCTACACTTTTAGAAGCAAAGATCCACTGATAGTCCAGCAGTGTACCACCTCCTTCTAACCTGCTTTGATTTATTATTGCCACATGTATTGGGATACAGTGAAAAGTATTATTTCTTGTATTCTACTCAGACAAAACATACCGTTCATAGAGTACATACAGTAAGAACTCTCACAACACCACGTTAAAGTCCATCAGGCTTCTTTGGGATCACAAGCTTTCGGAGCACAGCTCCTTCACTCACCTGATGAAGGAGCAGCATTCGAAAACTCGTGATTACAAATAAACCTGGAATCCTACTGTGCAAAAGGAGACCATTGGCCCTATCAAGTCTGTACTGACCACAATCCCACCCAGGGCCTTTCCCCATAACCGCATGCATTTACCCTAGCCAGTCCCCCTGATAATAAAGGGGCAAGTTTTAGCATGGCCAAACAACCTAATCCACATGTCTTTGGACTGTGGGAGGAGACCGGAGTACCCAGAGGAAACCCACGCAGATACGGGGAGAAGGTGCAAACTCCACACAGGCAGTGACCAAGACCAGGAATCGAACCCAGGGCTCTGACGCTGTGAGGTAGCAGTGCTAACCCCTGTGCCACCCATACCACCCTGCCCACTGTGCCACCATACCACCCCTGTTGGACTTTAACCTGGTGTTGTGTGTGCCCGTCTCTGTCCAATGCCAGCGCCTCCACCTCATAGAATATATATAGGGGAGAAGGAAAGGAGAGAGTGCAGAATGTAGTGTTACAGTTATAGCTAGGGTGCAGAGAAAGATCGACTTAATGCAAGGTAGGTCCATTCAAAAGCAGCAGGGAAGAAGCTGTTCTTGAGTATATGACCTCAGAATTGTATGTCTTTTTCTGGATGGAAGAAGGTGGAAGAGAGAATGTCCAGGATCTGTGGAGTCCTTAATAATGCTGGATGCACTCAGAGGGTCGGTGCAGACCCAATTAGTTAAAGAGCTTCCTTCTGCTCTGTGGAGATTCTCGGGATGACCATGAAACCACTGTTGATTATGGTAAAAACCTGTGTGGTTCACTAATATGATGGAAATCTGAAGGAGGCCGTTTGGCCCGTTGTGTCCGTGTTAGCTCCTTAGGAAGAGCTGTGCGGTGGTTCCATTCCCTTGTTCACTCTCTCTGATCCCACAATGCAGGAGAGAGAATACAGTCATTGACTCCAGCTTGTGGTACATTATTTGCTGGATATTTCCTCATTCTCAGTGTCTAATTCCCAGCCTTGGGTCACTGTCTGTGTGGAGTTTGCACATTCTTCCCGTGTCTGCGTGGGTTTCCTCCGGGTGCTTCCTCCCACAGCCCAAAGATGTGCGGGTTAGGTTGATAGGTCATGCTAAATTTGCCCCTTAGTGTCCTGTGTGTGTAGGTTAGAAGGATTAATGGATAAATATGAAGAGATGTGGGGGTAGGACCTGAGTGGGATTGTGGTCAGTGCAGCCTTGATGGGCCGAATGTCCTCTTTCTGTACTGTAGGGTTTCTATGATTCTATGATGATCCTATAATTCTATGACGGGGTTATCACAGAGCAGAGAAAATCAGGAGTAACAGAGAATACCCTGACATTGCAATGGTACTGTTTTATTTCATAGCTCACTGTTTGTTTTGTAGGAAACCCAAGTACGCAGTATCACAGAATCATACAATCCCTAAAGTGCAAATGGAGACCATACGGCCCATTGCGCGTGCACTGACAGCAACCCCATCCCCGCAACCCCACATATTTACTTTCCTAGCACCACCCCCCCCCCACCCCACCCCACACTTTTACACTAAGGGACAATTTAGCATGGCCAATCCACCTAAACGGCACATCTTTGGACAGTGGGAGGAAACCAGAGCACCCGGAGGAAACCCATGCAGACACAGGGAGAATGTGCAAACTCCACATGGACAGTGACGCGAGGCCGGAAGCGAACTGGGTCCCTGACACTGTGAGGCAGCAGTGCTAACCACTGTGCCACCGTGCCGTGTGATTAAAGCTGAAATTTTAGCAGCGCTGTAGCAGAGCTGTTGACACCTGATTTTCCAAGCTGTATCTAGGTCAGGTATGGATTCGCCCTCGTTCCATACCAGCCGTGACCTTCACAATTATTCATTGGCACATTTGTGTCTGGAAAGAATGCAGTATGTGAGTCAAAGCACTATTAAGCTGTCACGGGAGAGGTCGTAGATGCAAAGAACCTCCGATTAATCACTTCAGAAATGCAGTAATGTCTCAGCAACCCCCCCAGTGAAAACTATTCTCCTGTCACCTTCGGTCTCCTCAATCAGCATCGCACAGTCACTTTGAACAACATCCTTACAGAGGAAGGTGTCAACAATCATTCTCCATATCTGAGTACGCCTTGATTCTGACTCAGACTAAGACCCCTTCACCCTTGTGTGCTCAGTGACCCACTGACTGATCCAAGTCCAGCTGATAGCGCTGGGGAGGGAGCCCAGAGGAAGTTCATAAGAATGATCCCAGGGGTGAAAGGTTTTCATATGAGAAGCGGTTAAGGACTCTGGTTCTGTACTCGATGAAGTTTAGAAGGATGGTGGGGTGCGGGAGATATCTAATTGAAACTTATAGAAAACTCAGAGGCCTAGATAGAGTGGATATGGAGAGGATGTTTCTACTGATGGGAGAGACTACAACTCGAGGGCATTAACTCAGAATGTAGGGACACTGCTTTAAAACTGGGATGAGGAGAAATTTCTTCAGCCAGGCGGTGGTGAATCTGTGGAGTTCATTGCCACAGAGGGCTGTGGAAGCCAGGTCATTGAGTGTCTTTAAGACAGAGACAGATAGGGGATCAAGGATTACGGGGCAAGGCAGGAGAATGGGGGTGGGAATCATAAGAGCCACGGTTGAATGTTGAAGCAGTGACGATGGGCCGAACAGCCTGATTCTGCTTTTCTATCTTACAGTCTTAATGGATTGTCAAAGGACACAAAAGGATATAAATAGATTGCAGACTTGGGCACAGAAGTGGCAGATAGAGTTTAATCCAGACAAATGCGAGATGATGCATTTTGGAGGATCAAATTTAGGTGTGAATTATACTGCAAATAGTAGAACCCTTAGGAACATTAACATCCAGAGGGATCTGGGCGTGCAGATCCACACATGCCTAAAAGTGGCAACACAGGCAGCCAATGTGATTAAGAATGCCTATGGCATGCCTGCCTTTGTCACCCAGGGCACTGAGTTCAGGAGCTGGGAAATTATATTGCAGCTATACAAAACCTTGGTTACGCCGCAATTTGGAGCATTTCATGCAGTTCTGCTCCCCAGACTCCCGGAAGGACTAGGAGCTTTAGAGAGGGTGCAAAGAAGGTTCCCCAGGATGTTGCCTGGTCTCGAGAGTGTTGGCAGTGAGGAGAGGTTGAATAAACTAAGATTGTTTCCATTGGAAAGATGGAGACTGAGGGGAGACCTGATAGGGATCTATACAATGATGGGAGGCACAGACAGGGTGGAAGTGTTAATTACAAGGGGACATGGGTTCAAGGTGAGACGGGAAAAATTTGAGGGAGATGTCTGGCATCTGATTAGGTACATGTAGAGTGAGGCTAGAGAGGGATATGGGCAGAAGGATATAGTAAGGGCAGGAGATTCTTTTTCTTAGTTTAGTTAGGGCATCACGATCAGCACAGGCATGGAGGGCCGAAGGGCCTGTTCCTGTGCTGCACTTTTCCTTGCTGTTTGTTCTTGCCTTGCTGGGCAAATCCCTTCATGGCCTCATCCCTCCCCATGTTTGCCACCTCCTCCAGTCCCAGGTATGTGCACTCTTTCACATTTCTCCTGATGCCTTGCTGTGGGTGTAGCTGGCTAGGCCCAAAGTTCTAAAGGTTCTACCTGAGACCTACCCATACATGTTTGTTATAGTTCCCCGTTGTAGATGAACGCACTGACAGAACCTAATTTATCCCAATGTACAAACTAAATGGACAAGATTACACATTTACAGGCAAATCACAGTCAATAGTGTCACAGGTAGGTTATATCTGCTCCCTCACTTCCATAAGCAGTGCATTTTATATGGAAAGTGTATTTCTTTTCTTACCCTTAGAGTGTGTATTCCAATTCAATAATTTCAGCAGCAAGCTTTTATGTGTTTAAACTGACAAAGGTTATTTGTTTTCACATACTTATCCAAAATTAGTATGATGCCACATGTTTGGTGTCATGCATGAACACTTATGCAAAGCTTGGATGCAGATAATGATGGTACTTTTTTACAGATTTATAGAATCCCAACAATGGAGAAGAAAGCCATTCAATCCATTGAGTCTACACCAACTCATCAGTTGATCCCACACAGGCCCTTTCCCAAAAACTCACGGATCCACCTCACTAATCCTCGTACCCTACACATCTCAGGATGCTAAGGGGTAATTTACCATGGCCAATTCATCCTTGGACACTAAAGGACAATTTTGCACGGCCAATTCGCCTAACCTGATATCTGTGGACACTAAGGGACAGCATATCATGGCCAATCTACCTAACCTGCACATCTGGAAGATGCAGAGGAAGCACACACAGACACAGGGAGAACCCGCACAAATAGTGGCCCAAGGCTGGAATTGAACCGGGGTCCCTGGTTCAGCATGGTAATAAAATGGGTAACACTGCTGCCTCATTGGGGACCTAGGGACCTGAGTTTGATTCCGGTCTTGGGTGACTGTCTATTCGGAGTCTCCCCATGTCTGTGTGGGCTTCTTCCGAGTGCTCCTGTTTTCTCCCACATTCCAAGGATGTATAGGTTAGGTGGGGGTTTTTTTAAACGCTACAGCACAAACAGGCTTTTCGGCCCAAAAGTTGCGCCGATTAAGCATGGGTTGGCCATGCTAAATTGGCCATTAGTGTTCTAGCTGTGTAGGTTAGGGGCATTAGCGGGGTAAATATATGTGGGTTAAGCTGGGTGTTTAGACTGGGTAAGATGCTCTTTTGGGGAGTCAGTACAGACTTGATGGGCCGAATGGCCTCCTTCACCACTGTGGGGATTCCATGATACTATGATTTGGACAAAGGGACAATGGTACAGTTGTCAAATTTTTCGATGACACACAGATTAGGTAGGAGAGTAAGTTGTGAGGACATAAAGAGGCTACAAAAAGATATGGAAGGATCTGACAAATGCATATAATGTGGGAAAATGTGAAATTGTCCATTGTAGCAGGAGGAAGATAAAAGAAGCATGTTAGTGAGATATGGTGAGAGATTGCAGAGTTCTGGAGTGCAGTTGATATGGTGAGAGATTGCAGAGTTCTAGAGTGCAGTTGATATAGTGAGAGATTGCAGAGTTCTGGAGTGCAGTTGATATGGTGAGAGATTGCAGAGTTCTGGAGTGCAGTTGATATGGTGAGAGATTGCAGAGTTCTGGAGTGCAGTGATATGGTGAGAGATTGCAGAGTTCTGGAGTGCAGTTGATATGGTGAGAGATTGCAGAGTTCTGGAGTGCAGTTGATATGGTGAGAGATTGCAGAGTTCTGGAGTGCAGTGATATGGTGAGAGATTGCAGAGTTCTGGAGTGCAGTTGATATGGTGAGAGAATGCAGAGTTCTGGAGTGCAGTTGATATGGTGAGAGATTGCAGAGTTCTGGAGTACAGTTGATATGGTGAGAGATTGCAGAGTTCTGGAGTGCAGTGATATGGTGAGAGATTGCAGGGTTCTGAAGTGCAGTTGATATGGTGAGAGATTGCAGAGTTCTGGAGTGCAGTTGATATGGTGAGAGATTGCAGAGTTCTGAAGTGCAGTTGATATGGTGAGAGATTGCAGAGTTCTGGAGTGCAGTTGATATGGTGAGAGATTGCAGAGTTCTGGAGTGCAGTTGATATGGTGAGAGATTGCAGAGTTCTGAAGTGCAGTTGATATGGTGAGAGATTGCAGAGTTCTGGAGTGCAGTTGATATGGTGAGAGATTGCAGAGTTCTGGAGTGCAGTTGATATGGTGAGAGATTGCAGAGTTCTGGAGTGCAGTTGATATGGTGAGAGATTGCAGAGTTCTGGAGTGCAGTTGATATGGTGAGAGATTGCAGAGTTCTGGAGTGCAGTTGATATGGTGAGAGATTGCAGAGTTCTGGAGTGCAGTTGATATGGTGAGATTGTTGGTGGGTTTGAGTGAGTTGATATGGTGAAGATTGCAGAGTTCTGGAGTGCAGTTGATATGGTGAGAGATTGCAGAGTTCTGAAGTGCAGTTGATATGGTGAGAGATTGCAGAGTTCTGAAGTGCAGTTGATATGGTGAGAGATTGCAGAGTTCTGGAGTGCATTGATATGGTGAGAGATTGCAGAGTTCTGAGTGCAGTGATATGGTGAGAGATTGCAGAGTTCTGAAGTGCAGTTGATATGGTGAGAGATTGCAGAGTTCTGGAGTGCAGTTGATATGGTGAGAGATTGCAGAGTTCTGGTGCAGTTGATATGGTGAGAGATTGCAGAGTTCTGGAGTGCAGTGATATGGTGAGAGATTGCAGAGTTCTGTGTATGGTGAGAGTTGCAGAGTTTGAGTGCAGTTGATATGGTGAGAGATTGCAGAGTTCTGGAGTGCAGTTGATATGGTGAGAGATTGCAGAGTTCTGAAGTGCAGTTGATATGGTGAGAGATTGCAGAGTTCTGAAGTGCAGTTGATATGGTGAGAGATTGCAGAGTTCTGGAGTGCAGTGATATGGTGAGAGATTGCAGAGTTCTGGAGTGCAGTTGATATGGTGAGAGATTGCAGAGTTCTGGAGTGCAGTTGATATGGTGAGAGTTGATATTCAGCCCCTTGAGCCTGCTCCATCATTCGATAGCCTCGTGGCTAATCTGACGGCAAACTCAAACCTGCATCCAGCCTACCCCTAATCCTGCCCCTTGTTCATATATTCATATTTCAGCATCCAGTGAGCAAACAGACTGATGACTGATTGATGTGCAGGATCTGTTGAGTCCTGGGATAATAAGGACAGAGTCCCAGGAAGAGGCTTCAATCACAGGACTGATGTGTCACACTTCGGTGGCCTGTCCAGTCTTTCTCAGATAGGGGAGGAGGTCATTGATACAATGGGAAGTTGATAGCGGCTACTGAGTTTTGTCACTACGGTAGCACAGTGGCATAATGGTTAGCATTGCTGCCTCACAGCGTCAGGGACCTGGGTTCGATTCCGGCTTTGGGGCCTCCGTGGAGTTTACACTATCGTTCCATGTCTGCGTGGGTTTCCTCCAGGTGCTCCGGTTTCCTCCCACACTCCTAAGATGTGCGGGTTAGGTTGATTGGCCATGGTAAAACGACCCTAGTGTCAAGGGGATTAGCAGGGGTGATATCTGGCCTTGTGGGAATGGGATCGAGATCAGTATGGTCTCATTGGGCCAAATGGCCTCCTGCACAGCAGGGATTCTACGATTGCCTTTGATCCTGTATGAAAGATGAAAAAAGATTATCTGGAAATTCTGTACGCTTTAGACATTGGCTCGTTTTTGAACAGTGAGATGTGTGAATTCCACAGATGGGTGTGAGGTACCCTGACCTATGTCCATTAGTTGATAAGTATATGGAAGAGAAGGGAATGGTTTAGTTTGGAGGGGCATTGCTTTTTATATTGGTCGGCGCAACATCGAAGGCCAAAGGGCCTGTTCTGTGCTGTAATGTTCTATGTTCTATGTTCTGTTTTGAATTTGATATTCAGTTAAGAAAACAGTATGCGTGTATTCTTCCTATTAGGCCCTCGAACTGCGGATTCCATCATAACATGAGAACTTTATATTAATAACATTGCTTGAACAAGAGATTAATCACATGATTGTCATGTCAAGAAGTTCCATCAGTCTTTGCTTTAATCCTTTTTATTTTGTCCGCATCTGGTGAGTAATGTCCCTTTCAAGAAACACGCTTGCTTCTTTGAATCAGATTAATGGCTCGAGTTCAGAAGCCTGGCTCACATACTTAGGTCTTTTTTGTGAATCAATGTGTCTGATAGACTGGTTTTGGTTGTCGTCCCGCTGTCATCTCCCCAGGCACTCTGGCACCTAACCAGAGGAACCTGAGCACAATACTAGGCCTCAGGCTGTAGTGCAGTCAGGCCGTATGTCACATGATTAGAATCTGAGCTAGGAAGGAGGGGAGCCACACAGGGGCCCATGGCAAAGGTCATTTGTGAATGTTAAATGTGTCTTGACCTATTTACACATCGGCTGATGGAGATACAAGACGTGCCAAGTAAAATTAGAGGTATTTATTCATTTATTTAGTGCCACAAGTAGATTTACATTAACACTGCAATGAAGTTATTGTAAAAATCCACACTCCAGCGCCTGTTTGGGTACACTGAGGGAGAATTTAGCACAGCCAATGCACTTAACTGCATATCTTTCAAATTGTGGGAGGAAACCGGAGCACCCAGAGGAAACCCATAAGACTCGGGGAAAACATACAGACTCCACACAGACAATGACCCAATCCAAGAATCGAACCTGGGCCCCTGACACTGTGAGACAACAGTGCTAACTACTGTGCCATCGGGCTGCCCAGAAGTATCTATACAATTCTCGAGTAAATCCTGAGTTTTTTTGCAGCTAAAATGTTGCCTACAATAACTGGCGTTCATACATGTAACAAAGAAGGCCAAGGCACATGGTAAAAATATCATCAGATAACTAAGCCACATCAGGAGTTATTAGAACAGTTGGCTTAACATTTTGGTGGAAAGAACAGATCAGAAGGGGTACTAGGAGAGTTAGAGAGGTTTAGGCAGGGAATCCCAGAGCTTAGCGGCTTCATAGCTGAAGACACAGCCAAAAGCAGTGGGACAAATCAGGATTGGATAAGACATCAGAATTGGAAGCAAGGGGAGATCCCAAGATGGTTGTGGGGCTGGTGGAGGCCACAGAGTCAAAACCAAAGAGAGATTTGAACCCAAGCATGGGGATTCCGGGAATCAAGATGTTATTAATGTGAGGCTAATGTACCTTTAAGAGTTTTTTTTTAATTCATGCTCACAGCCTTAGGTGATGTCATTATTGGGAGGAGAAAAAAAAACTGTGGGCAGGTAAGATGACAGGGATTTCATTTTCAATTTCAGTTTTAGCTGCAGGTTGGAGTTGAGTTTTAGAAGGGACAGCAAGCTAAACAGAAGTGTTTTCCCTCTCTCCTCGTTGTTTTGAAAATTCTGTTCGTTTCCTGAAAGATGAAAATCTGCTGTTGTTGGGGGCTGGACCAGATTCTCTCTGGTTGCTTTGGGAAACTGCCTTGTCTTCAAGCCGTTTGGAGTGAATCCAGAGAACTGCAGACTTCAGTCAAAGGACTCAATTTCCAGTATCACGTGAGCATTAGTCTGTGCTGTGTTAAACCCATGAAAGGAGTTTTTTGTCTATGGAAGGTTTTGATTTTGATTGGAACAACTTATATATACTCGTTAAGGGTTATACATTATAGCGATTGTTTTGTTTCTTGTTTATAATTGATCCAAATTCTTGCTAATTTTCTTTCCACACATGTTAACTATACTCCTAAATAAACTTTGTTTGATGAAAGTTCCCTCGTGGGTCATTAGAATCACACCCAAAGTTAAAACATAATGCTTACCCTGGCCAAATTCAAAATGCAAAACTTATTGATCCAGGCTGGCTTCATAAAACATTTTGTCGTTTCTAACCTGAACCATAACGCTAGCTTAATGTAAGTCAGCGAGTGCAGAGATGTCGGGTGAATGGGGCATGATGTGCCTTTTGGATGAAGCCGTGGAGGTGACACAGCAGGGGGGCATTAGGATAGCTGATTCCAGAGGTGACGATAGCATTGGTGAGAGAGTCAGATAGAGGTGAGGTAGAGATGGAGATGGGTCATAGAGTCAGACAGGATTACAGCATGGAAACAGGCCCTTCATACCATCCTTTTTTTAACCCCTAAGCTAGTCTCAATTGCCTGTGTTTGACCCATACCCCTCTATGCCCATCTTACCCATGTAACTGTCTAAATGGTTTTTAAAAGTCAAAAATTGTACTCTCCTCTACTACTTTCTCTGGCAGCTTGTTCCAGACACTCACCACCTCCTGTGTGAAAAAAATTCCTCCTCTGGATACTTTTGTATCTCTCTCCTCTCACTTTAAACCTATGCCTTCTAGTTTTAAACTCCTCTATCTTTGGGAAAAGGTATTGACTAATCCATGCCCCTCATTATTTTATAAGTTCACCCCTAAATGTCCTATTGTCTGGGGAAAAAATTCCCAGTCTATCCAACTCTCCTTATAATTCAAACCATCAAGTCCCCCAGTAGCATCTTTCCTGCACTCTTTCTAGTTTAATAATATCCTTTCTATAATAGGGTGTCCAGAACTGTACAC
Organism: Sphyrna mokarran; assembly: GCA_024679065.1. Classification (NCBI taxonomy): domain Eukaryota; kingdom Metazoa; phylum Chordata; class Chondrichthyes; order Carcharhiniformes; family Carcharhinidae; genus Sphyrna; species Sphyrna mokarran. The sequence continues at coordinate 12,413,637 of JAGIQG010000011.1, forward strand.
CGTATTCCAAGTGTAATGTTCTATTTATGAACTCAACTGCCACAAGTTGCTTTTTTTCATTTTCTCACCATTTCAGGTTCTGTTATCTAACGGGTTCTTCATTCATATCAGTCAGGAATTTGCGCTTATGCTCACGTCGGGGTGGATGGAAAAAGGGAGTGCAAGAAGATCAAAACCCTTTATATGTCAGCAGGAGGTCAGATCGCCTTTGTCCCCACCTTCCCAGTGATATAGTGGGGTTCCCATTAGAATAAATTTCAATCTAATTATCAAGCCTCCGTTGTCCTTGCCCACCATTGTATTATCCATTCACATTGGCATGAGGCCATGCCAACATCACCTTGGCTGCTCTCCCAGTACTGGTACATCTGGCAGGCACAAATCATCAGAGGAGCTCGGGTGAGTGCACAGCTATGGGAGAGAGGGTCTTGCCAGGACAGCACCAGGGCATGACCCCCTGTCACTGCCCAATGCCTGGGTGGGATAAGGGCAGTGGGAAGAGCCCTTGCTTCAAGGTGTATTGTATGGGACTCCGGTACATGGGTGGAGGGGTGCCTTTAGTAATTCAGTTGGAGGGACAGCACCTCAGTGTCAGAAGGTTAGAATTCCAGATCCGTCTCCAGAGGTTGGAGCAAAACCGTCCAGTGCAATGTTGAACGAGTGCTGCACTGTCAAAGGTGCCGTCTTTAGAATGAGATATTAAACCAAGGCCCCGTCTGCTCACTCAGGTGAACACGTAGATCAGAAACTTCCAGCCCCTTCACCCTGGAGGGAGTTTCAGATCTCACCTATGGGGCACCTCTGCTATGGGTTCCCCAGCGGTGAAGGGGTATCCGAAGGGAAATCCCATTGACTGGAATATCCCACCACCAGCCAATAGTGGGCTCCCTCCTGCCACCATAGCAGGTCACCCACAAAATTAAAATCCCGCCCACACGATTTCAAAAAATTCCCCCAGTATTCGGCCAATATCTGTCTGTAAGTCAATCGCTAAAGATAATCCGGTCATTATCATCCTGCTGAATGTAGGATCTTGCTGTGTGCAAATTGGCTGCTAAATTTCCTACATTATAACAATGCCGACTCACAGCGCCGGGACCCAGGTTCAATTCCTGGCTTGGGTCACTGTCTATGCGGAGTCTGCACATTCTCCCTGTGTCTGCATGGGTTTTCTCTGGGTGCTCCGGTTCCTCCCATAGTCTGAAAGACGTGCGGATGAGATGCATTGGCCATGCTAAATTCTCCCTCCATGTGCCCGAACAGGCACCAGAGTGTGGCGACTAGGGGATTTTCATGGTAACTTCATTGCTATGTTAATTGGTGGCACAGTGGTTAGTACTGCTGCCTCACCATGCCAGGGACCCACGTTTGATTCCAGGCTTGGGTCGCTGTGCAGAATTTGTGCATTGTCTGCGTGGGTTTCCTCCGGGTGGTTTCCTCCCACAGTCTAAAAGGTGCATCGGCCGTGCTAAATTTTCCCTCAGTGTACCCGAACAGAATCAGGCAACTAGGGGATCTTCCCAGTAACTTCATTGCAGTGTTAATGTAAACCTACTTGTGACATTAATAAGTAAACTTTGAAAACATCAAAAGATTATTTCCTTATTTTGTGTGATGAAATTCTAAAGAATAGTTTGCGTTATTGTTATGGGATTGATGGGCCAAATAGCCTCCTTCTATACTGTAGAGATTCTATGATTCTATCATTTAAAGGGACCACATCGATACAGATTGTCGGTGACCAACTTTCTTTCAATCCTTCTTCCTTTGACATCTTGGAGGCCTTACTATCAGGAAAAGACTCCAGCGAGGATTCAGGCAACAAGGCAAAGAACAGGGATGATTTTCTATCCAACGTCTTACCTCTCAGGTTCAGACCCAACCACATTCCTTCAGAATCTCAACTCTTACAAAGGGCTCCCTGTAGGCCCACTCGATAGCGCGTGGACAAATGTAACGTGTCTGCGGTGGGGGCGGGGGAGGGGGGGGGAGTTGTCGGCTAAAATAGAAACATTAAACCTTTTTCTGTTTCGCAATTTTAAAACATTCTAATTCAATTTCTGTGATTTATGGCCCAGAGGAAATTCATGGCCCTCGGGCCTGAAGCCTCAGCGTCCCCTGATAGTTTGTGTCAGGGAGCAGCAGATAGCATTCATCAAGAACCTGCTAAAAGCTGACTCAGCCAAACTCACGGGCCAGAAATAATTACATTGCAGAGATGGATATGTACTGAGACGGGGTTGGGGCGGCGGTGGGGGTGGGGGGGAGGGGGGTGTGGGTGGTAGAATGGGGAAGGAAAGGGAGGTACACAGAGAGAGGGAGAGAAAGAGAGAGGGTGAGCGCCACAGGGAGTGTAAGGGAAAGAAAGCAAGATGGAGAGACAGAACAATGTCAACTCTGAGGGAGATTAAAGAGAGAGAGAGAGATAAGGAAGGAAATGTGGAGAGGGTAACAAAGGAAAAGGCAAAATAACAACGCAGTGACAGAGACCAGCAGAGCATTCTCCTAGCTAGAAAAAGAAATGAACAGGACAGAGAGGGAGTGCTGGAATTGATTACACCCGCTGTCTGCACAATATCAATCACTCTCATTCCAGTGTAAAACATCTCCCTCTGACTAAATAAACAGCACCCGCCATCTTCTCGCCTATAATTTATCTCACAACTTCACTAATCACTCCTTCGCTGTTGACAGCTCTGCTCTTCATTATGTGAGAGTGGGAAAGAGAGGCCAGGAGGGTAAGGCAGCTGGGAGGAGGGTTTGAGCTGTAACTGAGTGAGTAACACGCTCCCCGCTCCGTCAGGAAGCTGCAGGTTCAAGACCCACTCCAGAGGCTCTTAGTTACGCCTGGCTTTTCCCCGGTTACCTCTCACCTGTTAGGATATTGATTCATGGGACGTGGGTATTTTTGGCTGGGTCAGCATTTCTATCCCCTCCGCCCGACCAGTTGCCCATGAACTGAGTGACCCTTGACTGTGAGACACTACTGTCAATTTTCGCCACGGGTCACTGCCTGCGTAGAGTTTGTACGTTCTCTCCATTTCTCCGTGTCTGTGTGGGGTTCCTCCGGATGCTCCAGTTTAAAGTTTAAGCTTATTTATTAGTGTCTCAATTGACTTACATTAACACTGCAGTGAAGTAACTGTGAAAATCCCCGAGCCGCCACACTCCTGTTTGGGTACACTGAGGTTGAATTTAGCATGGCCAATGCACCTAACCAGCATGTCTTCTGGACCGTGGGAGGAAACCGGAGCACCCGGAGTAAACCCTTGCAAAAAACGGGAGAAAGTGTAGACTCTGCAAAGACAATGACCCGAGGCTGGGAATCAGTACCTGGTATTGTGAGGCAGCAATGCTAGCCACTGTGCCACTCTGTTTCTCTCACAGTCCAAAGATGTGTGGGTTAGCAGATTAGCCATGGTAAATTGCCTCTTAATATCCCAAGGTGTATAAGCTAGCAGGATTAGTGGGATAAATATGTAACTGTTAGGGGATAGCGTCTTGATTAGATGCTCTGTTGGAGAATCACTGCAGACTCAATGGGCTGAATGTCCTTTTTTGGCACTGCCATAAGGTTGCTTTGGATTTGGAAGGCATTTTAAGGCAAGGCCAGATTTAGGCATATTAATGGGTTGAATGGTCTTTTATGAAATCAACAATTGTTTTATGGGCACCATTTGATTTTTAATTACAAGATTTGTTTTTGAATCAAATTCAAATGTCACCATCTGCCATGGTGGGATTCGAACCCTGGCCCCTAGAGCATTACCCTGACTCTCTGGGCTATTAAATCTAGCAACAATACCACTGTGCCACCACATCCACTTATAACTGGAACAATTTACCTCATTGCGACAGGATTCCAGCATTAACACCAGTAACTAAACTCGCCTTCTCAGGAATGGCACACATAAAAGTGACAGGGGAGGTACAGTGGTTAGCACTGCTGCCTCACAGCACCAGCGACCTGGTTCGATTCCCAGCTTGGGTCACTGTCTTGTGCAGAGTCTGCACATTCTCCCCGTGTCTGCATAGGTTTCCTTTGGGTGCTCTGGTTTCCTCTCATGCACTGGTTAGGTGCATTGACTGTGCTAAATTCTCCCACAGTGTAACCCAAACAGGCACCAGAATGTGGCAACCAGAGGATTTTCACAGTAACTTCATTGCAGTGCTAATGTAAGCCTACTTTGCAACACTAATAAATAAACTTTAAAAGGAATTGCAGTTTCCTCCCACAGTCCAGCGATGTGTGGGGTAGGGGTGATTGGCTATGCTAAATTGCCCCTAGTGTTTGCGGGACTGGCTAGGGTAAACACATGGGGTTATGGGGATAGGGTTGGAATTGTGGTCAGTGCAGACTTAATGGGCCGAATGGCCTCCTTCTGCACTGTAGGGATTCGATGACCTTTTTTCAAAATTTGTCTACAGGGCAGAAACAGCTTTCCTGATGCGGTTAAAGGAGAACTTTCTCTCCTGTTTTGTGTGAGAGGGTTACTATGGGCCAGGGGGAGCGAGGTGGCGATGGGAGAGGGGGCAATGCAGAGCGCCTGCACTTTACAGCCTGCCTTTAATGAAACACTTCCTCTCAGAGTGAAATGGGCCCCTAATGGATAGGACTTTGACAATGGACTGAGAGACTGCCTCTGTTACAAAAGGCTACTTCAATTACTACACAGAGAGGATGGAAGTGTAAACCATTTTATAATTGAATCCATCCATCAGTCTGCTCTTACCCACGTGACTCCAGATCCAAAGGCGCAGAGGCCGAGGAGAAGTGTTGATTCCCAGGCAGGGAAGCCTTCATTATCACGCCAGCTTAAAGCAGCCAGCTCCACAGATAAACTGGACACCAGGTTAACACAGGTCTTCGTCACATCACACCATCCAGTTTTATTCCAACCTGTCTGAATTCATTCAGCTCCACCCTCAGGCAGTTTCTCTGTTAAAGAAAGAAAGGATTGCAGTGGGATTTTCCAGCCTTGTCTGCTGTGCCGGGATTTACCTGAACTACTGATGCTAATGGACCTCTGGCTGGCTCGCTGCAGTGGGAATCTCCGGAAGCTACCCAATAAACCTGCTGGACTTTAACCCTGGTGTTGTGAGACTTCTTACTGCTTTACCCCAATACTGTGTTTACCCCCGTCCAACACCGGCATCTCCTCACCCATGTCATGCCTCAGAGTAAACCTCCCGCCTGCCCATTAGGCTCACTCATGTTCAACCAGTCCACAAGGATTTGAATTTAAAAGCGCCATCCTGGCAGCCCCTCTACGGACTCATTCCTGCAACTCCCCAAGAACTCCTGCAATACCCTTGTGCCTTCATAAGCCCTAGTGAGGCCACTTGGGAATATTGTGAACAATATTTGACCTCGTATCTAAGGAAGGGTATGCTGGACCTTGGAAGGGTGGATTTAAAATTGGTGTTGCTAAATTCTTACTGAGTTCTTACTACCCCAGTCCAACGCCGGCATCTCTACACCTTGGAGGGGGCCCAGAGAAGGTTCACGGGAATGACCTCGGGAATGAAAGGCTTGACACAAGAGGAATGGTTGAGGACTCTGGGTCTGTGCTCAATGGGGTTTAGAAGGATGGGGAGGGGGGGGGATCTCATTGAAATTTACAGAGTACTGAAAAGATTGAACAGAGCAGATACGGAGAAGATGTTTCCATTAGTCGGAGAGACTAGGGTCTGAGGGCACAGCCTCAGAATAACAGGATGACCCTTTAGCACAGAAATAAGGAGGAATTTCTTCAGCCAGAGGATGGTGAATCTGTGAAATTCATTACCTCAGAGGGCTGTGGAGGACAGGTCACTGAGTGTCTTTAAGACAGAGAAAGACCCCCTCCCCCTTCATCTTTATCTATTGCAGCTTAGTGTCTAATTTCTAATTTCAGCTTCTCTGCCCTTTGACCATTCACACCCTTTATTCTCTCTATGGGCTGCCATTAGCAGCCTTTCCCCTAGTTTCTGTGACTCATCTTTCATTCCCACCCCCTGCAGTATAAATATTTCCCACTTTCTATGCCTTTTAGCTTTGACAAAGGCTCGAAACATCAGCTCTCTTCTCTCCTGCTGCCAGACCCGCTGAAATTTTCTAGCATTTTCTCTTTTTGTTACAGATTCCAGCATCCGCAGTGATTTGCTTTTATCCAGGGATAGATAGATTCTTGATTGGTAAGGGATCAAGGGGCAAAAAGGTAAGAGAATGGGGTTGAGATACACGTGAGCCATGATTGAATGCTGGAGCAGACTCGATGGGCTGAATAGCCTAATTCTGCTCCTATACCATATGGTTGGAGATTATGGTGACGCACATCAGCTTGGTCCTCTCAGCTCATCTGAGGGAAAGCCTGGTGAACGTTGCTTTACTGACTGGCACAGCGATTAACAGCATGAATTCTACAATCTTCTGTGGAAGGCTGAGCAGATTGGGTCTATGCTCACTGGAGCTTAGAAGAGCGAGAGGTGAACTTATCGCAACACATATAAGATTCTGAGGGTAGGTGCTGAGGAGGTAATTCTTCTTGTAGGGGGGTTCTAGGACAGTTTAAAGATAAGGCCAGTCCCACACAAGACAGAGATGAGGAAGAGATTCTTCCCTGAAGGTCATTCATTGTTGGAATTCTCTTCCATAGAAAGCAGTGAATGTTGGGCCATTGAGTATATCCAAGGGTGAGCTAGACAGATCGGTGATCGATAAGGGAGTCAAGGGGAAAGGTAGCAATGTGGCTTAAATCAAATCAATATCGAGGAGATGTGTTTCGTGCCTTCATGCTGGGGTGAGGGGATGGCGGGGGGGAGGAGTGACGCCATAATTAAGGGGTGTGTTGATCAGAACAAACAATGACCTCCCCCGCCCAGCCCCAGCCCACCATGGTGGTCTTGGAGACTCCCCTTACCTATGCACAGAACAGATTAGTTAAACTTCAGCAGTACATAATGGTAAATTGCAAAACTTGTGTTCTTCAAGGAACAAGAAAGTCTCGCAACAAAATATCACCATGAAGATCCAGACCATTTGTAAAATGATAGAATCCGGACAGTGCAGAAGGAGGCCATTCAACCCATTGAGTCTGTACCGACCGCAATCCCACCCAGATCCTATCCCAATAAGCCCATACATTTATCATAGCCACTCGCCCTGATATAAAGGGGCAATTTAACATGGACTATCCACCTAACCCGAACATCTTTGGACATTAAGAGGCAATTTAGCATTGTCAACCTATCTAACCAGCATGTCTTTTGGACTGTGGGAGGATGCCAGAGCACTCAGAGGAGAACCACACAGATACGCGGAGAATCCTCTTGCATTCACAAAGAGAGTGGAGAAGCATTGATGGCCGTGTTTAGCCTCACTTAATAAAAACGTACACTTCTATGGATTAAAAAATTCTGAAACCTTCCCGCGTTTGTGGGCAGCAGTTTAATTAAGACCGGATCAAAAGGAGAGAAGGAAAGGCAGCAGTAGGAAGTGAGGAATTCTACAGACAGAATTTAAATTCAGCGAGAGCTGTTATTGATTGCATTGTGTCCATCAACTCCCCCAGATCTCTGCTATAAAAAGTAACAAAGACATACAAGCGAAGGAATAAGAGAAGCAGGAAGAAAATGCCACGGGAGAAATCGCAAGTAATATTCGGGAAAATGTCAATTTTTTTTTACAAATATATAATATGTAATTAAAAAAGGTTTGGGTGTCCATTAAGCCCAGCTATTAGCCTGATTGCGAGGGGCACTAAGAAAATGGTATTCACATGATAGATCCCTAGGGAATTTCAGCTCTCCGCTACCTTTTGTCTGGACTCCCCGCTTCCTGTTCTCATTTTAATAAGCTCTCTTGTTCTAGATTGTTTTATTGACATAGCAGCACCAAGGTAAGCCCTGCTGCCTCACAACGCCAAGGACCTGGGTTCAATCCTCAGTTTGGGTCGCTGTCTGTGCGAGTTTGCACGTTCTCCCCGTATCTGCGTGGGTTTCTCCCGGATGCTCCGGTTTCCTCCCTGAAAGATGAAAGGGACCCTGAAAAAACCAGCCTGAAAGATGTGCTGGTTAGATGCACTGACTGTGCTAAATTCTCCCTCTGTGTACTCGACGACTTGCCGGAATGTGGCGATGGGGGGATTTTCACAGTAACTTCATTACAGCATTGCCTTCTTGTGACTAATAAACAAACTTTAAAATCTCCCGGTTTCTCCATAACTGCTCTGGCAAGGCGGGTATTGTTTTGCTTTATCGTTTTCCAACCCCCCCCCCCCCCACCCCGCCCCCGCCTCCTCACCCCCAGCCTTCCTAATGCAGGGGAATGTGAGTCTGGCCTATACAACCTGTTCTCGTAGTTTAACTCTGTTAAACCTAGTGAAGCTGGACTATATCTTTTTCCTGACAAAGAGTCATCTAGATCCAAAACATTGACTCTTGTGCTTTCTCATGTGACCATTAGACATAGGAGCAGAATCAGGCCACTCGGCCCGTCGAGTCTGCTCCGCCATTCGATCATGGCTGATAAGTTTGTCAACCCCATTCTCCCGCCTTTTCCGTGTAACCTTTGGCCCCCTTACCAATCAAGAACCTTTCAATCTCTGTCTTAAATAAACTCAACGACGTGGCCTCCACAGCCCTCTCTGGCAGCGTTAGGCCACAGATGCTTGTCAGACCTGCTGAGGTTTTCCAGCATTTTCTGTTTTTGTTTCAGATTCCAGACTCTGCAGTTATTTGCTCTTAGCTGAGAGATTCTTTGTCAAGATTCCATGCCCAAATCTGAAAGCAGTACATACAGAGGCACTTTGTCCATGCTTAGGATGCTTGGAGTGCTACATGTTCTCTTCCTCAATCTCCCTCTTGACCAAAGAGGTGATGTGTGATACAGGTAGGTTGGGTGTTTGGGGTGCGTACTGCCCCTTTAAGAGTGTGGGTCATGTGATCCCCTGAAATGGGGTTAGCTTGTCCCTGGGTAGAACCTGGGTAAACTGCCTAGGATCTGACTGTGGGACAGTACCCAGCTACAGTGGGAAGTGATGGCCTAGAGGTATTGTTATTAGACTATTAATCCAGAAATAGCTAATGTTCTGGGGACCTGGGTTCGAATCCTGCCAAAGCAGATGGTGGAATTTGAATTTAATATAAAAAAATCTGGAATTGAAAGACTGCTGACTATGAAATCATTGTTGGAAAAACCTATCTGTTTTATTAATTTCCTTTAGGGAAGGAAATCTGCCGTCCTTACCTGGTCTGGCCTACATGCGACTCCAGAGCCCTCCGAGGGCAACTAAAGGATGGGCAATAAATGCTGGCCAGCCAGCAATACCCACGTCCCACAAATGAACAAAGAAGAAAGTTTAGCAATGCATGAGGTGACTTAATTGAAACTTCTTTGATTCCAAGAAGGCTTGACAAGGTAATTGTGAAGAGGATGTTTTCTTTTGATGGAGAGTCTGGAAATAGCGGTCACTGTTTGAAAATAAAGGGTTGCCCATTTAAGACAGAGATGAGGAAAAAAATTTTATTGAATTCAGATTTTTATTGAATTCAAGCACTGACCATCTCCAAAAAAAAGAGAATCTAACCAACTGTTTGTGGCTTTTAACTGTTATTGCTGAATTCCCGCCCCCCCCCCTCACCCCACCCCAATCCCATTAGCAACATCCTGGGGGTTACCATTGACCAGAAACTGAACTGGACTAGCCATATAAATACTGTGGCTACAAGGGCAGGTCAGAGGCTGGGAATTCTGCAGCGAGTAACCATTTCCTGATGCCCAAAGCCTGTTTACCATCCACAAGACGCAGGGGGCAACACGGTGGCACAGTGGTTAGCACTGCTGACTCACTGCACTAAGAACCTGGGTTTGATTCTGGCCTCGGGCCACTGTCTGCGTGGAGTCTGCACGTTCTCCCCGTGTTTCGTCCGGGTGCTCCGGTTTCCTCCCCCAGTCAGAAAGATACGCTGATTAGGTGCATTGGCCATGCTAAATTGCCCTTTGGTGTCCCGGTAAGTTGGGTAGACGGTAAATGTAGCAGGGGTAGGACAGAGAGAGGGCGTGGACAAGAGAATGTGACGACTAGGGGATTTTCAGAGAGTCGGCGGAGACTTGATGGGCCGAATGGCCTCCTTCTGCACTATCGGGATTCTATCATTCGATGAAATTGGATATATATGAAAAAAAGAGTGGGGAGAATTTTGTGTTTCAAAGAAATAGCGTATACAAGATGGGCTGTGTGGCCTCCTTCTCTTGCTGCATCATTCTATTACACTTTGAAAACCTTTATCTTAGATGCAATGAAAAATCCTCACTCAGTTGTCTTAGCTCTTGACCATCAAGGGTAAATTTGATTACACAGATTACGTAGAAAACCATTATCTGATTTCCTGTTATCGGAACCTTGGCATTTTCCGAACCACATTAACCTAAGCGAATTATCCAAGTTTGCTTTTATCCGAATTCATTTGACTCCAGATGAGTTTGGATAATAAACATATTATGACTTGGCAGAGAAGGTTAGCTGGCTGGGCCGGGGGCCGGGGGGGGGGGGGGGGGGGGGGGGGGGGGGGGGGGGGGGGGGGGGGAGAGGGCAGTGAGGGGAAGATAGTCATTGTCAGTCTGATGCTCCATCTCGTGGGCAAACAGGTTACTGCAGAGCTGCTCCACAAAATCTTTCACAACTTTTTTTATTCATTCATGGGACGTGGATGTTGCTGGCTGGCCAGCATTTATTGATGTAAAGATGCCGGCGTTGGATTGGAGTGGTAAGAACTCAGTAAGAATTTAGCAACACCAATTATTAATCCAACCGATTTATTTGATAGTAAAATAGCATTTATTGCCCATCCCTAGTTGCCCTTGGAGGGCATTTGAGAGTCAACCACATTGCTGAGGTTCTGAAGTCACATGTAGGCCAGACCAGGTAAGGACAGCAGATTTCCTTCCCTAAAGGGCATTAATCAACAACTTGGGTTTTTCTGACAATAGTTTCATACTCATCAGTAGCTTCTTAATTCTAGATTTTTATTATTGGATCCAAATTGCTCCATCTGCCATGGTGGGATTCGAACCAGGGTCCCCAGAACATTAGCTGAGTTTCTGGATCAATAGTCTAGCGATAATACCACTAGCCATCGTCTCCCCATAAGCATCTTCGAATAATAATCATTGTTGCAGTGTAGGACGCAGGGCTAACAATTTGCCCCATAGCAAATCACAACTTGATAAAGAGTAGATCACACATCTTCGATTGAGGGATAACTGATGGACAGTTGAGGATGGCACAGTGGCACAGTGGCTGGCAGTGCTGCCTCGCGGTGCCAGGGACCCAGGTTCAATTCTGGCCTCAGGTCACTGTCTGTGTAGAGTTTGCACATTCTCCCCTGTCTGTGTGAGTTTCCTCCAGCTGCTCTGGTTTCCTCCCACAGTCCAAAAAATGTGCCGGTTAGATTGATTGGTCATGCTATATTTGATCCTTAGTGTCAGGAGATTAACAGGATAAATATGCGGAGTTAGAGGGAGAGGGTCTGGGTGGTATTGCTATGGGTACAGGCTTAATGGGCTGAATGGCCTTCTTCTGTACCGTAAGGATTCTAGTCCAAAAGATGTGCTGGTTAGCTGCATTGGCCGTGCTAAATTCTCCCTGAGTGGACCTGAACAGGCACTTCAGAGTAACTGCATTGCAATGTTAACGTAAACCTACTTGTGATACTAATAAATAAACTTTAGACAGGAACGCCCCATTTCTTCCTTCAGATAGGCACCCAGAACCTTCAAGTCATGTTGCAGCTTTATAGAACCTTAGTTAGGCCGCACTTGGAATATAGTGTTCAATTCTGGTCGCCACACTACCAGAAGGATGTAGAGGTTTTGGAGAGGGGACAGAAAAGATTTATCAGGATGTTGCCCGGTATGGAGGGCATTAGCTATGAGGAGAGGTTGGAGAAACTTGGTTTGTTCTCACTGGAACGACAGAGGTTGAGAGGCGACCTGATAGAAGTCTACAAGATTATGAGAGGCAGGATCTATATCCTGTTGAATCCTCTGGATGGTCAAAAACTTTTTCCCAGGGTGGAAGAATCAATTACTGGGGGGCACCGGGTTTAAGGGGCAATGTTTAAAGGAGATGTAAAGGCAGATTTTTTACACAGAGAGTGATGAGTGCCTGGGGGAGGCGTCTTGGCAAATACATGAATAGGATGTCCCTGGAAAGATAGGTGTTTTTAGTTGAGTTGGGCAGAATTGTCGGTGCAGGGTTGAAGGGCCGAAGGACCTGTTCCTGTGCTGTAATTTTCTTTGTTCTTTCTCCTTCAAAAGAGCCAACACCTGCAATAATGGGCTGAACGGCCTCCTTCTGTACTCTTGTTTCAGTTATAAGCTGTGGATTCCGATCCCCACCACAAAATTCAGATCCTGACTCCAGTACAGCAGTGAGAAAGCCCTGCATCATTGGAAATGCCTTATTGCAAGTGGGTATGAGGATCTATCTAATGACTTTCCAGAGCAGGGCCATTGCTGCTTGTGGAATCTTGCTTTGTATTTGGGGCAGCATGGTAGCACAGTGGTTAGTACTGCTGCTCCATAGCGCTGGGGACCCAGGTTCAATTCCCGGCTTAGGTCACAGTCTGTGTAGAGTTTGCACATTCTCCCTGTGTCTGCATGGGTTTCTTCCAGGTGCTCTAGTTTTTCTTGCATTCTGAAAGACATGCATTGGCCCGAACAGGCACCGGACTGTGGCGACCAGGGGAGTTTCACAATAACTTCATTGCAGTGTTAATGTAAGCCTTACCTGAGACTAATAAATAAATTTTACTTTTAAATTGGCTGTTAGGTTTGCTACTGTTGTTGCCCACACTTCCAAAGTACTTACTTCATCAGTTGCAAAAGGAAGGGATGGCCTAGTGGTATTATCGCTAGACTATTAATCCAGAAACTCAGTTAATGTTCTGGGGACCCAGGTTCAAATCTCACCACAGCAAATGGTGGAATTTGAATTCACTAAAATAAACATGGAAGAAAGCATTGTCAGAAAAAAAAGATCCCATCTGGTTCACTAATGTGAAATCTGCCATCCTCACTTGTCTGGCCTACACGTGACTCCAGAGCCACAGCAATAAGATTGACTTTCAACTGCCTCAGCAACTGGAAATGGGCAATAAATGCTGGCATGGTGAACGACACCCATGTCCCACGAATGAATTAAAAAAAAACACTTGAGACATCTTGGCATTGTGAAATGTGGTGCAGGGAAACAAGGTATTTCTTCCTGTCGGTCTGTCTCGTCCATTCTGCAAATATTGTAGCCAGTGCAACAAGAAGTAAGGGCAAGGTTCAAGGGTCAGAGGCAATGAGGTAGTGCAGAAGAGAGAGTGTGTGGTGATCTTTGTAGAAGACACACAAGACTATTAGCAAAAGTTTCAACTGGAATATTACTGTACACTTCAACTGTAGAAGTAGCATTTAGCAACAGAGGTTTAAAAACCAATAAAATGTAAATTTATAACCAAGGTCAGAAATCAACATTTGGATGCAACTTCTAAATAAACTAGTGCAGTCAAAACACTGGGATGATTTAAGCAACAATATGATGCTAGAGTAGGGTGAGGGGTGAATCTCATAGAGCTCCTACAGTGCAGAAGGAGGCCATTTGGCCCATCAAGTCTGCACTGACTGTCTGACTGAGTATCTTATCCAGGCCCACTCCTAACTCTATTGCCATATTTATCCTGCCAATCCACCTAACCTGCACATCTTTGGACACTGACGGCCAATTTATCCTGCCAATCCACCTAACCTGCACATCTTTGGACACTGACGGCCAATTTAACATGGCCAATTCACCTAACCTACACATCTTTGGATACTGACGGCCAATTTAACATGGCCAATTCACCTAACCTGCACATCTTTGGACACTGACGGCCAATTTAACATGGCCAATCTACCTAACCTGCACATCTTTGGATACTGACGGCCAATTTAACATGGCCAATCCACCTAACCTGCACATCTTTTGATACGGACGGCTAATTTAACATGGTCAATCCACCTAACCTGCACATCTTTGGATACTGACGGCTAATTTAGCATGGCCAATCCACCTAACCTGCACATCTTTGGATACTGACGGCTAATTTAACATGGTCAATCCACCTAACCTACACATCTTTGGATACTGGTGGCCAATTTAGTATGGCCAATCCACCTAACCTGCACATCTTTGGACACTAAGGGCTAATTTAGCATGATCAATCTACCTAACCTGCACAACTTTGGATACTAAGCGGCAATTTAGCATGGCCAATCCATCTAACCAGCACATCTTTGGATTGTGGAAGGAAACCGGAGCACCCAGAGGAAACCCACAAAGACACGAGGACACACAGAGTCCTGTACAATCTGAGGCTGGAATCAAACAAGTCCCTGGCACTATGACACAGCAGCACTAACCACTGTGCCACCATATCCATCTCCAGATAGATGGACTAAGATGGGCTGAATGGCCTTCATCATCTGTCTGAAGATGTGCAGGTTAGGTGGATTGGCCATGCTAAAATTGCTGCTTAGTGTCAGGTCAAATAGCAGGGTAAATACAAGGGGTTACAGGAATAGAATCTGGGTGGGATTTTTGTTGGTGCATGGCCTCCTTCTGTATTGCAGGGATTCTACAATCTACAGCTTTGCTGGGATTGCAGTTGTGTCAACAAATCTGGTGGACGGTGGTGGTATTTGAGGAACTGTTTCAGACAAGAAAGGACATTGGACTGGGATAAGCACAGTAAGAAGTCTCACAACACCAGGTTAAATTCCAGCAAGCTTATTTGGACGCGCGATCTTCTTGGAGATCCTCTCCAACCTCTCTCCATGATGTGGCATCTCCTCGTCATGGCTAGAATCAACACCGCAAACTGCCTGCTCCAAGTGGAGAGGATCCAAATAAACCTGTTGGACTTTAGTCTGCTGTTGTGAGACTTCAGACAAGAAATACAGGTCTTAAGCTTTATAACGGGGCCATCCTGTGGAGACAGCGGACCATGACAACTGCTGTACTGACCTCAGAAAGACACCAGCCACACAATCCCAGACAGATTTGCTTTGCTCTTTGCTGGCCATTGGGTTCGTATTTCTCATTCATATTTTATTCATGCACGTACTTGGTTTGAATGCTCCCTATGTGCAGATGCTGTGTACAAGCATATTGTATAGGTACTAACCTGATCTCGCGCACATTCAACCCATATTTACACCCTTCCCAAATTCACACTCTGTTTTCCAGGACTACAGTGTGCAGAGGTTGGCACTGCTGCCCCACAGCGCTGGCGACCCGGATTCAATTCCCGGCTTGAGTCACCATCTGTATGGGGTCTGCACGTTCTCCCCATGTCTGGGTGAGTTTCCTCCAGGTGCTCCGGTTTCCTCCCACATGTCAAAGATGTGCAGGTTATGTGTTTTGGCCATGCTACGTTGTCCCTCGGTGTATCTGTGGAGCTGCAAGGGGGGGGGCGGAATGTAGGGTCTGGGTGGGATTGTTGTCAGTGCAGACTCAATGGGCCGAATGGCCTCCTTCTGCACTTAGGGAATGTGTGAAAATGACAATCCTGACGTTTGGGAGTGAATTTTCCCATTCTACCTACCAAGAATCAAGGAAGAGGGGATAGGGCTGGAGAGGGAGGAGGTCGGAAGAGGGAGGGATCGACTATGCAAAGGGCCTTTGAATTCAGGTGGGACTTTAGGTCTTACAATGAGCTTGCTGGGAAACCCCACCCTTTAGCTTACAGAGTGATTAGCAAGAAAGGAAGCACACTGTTTCTGTCCTACATTTGCAACTCAAGGATGCCCCAGCCGACATATAGGAAAAGATGTTTTTCCTAAACAAATCAACCATTCCAGATGAATGTGGTGGAGTTGGAAAGAAAAGGCAAAGAGGGAGTACTGAAAATCCATTCTGTTGATTGAGGCTACCTTCCTCCGTATCCACAGGATCAATATCTTCCGGGTGCCCTGACTGAAGAAGGCCAATACTAATGTTTATCCTGCTCACAGATCACATCCAGCTTATTTTATTCATTCATGGGACATGGGTCTCGCTGACTGGCCAGCATTTATTGCCCAATCCTAGTTGCCTGAGGGTAGTTGAGAGTCAACCACATCACTGTGGCTCTGGAGTCACATGTAGGCCAGGCCAGGTAAGGATGGCAGATTTCCTTCCCTAAAGGGCACTAGTGAATCAGATGGAGTTTTCTGACAATCGACAATGGTTTCATGATCATCAGTGGATTCTTAATTCAGATATTTCTATTGAATTCAAATTCCACCCTCTGCCTTGGTGGGATTCGAATCCAGGTTCCCAGAACTTTAGCTAAGTTTCTGGATTAATAGTCCAGCGATAATACCACTAGGCCATTGTTTCCCCCGCTTTAGGTAATTGCCTAACTAATGACTCAGTGGTGGCAATAATGTCTGAGTCAGAAAATATAATGTCAAGCCAATCCCACGTCACAGTATCCAGGCTGGAACACTTCCATGTGTGTGTGTGTGTGTGAGACATTGTGAGATTTGCTCTCTTTTGGATTAACCGTTAAACTAATGTTCCATTTACCACACAGAGTACATCATTTTATTTTAGTTCCTGGGAACTTGGCATTGCTGGTTGGACCAGCATTTATTGACCATTCCTGAGGGCATTCGAGAGCCATGTTGCTGTGATCAGGAGTCATATGTAGGCCAAGCTGGGTAAGGATGACAGATTTCCTTCCCTGAAGGATATTAGTGAGCCGGTTGGGTTTTTCCAACAATCGACAATGGTTCCACGGTCATCAAACTTTTCATTTCACCATCTGCCCTGATGGGATTTGAACCTGGGTTCCCAGAGCATTACCCTGGGTTCCTGGATTGCTGGTCCAGTGATAATACCAACATGCCATTACCTCCCCTTGAATGTGATCAGATGTATTTGAGAGGGATTGAGATAAATACACAAAGGAGAAAGTAATAGGATGATAGATATTTGGTCTCTTAGGGAATTAACTGATATAGGGAAGAGGCTGGAAAAGGGAGTTAGAACTGGGATCATATAGAACAGCAAAGAAACATAGAAACTAGAAGCAGGATTAGGCCATTCAGCCCTTTGAGCCTAGCCAGCCATCCATCTTGATCATGGCTGATCATCAAATTCAACATCCTGATCCCTCCCTTCCCTTATATCCCTTGATCCCTTTAGCCCCAGTAGCTATATCCAATTCCTTTTAGAAATCCAACAATGTTTTGGCTTCAGCTACTTTCTGTGGTAGTGAATTCCACACATTCACCACCCTCTGAGTGAAGATATTTCTCCTCACCACAGTTCTAAAAAGTTTATCGCTTATCCTCAAACTATAATCCTTAGTTCTGGACTCCCCCACCATTGGGAACATTCTTTCTGAATCTACCCCGTTTAGCCCTGTTAGAATTTTATAAGTTTCTACGTGATCCCCTCTCACTCTTCTAACACCAATGAATACACTTCTCACCAACTTAGTCTCTTCTCATATAACAGACCTGCCATCCCAGGAATCAGCCTGGTAAACCTTCGCTATACTCCCTCTGTAGCAAGGACATCCTTTCTCAGATAAGGACAGCAAAACTCTACATAGTACTCCCGGTGTGGCCTCACCAACACCCTACACAATTGCAGCAAAACATCCCTATCTCTAGCTGGCTTGAATGGGATGAATGGTCTTCTCCTGCTTTTATATTTTGCGATATTTTGGGACAGGAAAGTTATGGCAGATGAGAACCTAGAAACTATTGTTACTAGAGATAGTGTTGGGCAAGTTAACGGGGCTAAAGGTAGACAAGTCTCCTGGTCCTGATGGAATGCATCTCAGGGTACTAAAAGAAATGGCGAAATAGCAAATGCACTAATGGTAATTTACCAAAATTCGCTGGACTCTGGAGTGGTTCCCACAGATTGGAAAATAGCAAATATGACACCATTGTTCAAAAAGGAGATAGACAAAAGGCAGGTAACTATCGGCCGGTTAGCTTGAATCTATTATCAAGGAAGAAATAACGGGATATCTGGAGATAAATAGTCCTATTCATAAGATGCAGCATGGGTTCATGAAGGGCAGGTCATATTTGACTAATCTGGTGGGATTCTTTGAGAACGTTATATGCGTAGTGGACAATGGGGAACCTGTGGATGCGATATATCTGGATTGCCAGAAGGCATTTGACAAGGTGCCACACCAAAGACTGCTACATAAGATTAAGGCATACAGTGTTACGGGTAATACATTAGGATGGGTAGAGGATTGATTAACTAACAAAAAGCAAAGAGTGTGGGTAAAAGGTTGTGAATCTGTAGAATTCCTTGCTCAGTAAAGCAGTTGAGGCTACCTCATTGAATGTTTTTAAGGTAAGGATAAATAAATTTTTGAACAGTAAATGAATTAAGGGTTATGGTGAACCGGCGGGTAAGTGGAGCTGAGTCCATAAAAAGATTAGCCATTATCTTATTGAATGAAGCAGGCTCAGAAAGCCAAATGGCCTACTCTGGCTCCTAATTCTGATGTTCTTATAATAGGATGCGATGATGCACCATAGAAAGCATTCTTTCTGGTTGTATCATAGCTTGGTATCGGTTCCTGCTCTACCCAAGAAACTACAAAAGGTCATCAATGTAGCCCAATCTATCATGCAAACCAGCCTCCCATCCATTGACTCTGTCTACACTTCCCTCGGAAAAGCAGCCAGCATAATTAAGGATCCCACACGCCCTGGACATTCTCTCTTCCACTTTCTTCAGTCAGGAAAATATCAGATTACGTACCAACCGACTCAAGAACAGCTTCTTCCCTGCTGCCAACAGATTTCTGAATGGACTTCCCTAGCATTAGGCTGATCTTTCTCTACACCCTAGCTATGACTATAACACTATATTCCACACTCTCTCTCCTTCTCTATGAACCGTACGTTCTGTCTATATAGTGTGCAAGAAACAATATTTTTCTTGTCACATATTTTAATGTGACAATAATAAAATAAATCAAATCAAACAAAAGAGATGTGAAGAGGCTTGTGTGGACCATAAAAGGTAGCCCTGAGCAAAAGAGCCTGTGTCTCTAGTGTAAATTCAATGTAATGAGCGATAGCACCTGCATTCTTTACCTTCAAATGCAAATAGAAAATACCACATTTGAACAAGGGAGAATGACTCTCTAGTTGTAGAACCATAGAATTTACAGTGCAGAAGCCTGAACCGATAACATTCACACCCAGGCCATAACCCCATGCATTTACCCTAGCCTAGTCCCCCTGACACCAAGGGTCAATTTAGCATGGCCAGTACGCCTAACCTGCACATCTCTGGGAAAGTATTCCAACTTACCCAGCCAAGCCACTAACTGCATTTTGATATCACCTCATGACGTTTTGATGATTACCCGCACATTAATCCGAATAAGCACTTGCTGAGTGAAGATACAGGGACAGATACAGTGAGAAAAAACAGGAGGGTCACTGGCCTCTCATGGAATTTGGTGTTCCACATTCCAAAATTCTGCTCGTTTAATCTCTTCTTCGCATTGTCCAATATTGACAGATGTTTGACCAAGCCCAGTTAAAACTCTTGTGTATTAATTCAAATCTGTTCATATTGTATCCATCATTCACACAGTACACATTTGCCAGAATTTTACTCTGGAATCGGAGTGGGCGAGGCTCACAGAATGACATTCTCCATTGGCCTCAGGCAGAATCTCACGAGCCTCAGGTAGGCGAGGTGGTAAAATTCCAAATTATCACTGTCTGCTAAATTAAATTTGCCATTTGTCTATCCAGCAGTAAAATCAATCTAAATCCTTCCTCGACCAATGCATCCTCTGTAATTACTACTCCCTCTATTTTAGTGTTACCTGCAATTTGAAAAAGGAAGGCAGAAAGAAATTATCAGTTCTGGAATCATCTCGACTCCTGCAGCAATAAATTTTGAAAACAGAATATTACTGAGAAGAGAGATGTGTTGCAAAGTTTTACATCTTGCACTCATCAGAAGAAATGTCTAGAATTCGAAATTTCAAACTATCTCAATTGCGATGCCACGTACGCCTTGGCAGCTAGCCAATCGAATCAAACAGCGTGTTCTTCCTGCTGTAATCTTCCAGCTTCGTTCTTGCGAAACCCAAAACAGAAAACAATCGGATTCTACAATGGGGGGGGAGGGGCAGCACTTGCTAAACAATCCCAAGTGTGCTGATAGCTACATTGAAAACCAAATTAGGATGGTCAGTCGACCTCATAACAAAAGAGAGAGAGGCTGGAAATCCAAAATAAAATCAAAGTGCTGGAAAAACACAGCAAGTCTGGCAACATCTGTGGAGAGAAAAACAGTTAACATTTCAAGTCTGTGTGCCTCATCTTTATAACCTTATAACATGGTTCATTTACACAATAAACAGAAGGAATATGTTCAACTTTTCAGCCTTCACCGAATCAATTCAGAACATGAGAGGTTATAGTTCCCTGTTGTTTTTACAGTGACAACAACACAAACAGAGTCAACTTGCCATTCAGAGTACCCTCCCCCCCCCACCCCCCCCCCACCGCCTTCCCCTTTTCTTGTGTGGTAGAAATGGTGATCATTTGAAATTTGGCATTCCTGCATTTATCCTGATGAGTGCAAGATGAAAAACTTTGACAGCATGCATCTCTTTTCAGCCCAAAGGGTGATTGCACCTGGGTTTTGCCCAACTATCAGTCTTATATGTTCACATACACAGGAAGAGTTGGTGACAAAATTAAGGCACAGTAAATATCCATTACACATAGTAAGATAGGTAGATGTTAGACAGATGACAGATAGAGAGAACATTTGGAAAAATAGCATCTTGTATATAAATATAGTATACAGAGGAAGAACCATTTGCAGACAATACGTGAAGGGGACAATATACAAGCATGGCTAACTGCAAAGTGAACCTTAATGGAATTCAGGAGGGCACTGACAGGTTAGTATGTTAGATGAATAGAAGTTGAATAAGATTTAATGCAGGAGTAATGTTCTGGGGGAAAAGATCAAAGGAAACATGAATAAATGGTATAACTTGGTTAGGTACAGTGGAACAGAGGGACTTTGTGATTCAAGATACACATTTGAAAGCATGTAGATACATTCTAAAGCTGGCACATTGTACAAAGCAGAGGTTAAATCTGCACAATCATTGGTTAGCCCAATTGAAATATTGTATCCAATTCTGGTCACCTACATTGGTAAGACCATCAGTTAGTGAGCATAGAAGACAGTCCCTAAGGCAGGCAGGGATGAGAGGCTTTAGTTACAAAGAGGCAATAGAAACTGCAGCAAGAGGATGCTGGAGAAACTCTGGTAGTATCTAGGGATTGAGAACACAAATAAGCAGATACAGCCCTTCGAGCCTGCTCTGTCATTCAATCAAATCATGGCTGATCTCTCCCTGGCCTCAAATCCACCTTCCTACCTGCTCCCCAAACCTCTATCCCTCTTTTATAATTAGAATGTACCTATCTCCTTTTTGAAATTATTTAATGATTTCAGATTCAATCGCGCTATGGGGCAGCGTATTCCACAAATTCACTATCTCTCCTCATACGTCAACCCCTTCGTCCCCAGAATCAGTCTGGTGAATCTCCTCTGAGCTGCCTCCAACGCCATCACATCCTTTCTCAAATAAGGAAACCAAAACTGGACACAGATGTGGTCTCACCAACACCCTCTGACAATCACAACGGCAATCTGTAGGAGGGAAAGCAGAGTTAACATTTTGGCTTTTTATCAGAACTGAAGGGAGGAAGAATGTTGTTGGATAAAGCGTCGCTGAGAAAGAGATTGCAACAAAATATAGCAACAAAAGACCTAGCGTGGCGAGGCCTTGTATGGGAGAGTGAAGCAGGGTTGTAGTTAGTAATAACATGTAAAGTTAAACTTAAATGTCTATACAAGGCATTGGTGAGGCTGCACTTGGGAGTATTGTGCACAATTTTGGTCCCCTTATTTGAGGGAAGATGTAGAGACTTTGGAGGCAGTTCAGAGGAGGGTCACTAGATTGACTCCAGAGATGAGGGGTTTGATATATGAAGAGAGATTGAACAGTCTGGACCTACACTCTCTGGAATTTAGAAGAATGAGACCAAATTGAGGTATACAAGATGATAAAAAATGTGAATAAAGTAGACATGGAGCGGATGCTTCCTAATGTGGGACATTCTAAGACAAGAGTTCATAATCTTAGGATAAGGGGTAGAAAATTTAAAAAGGAATTGGGGAGAAACTACTCCCAAAGGATTGTGAATCTGTGGAATTCACTACCCTGGTGGATGCTGGGACAGTGACTAAATTTAAGGAGTTAGACAGATTTTTAATTGATAATGGGTGGAAGGGTTATGGGGAGAAGACAGGAAAATGGGGATGAGGAGCATATCAGCCATGATTGAATGGCAGAGCGGGCTCGATGGGCTGAATGGCCCAATTCTTATATCTTATGAACTAATGAAATAAAGAGGTTTAAATGGAGGAGAAAGATCACAGGCTAAAGTTGCCAAACTCAACCCCAAGGCTGTGACGTGCCCAATCGGAAGATGAGATGCTGCCCCTCCAGTTTGCTTTGGGCTTCACTGGCACATTGCAGCTGGCCAAGGATGGGCATGCTGGCACAAGAGCAAGACGCTGAGTTAAAATGGCACGCAGCAGGAAGGTCAGGATCACGCACATGGACTGAGCGAAGGTGGTACACAAAGCTGTCACCCAGTCTGCATTTAGTCTGTCCAACGTAGAGATTGCGTTAGGAGCAGTGAATGCACTGAAGCAGGTACAAGTGCAACACTGCTGAGCCTGGGAGGAAATGATTGGGGCCTTGAATGGTGAAGAGGGAGGAGGCGCAGGGACAGGTAGTGCACATTCAGCGTTTACGAGGGGAGAAGCTGTGCAAAGGGAACGGGAGGTTGGGTATGGACCAGTGTGTCATGGAGGGAGCAGTCCCTGTGGAAGGCTGGTGGGCATGGTGTGTGTTTTGTGACGGTGTCGTGCTAGAGGTTTCGGAATTGGCTTGTGAAATGTGAAGTCTAATGGTATCGAAGCAAAACCTGATGGGTAAAAAAAAAGGCTAACTGTTGCGCACAGACTGTGCAGAGAAGTACAGGCACAGGAACTGGTTGGACTGTAGCTGTTGCTAATGCCTTGAAATGATTGTGATTGAACACAGACTCCTATCCATCATGCTCCTGAGAGAAATATATCCCCCTGACAGAGACACAGCTCCCTGAGTAAGAGACGCAGCTCCCTGAGAATGTGTGACCGTGATTGATTAGTACCTGTCCTGCAGTTATGTGACTGAAGACACATCAGTGCCAGCAGGATCTTTATAAGAGGAGAAATAAAGGAACAAAGTAACCCAGGACCAACCATAGCAGAACAAGCAACAAGACCCCGAGTCCAGGACTTGGAGATATCGGAACAAAACCCATCGGCAAAGGGACTGATCACCTCACCTGGGATAGTATCTGAATCCGAGGTGTAATGAAGCTTTTGATACCTTTTCGATACTTTGTGTTGAACGAAAAGGATAGAGGTTTGATACTTTGTGTATAAGGAAGAGACTGGAGGTTAAATACTTTGTGTAGAACAAAGTGAGACAGCAGTTGAACACTGTGTGTTTGACTCCTTCTGGAGAAGCATTGTGATATTTTTGTAGTACTTGGTAAGGTAAAGGAGCCTGGTGCACAATGGTTGAGAGTTTGTATGTCTTCATCCATAACATCAGTTGATCCCATATCTGTGGGTCAGTGGACAGAGATTAAAGACAGGGGCTTTTTTCGGAGGATAAGTTCAAACCAATGACGGATTGAATAAGGCAAATAGAGAAAGACTATTTCGACTGCTGCTACATCACTAACTGGGACACCTAAATATCAGATACCATGAAATGCACGTGTCAGCAAGGACAATGTGCTTTTCTAGTATAACCGACAGCCAGTCTTAAAGGGGAAATTGCAATGAGGTTTGAACAGCCGCCAGGAGTCACACTGAAGACAATCAGACTGGGGAAAGAATGGGAAAAGGAACAATGGGTGACAGAGTGGTCTCCAACGTTTTCAGACTGGCATCTAGAAAGGAGATGCTCTGTGTCCACCGGGGGGGCCTCCAGACACACTCACTAAAGGCAATGGGGAGCAGATAACCAGGGTTCAAGCACTAAGGAACCGAGTATGGCATTGCAGGAAGTTTGAGGGGTAAAGGTCAGTGAGCATGCCTCATCCCACCAGCTTGCCCCACCAGCCTCAAGCACCGCGAAAATCACCACACCCCCCACTCCTCCATCACCCACCTACCAACCAGGCTACAAAGATAACTTCAATACACTTTGCCACAGCTGCTCACTCATAGTGCTACTGCAAATGTTCCAGCCTCATCTCAGCTCACCACTTACTCAGCAATGACCCAGATGCATTGCATTGTGCTCACGGGGGCTCTTTCCTGCACGGCAAGTTGGCACACACTCAGAGGCAGCAGGAACATGGAAGGGAGCTGGCTTTTCCCGACAGTGCTGGCCACTATTTGGATGCTGCGGGCATTGGCGTGGGGAAAGTCATCAAAAAGGATGGTTATCGCAGACCTAGACCCCTCTCCTCTTCCAATCTACAGGTTGGTGTAAGAATGCTCTTCTCACTATCCTCCCTACCATCATCTCAGCCCTACCCTCAGCCATCCCGAGTGCCGGGGCAGTGGGTGTGGTAGTTGGAACCTGTTACATACACAATGGAGTCCTCAACCATATCAGCAATGGAAAAGCTCTCATCCCCTGGGAGCCAGTCTTGGGTTTGCTATTAACACAGACGGAGCTGGCATAGCAGGTTACCGCAGAATGAAGGCATCGTGGCTGCTGCTAGGGTAACACCGACTGCTGCTAGGATACAGGTCTTTGGGTACTGAAGGGGGTAATCTCCCCTGGTTGAATGATTGAGAAGATGTGACCTGCAGGGCCCCCCCAGAGCAATATACTGGCTGTCAATGGCACCAAGGATCACAGCAACATTTGCAATCATAGCTATGGTTGGCCCAGCAGATGGTCACTCTGCATGAAGGGACCTGAGCGGGAAATGGCACTGCCCCATTGGCACATACACTTGGACGCTCACTAGCCATCAGTGGACAGTAATCAGGAGGGGAATCCTTTGCTTGATCTTCCTTCTCTTGCAACACATGCACTCCCCCAGGGATAATATGGCGCCTGATCCAGCCCAATGCCAATTACAATCTGGTAACTCCGCACAGATGGGGACAAAGGGCAGCACGGTGGCACAGTGGTTAGCACTGCTGCCTCACAGCACCAGGGACCTAGGTTCGATTCCTGGCTTGGGTCACTGTTAGTGTAGAGTTTGCACATTCTCCCCGTTTCCTCTTTCAGTCCAAAGATGTGCAGGTTAGGTGCATTGGCCATTTTTAATTGCCCCTTAGTGTTCAGAAGATATGGGAGTAGATAGGCCATTCGGCCCATCAAGTGTGCTCTGCCATTCGAAAATGGTTGATATGATTCTCATCTCCATTTCCCACTTTCTCCCCGTAACCCTCGATCCCCTTAATGAGCAAGAACCTATCTATGTCTGTCTTAAAGACACTCAATGGGCAGGATTAAATACATGGAGTTAGAGGGATAGGACCTAGGTGGGATTGTTGTCAGTGTTGGCTTGATGGGCCAAACGGCCTCGTTCTGCACTGTAGGGATTCTATGATTCTCTGAAAGTAGGGTCACCGAGTCTACCTAAGGGCTGAGACCTGACAGAGGTCTTCCAAGATTAGGAAGGACAGATGGAAAGAGACGTAGAGAAAGATGCTTATCTGAAACAAGAGGATATAAATATAAGGCAGTCACTAACAGCCGTCCTGAGAATCTTTAGGATGTGGAAGTGGCTATCACAATGAAGTTGATAGAAGGAAGGAAGGAAGGAAGGAAGATGATGTCAGGATAGGTGGAGAGGGCTGGAAGACTCCTGGTTCACAGTGTAATACCAGCATAGACCATTCGGCCCAGCTGCCTGATGCTGGGCCGTACATTCTCAACAAGGGAAGCAAACAGAAAAAAATGTCATTCCAGGAGGTGGTCGGTAGCACGCTGGTTCACATTTTAACTCGAGAGAGAGACTTTAAATAAAAACACTTGGGCTCTTTATAAAAATACAGACTGCAATTTCTTTTACCCACAAATTCCCTGAAGTACTCGGTACAAATAGAAATAAAAAAAAAACACAACTTTGAAACGAGACGCGGCTGGGGACAGGTTGACATTGTCTCTCTCTCTCTCTCTCTGGTCACTTTCTCTTGCGGGTGCCCTGCCGGGGGCTCTGCCGCAGGGTCACCTTCTCCCTGGCGGTGCCGTGGCCGGCCTCCGCCCCCCTCCTCACCGTCTTCGGGCCCGAGGAACCGTCCTTGTCGGGCAGGGCCCGGTAGCCGGAGCGCAGGCGGGGCTTGCGGGGCGGGGGAGGGCCGGCGGCTGGCGGCGGCGGCGGCGGAGGAGGAGGAGCCGCCCCCCCGCCGGAGTCGGACCGCGGGCCGGACAGGGCCTCCTCCCCAGCGGCGGCGGCTCCGGCCCCGGCCCCGGCCCCCGGCTGCTCCTTCTCGGGCGCCCGCCGGCCCCGCGGGCCCACGTAGACGTGGAGCTTGCCGAAGGGGGACTCGGGGGTGTCGCGCCTGAGCGGCGAGAGGACGGCGGCCCTCTGATCGGCCGGCCGCCGACCCTCGGAGCGCGACACGGAGGGCTGGCACGAGCTGGAGGCCGCGCTCTTGGACGGGCACTCGCTGCCGGGGCTCTCGCCCGGGGCCCAGTCCTTGGCCTTGAGGCCGCCGGCGGGCCAGGGCGCCGGGCCGTTGCTCGCCTTGGGGCGGGACTTGGCGGTGCCGCCGCCGCCGCCGCCGCCGCCGCCGCCCTCGGGAAGCTGGCCCACGTTGATGTCGGGGCTGAGGCTGCGGAAGAGCTGGCGCACGTGGTGGTGGTGGTGGTGAGGCGAACCCCTGAGGCGCTCGCCGCTGAAGGTGGCGGGCGGGCTCTTGACGATGCGGTTGGTGGCCGGGTCGTAGTACCTCACGGGCGACTTCTTGTACTTGTACTTGGCGGGGCTGGCGCTGTCCTCGGAGGCCCTGGAGTTCCGCTTGCCCTCCCGGCAGGCGGCCGAGGCCGAGGTGAAGTCCGGCGACGACAGCACGTAGATGACCGTGCGGGGCTGCACCGGGCTCATGATCTTGCTGTAGGCCCGGGGCAGCCTCAGCGAGCAGAGGCGGCTCCTCACGTCGGCCCTGTCCTCCTGCTCGGGCCCGGGCCCGGCCCACACGTTCTCGGGCTCCGGCTCCAGCCGGCGGGACTTCTTCTTCACCACAGGGTAGCTGACCTCGCTGGTCTGGGTGCCGTGGCTGACTTTGACCACCTGGCACCGGGACGCCAAGCGGCAGTGCCGCGGTGCCGGCTTCTTGTCCGCCTCCGGCTTGCAGGGAGGAGGAGGAGGATCGGCCTCGCTGTCGCTCTCCGGCACGCGTGGCAACGCCTCGGGCGGAGGGCCCTCCACGCCGGTTTCCGCCGATTCCCTCACAGCCTCCTTGGCGTCAGCTCCTTGCTTCTTCCTCTGCTTCTTGCCGCGGTTGGCCAAGGACTCGCTGTCAAAGTAACACAGGTAGCGGCCCTCCTTGAACTCCTTGACCAGGGCCTCCACCCTCAGGTCATCCTCAGCCATGATCTCCGACCAGGTCTTGCCGGCGAAGGAAGCCGGCACATTCGACAGCGACCGAAGCCTCCGCTCGCCCGCGGGGGTCTTCTCCTCGACGCCGTTCCCCGAGGGGAGGGGGTCCTCCTCCCCCACCACCTCCGTCTTTTCGCACTCCTCCGGCCGGCAGCGGAGGACGGAGCTCAGCTGCGTCTTGTAGTCGTGGTCCTCCAAGGTGATCTGGGCGTCGGTCAGCATCCCCACCTCCTTGCTGGCCACCCGCGAGCAGTCCTTCTCCACCCTGACCGAGGCGTCCCACTCAGAGCTGCTGGAGGAGCGCAGCTGGCCCAGCCGGCTGCCCAGGGAGCAGACGCTGCCGCCGGAGCTGCCGTCCTCGCCGGCGCCCTGGCGGTGCCCACCGGACCTCCGCTCGTTGGAGAGGGTCAAGGACAGCATCTTCCTGAAGCAGGAGGCGGTATCGCGCACGGCCTGCTTGTGGCAAACCGTCTCAGCGCTGTTGGAAGCGGCGCAGGGGCGCCGATCTCTGTCTGGCGGCCATTTTGTCACCGGGGGGCCGCCGCCGCCACCCTGCAGCCCCCTCTCCACCGCCTTCCTTCTCTTCTCAAGCTGCGCCCTCTTGGCCTCGGCCACCGAGTTCTCGCCGTCGCTCTCCTGCGACGGTTGCTGGTTGCAGTACTTCTGGATGACGCTCTCGATGGTCTCGGAGACCAGGTCTTCAATGCGATCCGTTATCTTGGCCTCCTTGAGAGTGCTGAGGCAGGTGACGGCGTTCCTGCCGGGCGGCCTGCCCTCCTCCGCTGGGGCCAGCCCACCCGCACAACGGGGGCTGGCGGCCCCGCAGCAGTCCCTGAGTTGAGGCAGGGGAGACCCCGTCCTGGCGCCCTGAGAGTTGACGTTGTGCAATTTGGAAAGTCTAAAAGTTGGCCCTGAGGAGACGTTGGGGAAGTTTTTCTGGGCAGACGTGGGGCTGCAACGGTCGTGCAGCTCGCACCTGGGCGGACTGACAGCCAAGGGCTTATCTTGGTCCTTTATCCCTTTCCTGGCAGTCGGCTTGTACGCACCCAGAGAGACGCAATGCCCGTACTTGTCCATCTTATTGCACGATAGGACCCCCTCACTCGCGCCCAGGAAGGCATTCCTGCATAAGCCTTTATGACTCGGGGGGCTGACGTCCGCTGCCTGCTCCCCAGGCACCGGCTCTTTAACCGTGCTGAGCAGAGGCCCAGCGTTCACCGGGGACGCGCTGCTCCCTTTGACCCTCGTTGCATTCCTCCCGGCCAGCAGGTGCGCCGATCGGACAGATTCGTTGTCCGTGCTGGGTAACTCCTCCCTGGTCCCAACCGTGTCCTTGTCATCTTGGTAGGAGTGTATGTCTGCCAGCTCCTTCTTGGGCAGAAGCGGGGCACTGATTGATGGCAGATCCATGTACGTTGACCTGGGAGGTGGGGGGGACACAAAGACATTTTAGTACTTGGCTGGGGAGGAGGGAGGGAGGAAGGAAAAAAAAAAATCTTACCAGAAGCAGTTATTAAAGATAGTTCTTGGTTCATATTGATGGAGCAAATTGGTATGGCAGGTTGGCACACTATCACCACATGGATCACAATTTATTGAGCGCCCTACTTCTGGCAGGGAGGATTGACTCAAACGCCATGTTTCCTCTGGGTACCCTGGTTTCCTCCTACAGTCCAAAGATGTGTTGGTTAAGTGGATTGGCCATGCTAAACTGCCCCTAATCGTCCCAAGAAGTGTAGGTTAGGTGGATTAGCCATGCTGAATTGTCCCTCAGTGTGATAAGATGTGTAGGTTAGGTGGATTGGCCATGGTAAATTGCCCCTCAAGTGTCCCAAGGTGTGTAGGTTCGGTGGATTGGCCATGGTAAATTGCCTCTTAGTGTCCCACTTAGTGTAGGTTAGGGGGAATTAGCGGGGAAAATGCATGTGATTCAGGGAACAGGGCAGAGCCTGGGTAAGATAGTTTGCTGAAGAGTCAGTGCAGACCTGATAGACTGAATGGCCTCCTTCTGCACTGCGAGAATCTCTGATTCTCTAATCTCTCGTTCCTGTTGGGAGAGGATCTCTCGGACTCCCTGGAAGAGCGCCTGGCATTGAATCCTGCCCACATCCATTTGCAAGCAGTAGTAAACAGGGAAGGACAGACATTTTAGACAGCACTTCAATAAATTCATTTTCACAAAGTATTTAAACGTTATGGAGGGACACAGTTGAATTGGGGGGGAAACACAACAACTGGGCCAATGGCATCTCCAACGATAGGAAGGTGCTTTTCCCCATATAGAGGGGTCAATAAACAGGGGGGGGGGGGGCACAGATTTAGAGTCCGGGCAGGAGATTTGGCCGGGATTTGAGGAAAAGCTTTTTCACCCAGGGGAGTAGGAATCTGGAACTCACTGAATGGAAGGGCAATAGAGACGGGAATTTTCACAACATTTAAGAAGCACTTAGATGAGCACTTGAAGTGCCATAGCACACATGGCTATGGACCAAGTGCTGGAAAATGGGGTGAGGAGAGATGGCCAGCATATTAACAATGGGCTGAATGGCCTCTGAGCTATAAAGCTCTATAACTCTTAGCTGGGTCTTAGGATAAATTTCAGCATTCTGAGCCAGTCCACTTTTCAAATCATCACTGCCCCTGCAACCCTGGAAGTCTTAGAACAAGATGGATAGATGGAGTTTTTCACCCTCTCTTTCCTAACTGTCAAAATATCCCTAGTGCTGGGTGTTTTACAACTTGGATGGCACGTTAGCACAGTGGTAGGCACTGCTGCCTCATAGCACCAGGGACTCAGGTTCAATTGTGGCCTTGGGTCACTGTCTGTGTGGAGTTCGCATGTTCTCCCCATGTTTGCACGAGTTTCCTCTGGGTTAGAACATAGAACAATACAGCACAAACAGGCCCTTCGGCCCACAAGTTGCGCCGATCACATCTACCAATCCACAGACCTATCTATAACTCCCTATCCTATTCTTTTCCATATACTCATCCAGAAGTCTCTTAAAAGACCCCAGTGAGTTTGCCTCAACAACCTCCAACGGCAGTCGGTTCCATTCACTCACCACCCTCAGTGAAAAACCTACCCCTGACATCTCCTTTGTATTTGCTTCCCTGCACCTTAAATCTGTGTCCTCTCGTATTGACCATTTCCACTCGGGGAAATAGTCTCTGAGAGTCCACCCTATCTATTCATAGAACATAGAACATTACAGCACAGAACAGGCCCTTCGGCCTTCGATGTTGTGCCGACCAAAATAAAAAGCAATGCCCCTCCAACTAAACCATTCCCTTCTCTTCCATATACTTATCAATTAACCTCTTAAACGCCACCAAACTTGGCGCATCTACAACAGCTGCAGGCAGGGCATTCCACTCCCTAATCACTCTGAGTAAAGAAACTACCTCTGATATCCGTCCTATAACTCATACCCCTTAATTTAAAGCTGTGTCCCCTCGTGCTAGCTTTCTCCATCCTAGGAAAAAGGCTATCACTGTCCAAAATATCCTCTCAACATTTTATAAACCTCTATCAGGTCGCCTCTCAACCTATGTCTCTCCAGTAAGAAGAGTCCCAGCTCCCTCAACCTATCTTCATAAGGCCTGCCTCCCAATCCAGGCAGCATCCTTGTAAATCTCCTCTGAACTCTCTCAATAGCCTCTACATCCTTCCTATAATGAGGCGACCAGAACTGCGCACAATACTCCAACTGGGGTCTGACAAGAGTCTTATAGAGCTGCATCATTACCTCCTGACTCCTAAACTCTATTCCTCGATTAATGAAGGCCAGTACGCCGTACGCCTTCTTGACCACTTCCTCCACCTGCGAGGCCGATTTAAGATTCCTATGGACCCGGACCCCAAGATCCTTCTGCTCTACAACACAGCTAAGACTCCTACCCCTTATATTGTACTCCTTCATCCCAGGTTAAGTGGATTAGCCATGATAAATTGTCCTTTAGTGTCGCAAGATGTGTAGTTAGGGAGATTAGCCATGCTCAATTGCCACGCTTGTGTCTAAAGATGTGAGGGTTAGATGCACTGACCCGAGTAAATTGCACTTTATTGTCCAAAGATGTGTGGTTAGGTGGATTAGTCATGTTAAATTGCCCCTTAGTATCCAAAGATGTGCAGGTTAAGTGAATTGGTCATGCTAAATTGCCCCTTAGTGTCAGAGGATTATCGGAAGAAATACACGTGGTTACAGGGATAGGGCCCGGGTGGGATTGTAAGCCTCGATAGGCCGAATGGCTTCCTTCTACACTGTAGGGATTCTCTGAATTCTAACATTACAAAGGCATCTCATTTTTAATTACCTGTTGTCTTTATATCGGGAAGGGTGGTACTGTATAACATCCTGCAAGAAACGCTCCATGAGGCTTTTAGCCGATCCCGGATTCCGGGAATTGTTGGCAAATTGCTTGTGCCGAGTGGTCTGGAGATGCTGCAACAAAGGACGGGTTATCATTAGTGAGCATCATTAACTGGCACTGCAACATTTCACTCCAACCCATTTCCCCATACTCCCCCACCCCGACTCCCATTCCCTTTACAATCTCCTACTCTTTCCTCCTCTAAAGACGGTTGACTTTTGCTCCAAACATACCACCCAGTATTCTCATTTAACTGCCCACACCATCAGATAGAATCTCCACGGTACAGGAGGAGGCCATTCAGCCCATCGAATCTGTACCCACAACAATCCCACCAGGGCCCTATTCCCAGATAACCCCATTATTTGCCCTTCTAATCCCCCTGATAGTAACAGACAATTTAGCATGGCCAATCCACCCAACCTGCACATCTTTGGACTGTGGGAGAGAACCGGAGCACCCACACAGACACGGGGAGAATGTGCAAACTCCATATAGACAGTGGCCCGAGGCCGGAATCAAATCTGGATTCCTGGCGCTGTGAGACAGCGGTGCGAACCACTATGTTACTATGCCAACCCTTAGAAGATTGGCAAGTGGGTCTCCCACCCCATCTACAGCTGAACCTGATCCCAGTTCATTTTCATGGGCTCCTGTATAGAGCAATTAGCTACACACATAATCTTAGCCAGAAGGCACAGAGGTGGCAGTGGTGGCACTGAGTGGTTAGCATTGCTGCCTCATAGCGCCAGGGAACTGGGTTCATTTCTGGCTTCGGGTTACTGTCTGTGAGGAGTCTGCACATTCTCCCCGTGTCTGCTGCTGCTTCCTCTGCGTGCTCCGGTTTCCTCTCTCAGTCTAAAGACGTGCAAGTTAAGTGCATCGGCCATGCTAAATTGCCCTTCAGTGTCCAAAGATGTGTAGGTTAGGGGAATTAGTGGAGTAACTACGTGAGATACGGGGATTGGGCCTGGGTAAGATCTTCTGTCAGAGTCTATCATGCCTATCGGGGATAGGCATGAAGCTGGGGGCAGTAGTTATAGCTGGGGGAAGGGTAATTATGAGGCCATCAGGAGAGAATTAGGGTGCATAGATGGGACTAGGAAGCTACAGGGACTGGGAACATCTGGAATGTGGAGCTTATTCAAGGAGCAGCTGCTGCGGGTCCTTGATAAGTATGTCCTGTCAGGCAAGGAGGAAATGGTCGAGTAAGAGAACCTTGGTATACGAAAAAAGTTGATTTGCTGGTTAAAAGGAAAAAGGAGGCTTATGTCAGGATGAGGATTGAAGGCTCGGTTAGTGCAATGGAAAGCTATAGATTAGCCAGGAGGGAGCTAAAGAGGGAATTGAGGAGAGCAAAGAGAGGACATGAGAAGACTTTGGCTGATAGGATTAGGGAGAATCCTAAAGCTGTCTTTAGATATGTTAAGAATAGAAGATTGGTTAGGGCAAGATTAGGGCCAGTCATAGACAGCAGTGGGAAGTTGTGCGTGGAGCCTGAGGAGATTGGAGAGGTACTGAATAAATATTTCTCTTTGGTATTCACGCAGGGGGATGTAAATGTAGTTATGGAGAACACTGAGGTACAGGGTAGCAAACTGGAAGGTATCGAAGTAGATAGGGAGGAGGTGCTAGATATTATCGAGGGTTTGAAGTTGGATAAGTCCCCTGGGCCGGACGGGATTTACCCTAGGATTCTCTGGGAGGCAAGAGAGGAGATGCAGAGCCTCTGG
Organism: Sphyrna mokarran; assembly: GCA_024679065.1. Taxonomy (NCBI): domain Eukaryota; kingdom Metazoa; phylum Chordata; class Chondrichthyes; order Carcharhiniformes; family Carcharhinidae; genus Sphyrna; species Sphyrna mokarran. Next base: position 12,447,468 of record JAGIQG010000011.1, read on the forward strand.
CTCTGATCTTCAGGTCGTCGTTGGTTACGGGTGTGGTTCCGGAGGACTGGAGGATAGCGAATGTGGTCCCGTTGTTCAAGAAGGGGAAGAGAGACCCTCCAGGGAATTATAGGCCAGTGAGTCTTACTTCTGTGGTGGGCAAAGTGTTGGAGAGAATAATTAGGGATAGGATTTATAGTTATTAGAGAGTAATGAATTGATTGGAGATAGTCAGCATGGTTTTGTGAAGGGTAGGTCGTGCCTTACTAACCTCATTGAGTTTTTTGAAAAAGTGACTAAGAAGGTGGATGGGGGTAAGGCGGTTGATGGGGTATATATGGACTTTAGTAAGGCGTTTGATAAGGTGGCCCATGGAAGACTTCTGCAGAAAATGCAGATGTATGGGATAGAGGGTGATTTAGCTAATGGGTTAGGAATTGGCTAGCAGATAGAAGACAGAGGGTGGTGGTTGATGGGAGATATTCATCGTGGAGTTCGGTGACAAGTGGTGTACCTCAGGGGTCTGTTTTGGGGCCCCTGATGTTTGTAATTTTTATAAATGATCTGGATGAGGGTATTGAAGGATGGATTAGAAAATTTGCAGATGACACTAAAGTCGGTGGAGTGGTAGATAGTGAAGAGGGGTGTTATAGTTTGCAGAGGGACTTGGACAAGTTGCAGAGCTGGGGCGAGAGGTGGCAAATGGAGTTTAATGTGGAAAAGTGTGAGGTAATGCACTATGGCAGAAATAATAAATGTGTAGAGTATAGGGCAAATGGTAGGATTCTTAGTAGTCTAGATGAACAGAGGGATCTTGGTGTGTATGTGCATAGATCCCTGAAAGTAGGCAGTCAGGTCGAGAAGGTTGTTAGGAAGGAATATGGAGTCTTGGCTTTTATTGGTAGAGGGATTGAATTTCGGAGCCGCAACGTCATGTTGCAACTGTACAAAACTCTAGTGCGGCCGCACTTGGAGTATTGTGTGCAGTCTGGTCCCCGCATTATAAGAAAGATGTGGAGGCATTGGAGAGGGTACAGAGGAGGTTTACCAGGATGTTGCCTGGTATGGAGGGCAGGTCTTATGAGGAGAGGCTGAGGGATTTGAGGTTGTTTTAGTTAGAAAGGAGGAGGCTAAGAGGGGACCTGATCGAAACATATAAGATGATTAGAGGTTTAGATAGGGTGGACATTGATAGCCTTTTTCCTAGGATGGAAAAAGCTAGCACGAGGGGACACAGCTTTAAATTAAGGGGTGATAGTTATAGGACGGATATCAGAGGCAGGTTCTTACCCAAAGGGTGGTTCGGGAGTGGAATGCCCTGCCTGCAGCAGTTGTAGATGCGCCAAGTTTGGTGGCGTTAAGAGGTTAGTTGATAAGTATATGGAAGAGAAGGGAATGGTTTAGTTTGGAGGGGCATTGCTTTTTATATTGGTCGGCGCAACATCGAAGGCCGAAGGGCCTGTTCTGTGCTGTAATGTTCTATGTTCTATGTTCTATGAGTCAGCACAGACTGGATGGGCTGAATGGCCTCCTCCAAAGATGCGCAGATTGGTGGATCAGCCATGCTAAAGTCACCTCTTAGTGTCAAGTGGGTAGATACTTGGCGGTATGGGATAGAGGCTGGGTGGGATTGCTGTCGATGCAGGCTCGATGGGCTGAATGGCCTCCTTCTGCATTGTAGGGATTCTAGGGGTAGGTGAGAGGGTCACAGTCAGATCAGCCACGATACAGTGAAGTAGGCTCAATGGACCAAATGGCCTCCTTCTGCAGTGTGATTCTACGATTCTGCTTTGCAGAGGTGCCCCCCCCGTGCACCCTCTCTGCCCAGGTGAGAATCAGAGCAGGTTGGGAGTTGTGCCTGGGATCTTGCTGTGTTGCATAACTAATTGAGCCAGTGGGAGGGCTACACTAAATTGAAAGCGAAATACTACGTATACCGGAAAACAAAGGAGGGAGAAATCGTTAACTTTTCATTCCCTACGTAACTCTTCAGAGGTTACACACTTAGTTTTAGCCTAAAATCTCCAAGAGACACTTGGCCACAGTTTCACTGGTTTGACATGAGATGCTAATCAAGGAACATCTTGGGGCAAACTGGATGATGTTTATTTCTTAGTCACAAGTGGGCTTACATTAACACCACAATGAAGTCACTGAAAATCCCCTAGTTGCCACAGTCTGGCGCCTGTTTGGGTCCACTGAGGGAAAATTTAGCACGGCCAATGCACCTAACCAGCACGGCTTTCAGACTGTGGGAGGAAACCAGAACACCCAAAGAAATCCACGTGGACACGGGGAGAACGTGCAGACTCCACACAGACAGTGGCCCAAGCCCAGAATCGAACCCGGGTCCGTGGCGCTGTGAGGCAGCCGTGCTAACCACTGTGTGCCATGCAATGTGGGGCTCCCTCAGTGCTACACCGGAACGTCTGCCAAGGTGACGTGTCAGAGTCTGCAATCCTCCAGCTTAGGGGTGGGTAAGCAAGCAGCCATCCAGGTTATGATGAATGGGACTGCATTACGGAGGGACTGCATCTATATTTTCCATGTTGTAATGGAGGGAAACTCAACCCTTCCACTGCCGCGCCCACCCACCAAGCCTCACCTGATCCAGACAGGTATACAACTCCTTACAGCAGCCACAATATCCCCGCCTGCTCTGCTTTGGGAGACTGTCTGGCACGGGCTGCTCCGGGTACGGTCCATCACCGCTGCAAAGGCCAAAAACAAAACATCAAAGACACATCTCTGGCAGGCTGGGCAGGAGTTTAAGCAGGGCCACTAAGCAACGGCACACAGCAGAGTACAAGGAGCCCATGTGACCTTTCCGCCAACACAGTCCCAGAGGAGTGTTTGTGTGAACACAGCGGTGAAAAGGCAAGCGGACGAGCGATCGAGAGACTGGAGCTCAAATCCTTTCAGAACTTCAGCTCAGTTTGAAGTCTGAGGATTAAAATCAGAAATTAATTTTTTTTTTTTAAAAAGTGCCCATGAAGCCATTGCATTGCCATGGGAACCCAATCAGTCCACTGACATCCTTCACTGTAGGAAGGCCTCTGATCTGGTCCAGGACTGTACTGTAATTTCTCAGCCTTTTGGCTAAAATCAAGTGTCAGATTGAGCCCAGGATGGGGTGGAATGCCTTATCTTGTCAGCTTGGATCTTGTGGGCAGAATTCTCCAGCAGTGTTGGTCTAAAAGCTGGAAATCCCTGCCCGGCTGTCAGTGGGATTTCACATTGTCCACAATCCACAGGATAGGTGAATTCCAGCCTGTGTTTCTCTCTCTTGTGGACACTGGATTCAATTTGAATAGGCCTTTGGGAGCCAGCAAGGAGATAGGTTAAGGGCATGCCCTGTCAACTCCTGCACACTGACCTCACAACTCTGAGAAAGGAGTAACATTTAAAAGTCCCACGCCACAACTGCATCTTAAACTGCCCATGCAGTTGCCTCAACCCATCAGAGTGACTAGGGATGACGAATAAATCTCAGTCTCACAATTCTGTCTTTTAAAAAGAGTTTAGACAGTTACATGGGTAGGATGGGTATACAGGGCCAAACAGGGGCAACTGGGACTAGCTTAGTGGTTAAAATAAAAGGGGCGGCATGGATAAGTTGGGCCGAAGGACCTGTTTCCATGGTGTAAACTGCTATAACTCTTAAGTGACACCGACAAATAAATTGGAAAGTAAGAAAGCATATCTCCAGTCTTTATGACAGTTTTAATCACTCAGCATCCCCAAGTGCCTGTTTATATTCAGTGGCTGAATAAACTGACCATTTACCTCTCAATTCATCATAATGCATAGGTTGGAATCACTGCCACAGTTCACACACTGTGCTATTGTATTGTCACTCACTGCCATCGTCTGCCCTTCCCTTCTGAAGGCACCAGTTGTGCTGGGCACTGCTTCCATTCAATGCCCTCTGTCAATAGGCCAGTGTTGTGGGACGGGAGCAGTGTTCTGGGACGGGAGCAGTGTTCCTTCCTATCCTCACTCTTTAGCTGGGGTAGGGGAGGGAGGGAGGGAGTTTCCACAATCAGGAACAGGCAAATGGAGGGTGTATGCTAAGCTCTGAGATACGCCAAGGCAGCTGGGTGGCACAGTGGTTAGCACTGCTGCCTCGCAGCGCCAGGGATCCAGTTTGATTCCCAGCTTGGGCCGCTGTCTGTGTGGAGTCTGCACATTCTCCCTGAGTCTGCGGGGGTTTTCTCCCTGTGCTCCAGTTTCCTCCCACAATCCAAAGATACGCAGGTTAGATACCATGTTAAATTGCTCCTTGGTGACAGGGCATGCATAGGTTAGAGGGATTAGTGGGCTAAATATATGGGGTTATGGGGATAGGGCCTCCATGGGAATGTGGTCAGTGCAGGCTCAATGAATCGAATGGCTTCCTTCTGCACTGTAGGGTTTCTATGATGATCAGCCACCTCTTCAAGCACCATGATTGGGAACTGGAATCTTCCTGGAGTAGCTGACTAGATGCCCAAGGTGTTACGAGCACCCCATGTTGCCCTCACATTGATGAAGATAGCACGCACAGTGAAGTGTGTTCAACTGAAGGGAGATCATTGCTTAAAAGGATTAATAATCACACAAGTTTAAAAATCGCGTAAGCTGCGAGCTGAGTCTCACTCACACAGGGAAAACTAGGTGTAAACCACAGGGTCTTGATGTAAGCAGACCCAGATAAGAGTCAAAGGGAGCATTTAATTGAACACCGTGCAGCTACTGCTCACGTTTGCCCATTAGAACAGGGAACAATAGAAAGGGAGGTTGATATTCCTTTGGTCAGAGATATAGCTATCATTGCACACACAAATTATAACCAGACACTATACCCTTATGTATGCACGATGTAACCTTAATCAATAACTCTGAGTGGATAGAGATAACACGATTGGTATATGCTAATTTTGTGTAATCAAATTTGAAACTATAATTGCTTGTGTATTTCTGAATTCTGCAGCTAGTTACAGCCAGTGACCTGAGACCTTCCAGCGTCACAGCTGTTTAAGAGAACTCTGTGACTCGGTCTGGTTGCTGGAAGGGATGACATGCCTGCAATATTGTTCCCGCTGGGAAATAACCAATCCCCATCCATTCCAGATCTGCACTCTCTTCTTCACGTACCCTCTGAAGAACTCCTATCATAGCTTTCCACCCTGACCGTAAATATTCCAGGCCTCCACCACAGGCCAATTCCCCCAGCAGCCCGAGACGATGGAAGGTACACACTGCCATTTTCCTTTTCCAATGGCCCAGAATTCTACACACCAATTTGTGCACGTCACAAACAAGGTATGACACTTCAGTCTGCAGTCATACAGAGGGGAGGATAACCCTTACTATAGCCTGCACATCAAAATGCTTCAGAAGAAAGTTTACAAAGAAAATTGTAGCACAGAAACAGGCCCTTTGGCCCTCCAAGCCTGCACCAACCATGCTGCCCATCTGAACCAAAACCGCCTACCCTTCCAGGGACAATATCCCTCTATTCCCATCCCATTCCCTCAGAAGTCACTACCTCCCCTGGAGGTAGTGAGATGTATAAGTTTTTTTTTTACACAGGGTAGTGGGTGCAAATTCCAGGCACCCACTACTCTGTGGAAAAAAACTCATACATCTCTTTTAAACCTTGCCCCTCACACTTTAAACCTATGCCCCTCTACTAATTGACTCTTCCACTCTGGGAAAAAGCTTCTGACTATTCACTTTGTCCATGCCCCTCATAATCTTGTAGACTTCTATCAGGTCTCCTTCAACCTCTGTCATTGCAGTGGGAACAAACTAAGTTTGTCCTCATAGTTAATGCCCTGCATACCGGACTGGTAAACCTTTTCCGTACCCTCTCCAAAAGTTTCCACTTTTCTCACGATACAGCCCAGGGCCTCAAAAAGGGAGCAGTATTTGTACTACAAGTCCACATCTATTCAGAGGTGGCTTAGGACTGTTTAATGCCCCTTGTGACAGGACCCAAGCATACAGATGGGGCCAAGCTGGATTAAAAGGCTCCCAAAACCTGGTGACTGACACATCATTTTCAAACACTGGCACCCACAAATGAAAATGTTTCACTCTCAGGATAACCTGGGAAAGGGGAGTGTGCAGAGGTACCTGGGTACCCTTGTGCACCAGTCACTGAAGGTAAGCATGCAGATGCAGCAAGCAGTAAAGAAGGCAAATGGCATGTTGGCCGTCATTGCGAGAGGTTTTGAGTAAGGAGCAGGGATGTGTTGTTACAATTATTCAGGGCCTTGATGAGTATTGCGTTCAGTTTTAGAACATAGAACATTACAGCGCAGTACAGGCCCTTCGGCCCTCGATGTTGCCTACATTTAGGATGGAGGAGAGGAGATTTTTTTTTAACCTGAAGAGTGGTGAGCCTGTGGAATTTATGACCAAAGGAAATAGGTTGATGCCAAAACATTGAATGTGTTCAAGAGGCGGCTGGGTATAGCACTTGGGGTGAATGGGATCAAAGGTTATGGGGAGAAAGCAGGATTAAGTTATCGAGTTGGACGATCAGCCATGATTGTAATGAATGGCAGAACAGGCTCGAAGGGCTGAATGGCCTCCTCCTATCTTCTATGTTTACCTCTTTCCTCAGTGAGACTCTTAGATATCTGGTGAACACTTCCCCCATCCAAAAACCCTGTTGACAGTCATTCCCCAGCTCAGTAATCTCTCTTGGATACCACTTCTAACTTTCCTCCTTAACCATCTAACTGGACATTCCAGCCCTGCCGACCGCCCGCCCAATCTGCTGCCTTTGCCAACGGATCCCGATCCATATTCATTCACCCATGTATTCCATGGAGCCGGCCAACTTACCTAGCACTGTCATTCATCTCTGCGATGCACTCTCTCGCTCACTTCCTTGTGCACCTGTCAAACAGATCAAAGGAAAATTTAATGTTACTGAACCCTGTGCCTCATAAACATTTGATTTGGCAGCACGATGGCATGGTGGTTAGCAGCAGGTTCAACTCCCGGTTTGGGTCACTGTCTGTGTGCTGTTTGCACATTCTCCCCGTGTCTGTGTGGGTGTCCTCTGGGTGTTCCAGTTTTCCCCCCCCACAGTTCAAAGATGTGCAGGTTAGGTGGATTGGCCATGCTAAATTGCCCCTTTGTGTCCCAGGATGCATAGGTTAGGGGGATTAACCGGATAAATATGTGGGATTACAGGATTAGGGCCTGGGTGGGATTGTTAGTGCAGACTCCTTGGACTGAATGGCCTCCTGTAAGGTTTCTATGATTATCAGGTACTTCCTTACATATTCTCCCACGTACAATGATCCCAGCTATTTCTGTAAATATTTGGAGCATCCTGCACTACAAGAAAACACCTCCATTAATAAAGCATCTTTTCATGAATGTAATGTTCCACAGTACAGCTAATAAAGTACTTTGTTTGAAGTGGTCATTGTGGGAATGGAAGAGAGGCAGCAGCTAATCAAGCTCTGATGATAAGCAATGAGATAGGTAACAGGTTTGTTTTCACGCGTGGATGGTTGAGAAGGTAATATTGCTCTTACCTACTCTTCAAATTGTAAGAGCACAGGATCTTTTATATGCACAAGGCGGGCACAAAGCCTCCACTTAATGTCTCATCTAGGAAATGGCATCTCCTTCAGTAAGCCGAGGTTTTCTGCACAAGTCTTGGAGTGGACAAACCAAGACACAACATTTCCCAAGAATGCAACAGTAGATCTGGGATGGATAATTGTGTTTTCCACATGTACATCCCCAATAGTTCTATTGTTTGCAGACAATTGGTGCATGGCAAGGTCAGTTTTCTTTATTATAACAAGAATTAACGTTTAAAACTTTAAACATTTAAAACGTTTTATTGTTCAACAAGTTTTAAGTTTTAACTTTATTTATTAGTGTCACAAGTAGGTTTAGCTTAATACTGCAATGAAGTTACTGTAAAAATCCCCCAGTCACCACACTCTGGCACATGTTCGGGTACACTGAGGGAGAATTTAGCATGGCTAATGCACCTAACCAGCATGTCTTTCAGACTGTGGGAGGAAACTGGAACATTCAGAGGAAAGCCATGCAGACACAGGGAAAATGTGCAAACTCCACATGGACAGTGACCCAAAGCTGGAATCAAACCCCGGTCCCTGGCGCTATGAGACAGCAGTGCTAAGCACTGTGCTGTCATAGTTAACTACACTGATTCCAAAGAGCTTTGGGACATCCATGTAAGATGCAAAATAAGTCTAAATATTTGTCTAAAATAAATGCAAAATACTGCAAATGCTGGAATCTGAAACAAAAACAGAAAATGCCAAAAAATCTCAGCAGGCCTGACGGTCTTTATGGAGAGAGAATAGAACCAATGTTTCAAGTCTGGATGACCCTTTGTCAGTGCAAGGCCCTACGCTATAGCAACAACTTCCAGCTTCTTGGCTCTGACAAAATCCAAAATCTTGTGCTTGGTTCACAATGGCTCCAAGTTCTGTATCATCTGCACACTTTGAAATCATGTCATGTAAACTGAAGTCATTAATATACACCAGGAAAAGCAAGGCTAAACCTCCAGAGGGCAATGAAGAGCAGGGCCTGGGCAACTAGAATTAGAGTTCCATACTCCATCCTTGCTTATCATCCCTACAACTGTTGGTCAATTACGAGAAGAGAACTGATATTTAATTATGCCCTATTTGAAAGTATTTCGTTGGCTGTACATGCACAGAGAAGAGGCACAGTGGTTGGCACTGCTGCCTCAGAGTGCCAAGGACCTGAGTTCAGTTCCAGCTTGGGTCACTGTCTGTGCAAACTCTGCACATTCTCCCTGTGCTTGTCTGGGTTGCCCTCGGGTGGTCCAGTTTCCACCCACTGTCCAAAGATGTGCAGGAAATTCATGTTCCAACATATGTAGCTTAGGGGGGATTAGCAGGGCACATGTGTGGTTACGGGGGTGGGCCTGGGCAAGATACTCTGTCAGAGAGCTGGTGTAGCCTTGACGGGTCAAATGGCCTCCTTCTGCACTGTAGAAATTCTATTCTATACCTCCTCAGACACCAAAGTTCACAAGATCTACTAGAGGCAGCACAGTGGTTAGCACTGCTACCTCACAGTGCCAGGGACAGGGGTTCAATTCTAACCTTGAGTTGCTGGTTGTGCGGAGTTTACACATTCTCCCCGTGTCTACGTGGGTTACCTACGGGTGCTCCGGTTTCCTCCCACACTCCAAAGATGTGCAGGTTAGGTTGATTAACTGTGCTAAATTGTCCTTTAGTGTCAGAGAGATTAGCAGGGTGAATATGAAGGATTACAGGAATAGGTCTGGGTGGGACTGTGGTCTCTTTCTGCAATGTAGGGATTCTACGATCCAACCAAATTATGCTGTGGGTTTGGAATCAGGAGTCAGAGGGCATAAAGAGCTCGGTGGGCGTTACATTAGAGTTGATAGCAGGTCTTGTTCAATTGAAAGCAAGATGTGAGCATATCAACAATGCCACACTTCCTATCCACGTCACAGCAGGGAAGCAGAGAATAGAAATGAAAACATGTCTTATCTGGGGAGGAATTAAACCCAACAGACGCAGTTACCTGAACTCCACTTTTTCCCGTACATCCAATCATCCTGTCAACAATGAAGCTGGACTTTTCAGGGTCAGCACAGTGGTTAGCACTGCTGTCTCACAGCACCGTGGACCCCGGTTCAATTCTGACATCAGTCACTGGCTGTATTAAGTTTGTACATTCTCCCTGTGTCTGCATGGGTTTCCTCCCACAATCCAGAGATGTGCGGGTTAGATTGATTGACCGTGCTAAATTGCCCTTTAGTGTCAGGAGATTAGCAGGGCAAATAAATGAGGCTATGTGATAGTAGTCAGTAAGACATAATGGGCCGAATGGCCTCTTTCTGCACTGTAGGGATTCTATAATCTACTCCCCAATCATCCCGTCAACAGCGGAGCAATCTTTGAACTTTTCAGCACCAGTTTTAAAGGGAACTAAAATATTTCTCAAAGCTCTGGACTTGCTGGGTGGAGTTTGGATCAAACCCAAAGCTGCTTTCTCCAGAAAACAGATTGCTGGGTTAGCAACTGTCAGACACAGCCTTCTTCAGCAGGCTGTTGGGAGAGATTGAAGGTAGGGCAGCTGGGAGCCGTTGAAAGTCTCTGAGAGAGGCTGTTATAGATAGCAGGCATCATTCTGTGCAACCACAGGGAGGGAGAGAGAGGAAAAATTGAAAGGTTACTAGAAAATGTATCTGCCTTATTAAAAAGCGGCCGTTTGAATGAGATCAAAGTGATAAGTGTGCAAAGTTGACTGGACCCAGTCCTCAGGTCAGAAGAATGCTATCTAAAAAGCCAATGGATTTTTAACTTGTGTAGCCTGAAGCAGAATTGGCCATTCTGAGTTACAGTACTGATTTAACTGTTGGGCGAGTCTGTGTTCGGCTATTGCAGGGAGATTGGAGATTCTCCCTGCCCATTACGCTGTTCTAGCTGCTGGGACACACAAGCGGCTGTGTAGCAGGGGGGCTAATTAGTCCCGCTGTCACTCAGCGCAGAGAATCGGTGAGAGAGGGAGGGTGGATAGTGATTGGGGCTGGCCACTGGGGTGGTGGCCCTGTAGGGAGGTCGGGGCCACTGTGGGTGGGTAGGAGGGGGCGCGGGTGGCAGGTGAGGCAGAGAGGTGGAGGGGCAAGAGGGGTGGGCAGGATTAGCCAGCGATTGGGAAATGGGGGTGTTAGAGGGGCAGCAATGCAGGGTCCCAGGCTAACTAGCTATTGGGAGGCCAGGAGCGCAGAGCCATGCGCTGATCTTGGTGCAGACAGATAGCACATGTGCAGTGGCGCACTCAACACTGTGCTGCCGGCTTCTCCAACGGGAATAGGCCTCAACTATGGAATTTCAGCATGATTCACGCTGAGGAATTCTGCAGCGCACTGAGTATGGGAAATTCATTTTGAAACTTCCGCTGAAAAGACCAACAGAATTTACTCCAGTTTTTACATGAACCCAACACAGATAATCTTTTTGGGAGAATTAATGTTACTGTTATTTTGGAAAAATTTTTAAAAGCCTTGATTAATCTGGCTTCAGGTTACTCTGAAGAGATTTGAGTGCTAAAACATTAACCCAACTTACATCTACAATCAGGAGCCTTCTCCTGCAGATAGCGTATGGGTGCACTGAGTCTACGATGTATAGAATCCCTACAGTGCAGAAGGAGGCCATTTAGCCATCAAGGTTGCACTGACTTTCCAACATAGCATCACATCCAGGTCCTCGCTCTCTAACCCTACGTTTTTACCCTGCTAATTGCCCTAACCTACCCACCTTGGGACACTAAGAGACAAATTAGCATGGCCAATCATCCACCTAAACTGCACACAAGATCACAGAATCCTTACAGTGCAGGAGGCCATTTGACCCATCGAGTTTGCATCGACCACAATCCCACCCAAGCCCTGTCCTCATAACCCCATGAATTTGCCGTAGCTAGTCCCCCTGACAGTAATGGGCAATTTAGCTTGGCCAATCCACCTAACATCTTTGGACTGTGGGAGGAATCCAGTGCACCTTGAGGGAACCTACAGGGAACGTGCAAACTCCACACCGACAGTGACCCGAGGTCGGGAATTGAACCCGGGTCCCTGGCGCTGTGAGGTGGCCGTGCTAACCACTGTGCCATCGTAAATATATGGTACAGCAAAGCATCAATATTGAAGAAGTCACGGTGCTACTAAGCGTAGGGAATTGCATTTTGGAGGACAACTTTTATTGATAACTGCTCCATTCTTGGGCAAGGAGTGAGCTAGCTTTTTAACATATGCAACACCAGCCCGGGATCAGGATAATGCCCTCGCCCTTTTGTGTACACAATTAACAGCAATCAATGTACACTCCGGCATACTGAACCTATGCATTTCTGCTGGTGTGCGTGATGCTTCCTATCTCAGGGGAGTTAATTATGCGCATTAGCTAAATAAAGTGAAAACGGAAAACCACACCTATTTTTGAATGCCTGATATTTGATACTCTGAAAATAGCCAGGTGTAATGTTAGAAGGAGCACCACATGGAATCTGAGCTTTCAGAAGACAAGAGAGAAAAAAAAAGGTTTGTGTTACATAAGGTAGTTTGCACATCAGTGGCTGTTTACACAAGATACTTAATCACCTCCCTGGTGGGACTCACTTAGTGACTCCTCTCAGTAATTGTAAAATAAATTACCATGTGGTTTGTAAAAACCTGCCTCCCAGGGCAGGGTGTTGTGCTCCAGGAAAGATATTTCTACACCACCTCTCACAGCCTCAGAACGTAGACATAAAGTAGAATCCCTACAGAGCAGAAGGAGGCCATTCGGCCCATCGAGTCTGCACTGACCCTCCGAAAAGCATGTCACCCAAGCACATCACTCTGCCCATTGCCGCAACCCAGAACACCCATCATGGCTAATCCATCAATCCACACACAAGGGGAAATTTAGCACAGCCAATCCACCTAACCAGCACAGCTTTGGACACTAAGGGGTAATTTAGCATAGCCAATCCACCTAACCTGCACACCTTTGAATGCTGAGGGACAATTTAGTATGGCCAATCCACCTAACCTGCACATCTTTGGACATTATGGGGTAATTTAGCACGGCCAATCTTCCTAACATGCACATTTTTTGGGCACCAAGAGGCAATTTAGCATGGCCAATCCACCTCTTTGGAGTGTGGGAGGAAACCCGTGCAGACACAGGGAGAATGTGCAAACTCTGCTCAGACAGTGCCGGAATCGAACCACCGTGTTAACCACTGTGCAGCCGGCATCTCAAAGTGCTTTGCAGAAAACAAAATGCTTTGCTTGCTGGACACAGTTCGCTGCTGTAATTTAGAAAACAGGGAAGATAACTGGACAGAACAGTTCACTTCAATGCATCAGCCAAAAGAGATGACACCTCCTGACCTTGCCACTCGTCACCACCCTGCAAGTGACAGTCTGGACTCCCTAGGGCAGGGCTCGAACTCATGACCTTCTGAACCCGAGACAAGAGTGCGACTGACAGAGCCACAGGACAAAGTAATTATCATGAAGCCAATGTGCTGAGTCAGCAGCGAGGCCTTGTCAACTCAGATTACCAAGAGATGAATCTCTTCATTAAAATAGCAGACTGTGCTGTCTCTCAGGCATTCAACACGGCATAGCTTTTAGGATTGTTCCCTCTTTTAAAGCTTATTTATTAGTGTCACAAGTGGGGGCCATTTCCTTTCCTTTTTGTTTAAAAAAACCTTACCATACACTTAGAACATGACTTCAAGTTGCCTGCATGACAATCACCAGCAATAATAAGCCTGTAAGCAAAACTAGTTTATTGTTACACGTAGGCTCACATTAACACTGCAATGAAGTTACTGTGAAAATCCCCCAGTTGCCACACTCCGGCATCTGTTCGGGCACCCTGAGGGAGAATTTGGCCAATGCACTTAACCAGCATGTTTTCCAGACTGTGGGAGAAAATCACGCAGACACGGGGAGAATGTGCAGACTTTGCACAGACAGTGACACAGACAGAACTGGGAATCAAACCTGCGTCTCTGGCGCTGAGAGGCAGTAGTGCTGACCAGTGTGCCACGTCCTCAGTGTGTGGAATGAAGAATAAAATTTACAGGACTATAGGGAAAGGGAAGGACTAATTACAGGGTGCTTTCAATGAGATACAAAGGCCTTGGGTGACTAAGAGGAAATGTGAGCTAAAAGGAATATATGCGAGTTAACTTTGACAAAAGGTCATCTGGATTTGAAGTGTCAGCTCTTTTCTCTCCTTATAGATGCTGCCGGACCTGCTGAGATTTTCCCTTTTAGTTTCAGATTCAAACATTTGCAGTAATTTGCTATTATTAAGGAGGTGTGTGATTCCTGCTTGGGTTCTTTACATTAGCAGGATAAATATGTGGGATTACAGGGGGTAGTGCCTGGGTGGCATTGTTGTCAATGCATGTTTAATGGACCAAACTGCCTCCTTGTACACCGTATGGTACATCTCTGATCACCAACTCTCCTACCAGTTCCTCCACAACCTACTTCCTTCACAATTTTACACCACCCCTCTGTTCGAAGAAGAATAGTCCAAACTCCTCCAGGTTTCTCTGCATAGAAGACGTCCCTCAGGCCCGGTGCCTTTGAGGGCAAGGGCCAAGGTTGAGAAGACAGGATATTCATGAACAAACTGATATGGGAATTGAACCCGCACTGTTGGCGCACCTCTGCACCACCATTTCATAGTTTCATAAACTGGTTGCAAAATTACTGATGGATACAAGACACAGTAGGGAAAGGATAATTGATGGGGAAATAACAGATTTTGTCCATAACCAGACAGCAATTTCAGAGCACAGTTGAATGATTAAACTATTATGGGGTCCCTCCATCCCATCCTTCAGCTCCTGAGGCTGGATCTCCTTCAACCCCTCATGAATTTCACCATCTCACCTCTTCGCTTTGGTCTGGAGTGCAAATGATTCATGGATTTGGCTTCGCTGGTATCTCATCCCAAGCTGCCATTCTTCAAGTAGTGTCCTGGACAACAAATATCAAAGAAGTTATTCAATGGTGAAGACCATAGCAGAAGAGCCTAACACCCTCCCCACCTCTCCTGAGACACTCACAGCAGAGACACAGGACAGTGCTCAGGAGCTGGGCTTGTTTCAACACCAAGGGGGTGGTTTGTTTTTCAAGCAGAGGTGTTGCAAGACTGGGAGCCACTGGAGACCAGTGAGTACAGGGCCAAAGGGGAAAGAGGAATCATAGAAACTTATAGCATGGAAACAGGGTCTTCAGCTCAACTTGTCCATGCCACCCAGTTTTTAACCACAAAGCTAATTACCCATGTCATAGAATCCCTACAGTACAGGAGGAGGCCATTTGGCCCATCAAGTCTGCACCAACAACAATCCCACCCAGCCCCTATACCCATAACTCCATGCTAGCCCCCTTGACACTAAGGGACAATTCAGCATGACCAATCCACCTAACCTGCACATCTTGGGACTGTGGGAGAAACTGAAGCACCTGGAGGAAACCCACACAGACACGGGGAGAATGTATAAACTCCACACAGACAGTGAATTAAGGAATTAGAGTCCCTGGTGCTGTGAGGCAGCAGTGCTAACCACTGTGCCATCTACATTTGGCCCACATCCTTCTATACCCATCTTGCCTACGTAATTGTTTAAATACTTCTTAAAAGAAAAAATTGAACCCGCTTTTATGACGATCTCTGGCAGCTTGTTCCAGACACTCACTGCTGTTTGTGTGAAAAAAAATTGCCCCCTGACCCTTTTGTATCTCTCCCCTCTCACCTTAAACCTATAGCCTCAATTTTTAATCTCCCCTCCCTTTGGGAAAAGATGTTGCCTATCTATCGACCTTATGTGTGCCCTTCATTATTTTATATAGACTTCCATAAGATCATCCCTCAGCCTCCTACACTCCAGGGAAAAGAAGTCCCAGTCTATCCAGCTTCTCCTTATAACTCAATCCATCAAATCCTGGTAGCATCCTAGTAAATGTTTTCTGCACTCTTCCTATATCCTTCCTATAATAGAGTGGACCAGAACTGTACACAGTATTCCAAGTGTGACCTTACAATGTCTTGTACAACTTCAATAAGACGTGCCAACTTCTGTACTCAATGTTCTGACTGACGAAACCCAAGCATGCCGAATGCCTTACCTTGGGAGCGAGTGGAGGTTGACAAGGGCTGGAGTAGCATGTCAGCGCCCTGATACGATTAGATGTTCTTTTATTTCATAATTTGTGGAATTTACAGCGTCCCCTAAATTGCAGCTACCTGATTTTGTGGATGTTGTCTCTGACGAGATAATCCAAACCCACAATGCACAACAATTGCTGCGGAGAATGTTTCTGGTGTGAACGTTCTAAACCACATAATAGACAAAGCCAATATTCACAATGTGAATAACCCAAGCGAAAAACCACACTTCTTTCTTAGTCACCCAAGCCTTTGTACCCGATTGAAAGCACCCTCTAATCAGCCCTTCCCTTTCCCCACGATCCTATAGATTTCCTTTCCTCATACCGCAGTATAAAGGTTATTTATTAGTGTCACAAATAAAAGTTACATCAAAATTGCAACGAAGTTACTGTGAAAATTCCCTGGTCGCCACATCCTGATGCCTGTTCGGGTACACTAAGGGGGAGTTCAGCATGGCGAGTGGACCTAACCAGCACGTCTCTTGGACAGTGGGAGGAAACCAGAGCATCCGGAGGAAACTCACGCAGACACGGGGAGAACATGCAAACTCGGCAGAGACAGTGACCCAAGTCCCTGATGTTCTGAGGCATCAATGCTACCCAAAAATTAATTTCCCTGCCCAAGTTTATGATTGAATCCATCTCTCCACTTTCAAACAATGCATCTCCTATTCCTTTATCAATTATTGGCTTAGATCCAAAGCTGTGCAGGTTAGGGTAATTGGCAATGCTAAACTGCCCCTTAGCGTCAGGGGGATTCACAAGGCAAATATGCGGGATTACGGGGAAAAGGCCTGTGTAGGTTTGTTGGAGAATGTTACAGAGAAAGATTGAGGGAAAGGTGTACTCTGGCAGAGTCAGTGCCGACCCGATGGGCCAAATGGCCTACTTCTGTACTGTAGAGATTCTATGAGTTTCTAAGTGCCTTAACCCAATGAGTGCTACACTGTCATAGATGTCATCCTTTGGTGAAGTTCACTAAACAGAAGTTCTGTCTGCCTTCTCAGAAGGATGTTGAATATCCATGCCATTATTCTGACCCCAAGAACAATGCTGATCCTCTAACAGTCACCCACCCACCCACACATAAATGATCGGGTCTTTTTGGTTTGCTTGTTTGAAAAAGGAGACACTGAATTAGCAAGTGAGAGATGATTCACTTGACCTTAGAAGAGAGAATCATAGAATCTTTAGTGCAGGTGGCCATTCAGCCCATCAAGTCTGCACCAACAAAAATCCTACCCAGGGCATATTTACCCTAGCTAATCCCTGTGACACTAAGGGGCAATTTAGCATGGCCAATCCATCTAACCCACACATCTTGGCACCATGGGAGGAAACTGGAGCACCCAGAAGAAACCCACACAGACACAGGGAGAATGTGCAAACTCCACACAGACATGGCCGGAATTGAAGCCGGGTCTCTGGCACTGTGAGGCAGCAGTGCTAACCACTATGCCACAATGTTGAACAAGTTAGGATTCATCCCCTTTAGGGGTTTAGAAAAATGAGAGATGTCTTACTGAAGGTCTTGACAGAGTGGAAACAAGGAGGATGTTTACACTTATCGGGAGACGAGAAACGGAGACAAAAAGATACTTATTTTAGAAAGATGTCTAGTGTCAGCACAGGCTTGATGGGCCAAAGGGCCTGTTCTTGCACTGTACTGTTCTTTGAGACAATTTAGGAATAAGAGATCTCAGTTTTGAGACTGAGATAAGAAGTTCTCTGAGGGTTGCTAGTCTTTGGAGTTCTCTTCCCCAGAAAACTGGGGCAACTAGGTCATTGAATTTACTCAAGCCCAGGGGTGGCATGGTGGCACAGTGGTTTGCACTGCTGCCTCATAGCGCCAGGGATCTGGGTTTCAATTCCCACCTTGGGTCACTGTCTGTGCGGAATTTACACATTCTCACAGTGTCTGCACAGGTTTCCTCCGGGTGCTCCAGTTTTCTCCCACAATGCAAAGATGTGCGCATTAGGTTGATTGGCCATGCTAAATTGTCCGTTAGTGTCAGGGTGACTAGCAGGATAAATATATGGGGTTATGGGATAGGGGCTGGGAGGGCAGAGTTGGTGAATTGAATGGCCTCTTTCTGCAATGTAGGGAATCTATGATTTGGAGTTAGACAAAATGGACAGAGGGGCAGGGTATCAAACAGGAAAAAAGGCAAGTCATAATCCTATTGAATGGTGAAGCGGGCTTGAAGAGTTAAATGGCCTATTCCAGCTCCTATTTCATCATCATATCACTGTATGCAAATGCTTTCTGATATTAAAACAGCAACTACACCTCACACATACTTAATTAGCAGTACAGCACCTTGGGACAACATAGTGGTTAGCACTGCTCCCTCACAGCACCAGGGACCCAGATTTGATTCCCGGCTGGGTCATCGTCTGTCTGGAATCTGCATGTTCTCCCTGTGTCTGCGTGGGTTTCCTCCCACAGTCTGACAGACGTGCTGGTTAGGTGCACTGGCTTCCTCAGCGTACCAAACAGGAGCCAGACTGTGGTGACTCAGGAATTTTCACAGTAACTTCATTGGGCTGATAAGGTAAGACCACTTATGACAATAATAAATAAAGGCACTATGTAACTGTTTCTTTCAATCCCCTATTCAAATTTAAGAAATGGGACTCATGTCCGTGAACCTTAGAACTTCATTATTTAAATTAAAATATCCTATTTAAGAACCTACTTCAATGGACACAGATTGGCGATTCGCAAAAATGTTATTTGTTAATCTAGGAAAGAGAGTATGAAGTACACAGGCTGGTTAAGTTCATGTATTAGTGTCACAAGTGGGCCCATATTAACACTGTCCACTCTACTAGGTAGTTATATCTGATTTGACAAAGTCACAGGTGAAAATTTGCTTCAAGTCCTACAATACTCACTGCTAAACCACTCAATACAAAAACTTGACAAAATGAAGTGTGTGTGAGAGAGACGTTTGACAAAATAAACTGTTGGTGTGATATTTTAATCGCGACATCGCTGCACCTGTATCAGATTACTTCAAACCAATATCGTGCATCTGATAACTGAGTTGGGAGCAGCTAGATTGTAATTCTAATCAGCAGCTAACACTGCAAAAGCTCCAGAGCTGCCACTGGATCCCTGCCAGCCATTATACAAGAATCAGTCTAACACAGGGATGTACACACATTGCAGCCCTCAATCTGGTTAATGCAGGAGGAAGCTGCATTAGAGATAATCAGGTTGAAAAGAGCCTAATAGAAACAGAGTAAATAGGAGTAAGAGAAGACCACTCAGCCCTTCAAGCCTGTTCCATCACATGATCGTGGCTGATATTTTTCTCATCCTCACTCTCCTGCCTTTTCCCCATAAGACCCGATCTGCTTATTAATCAAGAACCTCTCTCTTTCTTAAAGGCAGGGTTGAAGAGAAGATCCTATTGGGAACATAGTAAGAGCAGGAGGCTGCCATTTGGCCCTTCAAGCCTGTTCCACCATTCATTATGATCACCCATCTCTCTCCAGACCCCTCGAAGTCTAGAAACCTATTTCCTTCTTAAATATATTTACAACAATTCATTCCAAAAAAAATGCAATCGATTCAAACACAAGCCTAGCCTGACACACTTGTGCACAATACTAGTTGATCTTCAGGGCAGGGAGATACATTGGGTGGCATGGTGGCGCAGTGGGTAGCACTGCTGCCTCAGTGGCAGGGTTCGATTCCAGTCTCGTGTCACTGTCTGTGCAGAGTTTGCACATTCTCCATGTCTGCGTGGGTTTCCTCCGGATGCTCCAGTTTCCTCCCACACTCCAAAGATTATAGAATCCCTACAATGCAGAAGGAGGCCATTCAGACCAGCAAGTCTGCACCAACCACAATCCTACCCAAACCCCAGTTCCATTACCCCACAGATTTACCCTGCTAATCCCCCTGCCACCAATTTAACACGGCCAATCAACCTAAGCCACACATCTTTGGACTGTGGGACGAAACCGGAGCACGTGGAGGAAATACACGCAGACACGATAAGGGCATGCAAACTCCACAAAGACAGTGGCCCGAGGTCAGAATTGAACCAGGGTCCCTGGCGATATATGGTACCTGAATAGGAGCCAGAGTGTGGTGACTCAGGAATTTTCAGAGTAACTTCATTGGGCTGATAAGGTAAGACCACTTATGACAATAATAAATAAAGAAAGGCACTATGTAACTGTTTCTTTCAATCCCCTATTCAAATTTAAGAAATGGGACTCATGTGCGTGAACCTCGGAACTTCATTATTTAAATTAAAATATCCTATTTAAGAACCTACTTCAATAGACACAGAGTGGCGATTCGCAAAAATGTTATTTGTTAATCTAGGAAAGAGAGTATGAAGTACACAGGCTGGTTAAGTTCATGTATTAGTGTCACAAGTGGGCCCATATTAATACTGTCCACTCTACTAGGTAGTTATATCTGATTTGACAAAGTCACAGGTGAAAATTTGCTTCAAGTCCTACAATACTCACTGCTAAACCACTCAATACAAAAACTTGACAAAATGAAGTGTGTGTGAGAGAGATGCAGGAGGAAGCTAGAGCTAAATTGACCCTTTCAGAGGGGTTAGCAGGGTAAACAATTGGGGCTACAGGAATAGGGCCTGGATGGGATTGTAGTCTGGGCACTCGATGGGCCAAGTAGCCTCCTTCTACACTAAGAATTCTACATTTCTTGCTTACTTTTTTTTTTAAAATCAAAAGGTGTAAAGCTTTTAGTTTGAAAGCACTCGCTTCAGTCAGCTGAAAAGGTAAAGAAAACACATCCAACCTACAGGTTTTTGAGCACAGGAGAACAGAGACTTTACCATAGAGTGCGAGGCGTGTGTGTGTGTATACACCAGCTCTCAGCCAGACTCCGAGTGCAGACAACTGCTTATTTTGCTTTTGGGAGAAACTACCATTTTTCCCCAGAAAAAAGGCGTTTAAAAATGGGACGACCAAGTGTCGTATTATGCCAACCCTGCTCCCCAGACTAGTGACAGCTAAGCACTGGACAGATCTACGGAGGGGGGGGGGGGGGGGGAGGGGAATTAAGATTCCAGCGATCCAAGCAGATCAAAACAAATCCTACTTTATTTCAGGGGCAGATGTAATACATAGCTGAGGATATGGGGATCTGGTTTACATAGATTCCCCCCCCCACCTACCATACAGAGAGCAAGCTGAGTGATCTAACCTGTCGGGGATGGGGGGGGGGTAAAATGTATCTATTTGGTTGAAATTGATACCCGCGCGCAAGTTGTAACATTGAAGTTGCAACATTGAAAGTAACAAGTAATTGCATGGGCGCTGCTTCCAGACCAAGGGGGAGAAATCCTCCCTCCCACACTGGTTTCTTCCAATGGAGCAGCCTCTCTTCCCATGTTCGCCCCCCCACCGCCCTACCCCATCCCAGCAGGTTGATATCGTTTTGCCCCCTCCCCCTTACCGTGGTCTTTCGGGCGCGCTGAATGTGCTTCCACCCTCCCGGTCAGAGTTCAGCCTCCCTTCCCTCCTCTACTTCCTGGCCACTCTTAAAGGGGCAGCCAAGCTTCCCCCATCTTAAACTGCCGGCCGATTCCAACCCCGTCAGGCCGCGCCCACTGTTAAAGGGATCCTCCGCTTGGGTGTCTCTTGACAGGCAAAGAGAACGCCCGCCCCCCCCCCCCCCCCCCCCCCCCCCCTCGGCTGCCGGGGAGGGATAGATACAGCTCGCCTTGCAGAGCTGGCAACGAGCTGCAGATCTCTCTCTCTCTCTAAATAAGCTAAAAATGCTGAAAGCGCTCGGATCATCCAACAAGCGCTTGCGAGGCGCATTTTAATATTTGCATTAGTTTATTTAGTGTCACAAGTAGGCTGGCATTAGCACGCAATGAAGTTACTGTGAAATTCCCCTAGTTGCCACATTCCAGCATCTGTTTAAGCACACAGAAATTTAGCACGGCCAATGCACCTAACCAGTATGTCTTTCAGACTGTGGAAGAAAAGCAGAGCACCCAAAGGAAACCCACGCTGACATGGGGAGAGTGTATTGAGTTTGCACAGCCCCAAGTTAGGAATCGAACCGGGATCCCTGGCACTGAGGCAGTAGTGCTAACCACTGTGCCACTGCCTGTAACCCTCCCAACCTTCCCGAGGGCAATACACATTCAAACAGATCAGCTCCCTCTGGAGTCCATGCAAGGCTCGGCAGATCTGACAGTATGTCCTCTCAGTAACTCTCCCACATTAACTAAACTTGGATGGACATAGAGTCATCCAGACTCGGAACATTACAGCCATAGAAAAGTTATTGCACAAAAAAGGTTATTCAGCCCATCTTATCCACGGTAGGAAGTCTGGCAAATAAATCGGTTGGACTTAAACCTGGTGTTGTCAGACTTCTTACTGTGTTTACCCCTGTCCAATGCCAGCATCTCCCTGGGTGTCTTTTCTAGTCCCATTTTCTGAACCCAGTCCATAACTTTGCAATTTATAGGTCTCTGCCTCCACCCCCAACTCGGGTGAATTCCAAACACCCACTGCTATTCTCCCTTAAAAGTTTCATGTCTCTTTGTCCTGTTCTGCCACTTATCTTGAATCTATGTCCCATGGCTCTAGAATTCTCCCAAGGGAAACAATTTTATCCTGTCCATTTTCTTCCCCTCAGCCTTCTTCATTCCAAGGATAATAACCCTAAACTATCAAACCCCACCTCATGGTGACACTCAGCTAATCTTAGGCATTGTTCTCTCTCTCCACAGATCTACTGGGATTTTCCAGCATTTTTTGTTTCTGTTTGATTTCAGTGTTCACAGTAATTTACCTTTGTAATTAGGATAGGGTTATTTGGAAGGGTAAGGAGGTAAGAGAGGAGAAAGAGATCCAGTTGGGATGAATAAACCAATGTTCGCTCAACATCCTCTCTCCAATACCTGGGAATGACACATGGGTTTTATTCTTTTAGATACATGACCTCCTTCTGGACTGTCTTCAAACATCGAGTGTGCATCGACCACAATCCCACCCAGGCCCCATCCCCATGTATTTACCTGAGCTAGTCCCCTGACACTAAGAGGAAATTTAGCATGGTTAATCCACCTAACCTGCACATCTTCAAACTGGGAGGAAATCAGAGTATCTGGAGGAAACTCTTGAAGACATAGGGAGAACGTGCAAACTCCACAGAGTGACCCAGGCCAGGAACCAAACCCAGGTCCCTGGAGCAGTGAAGCAGCAGTGCTAACCACTGTGCCTCCCCAAATCACTGGTGCACTAAGGTAAAGCATCAATTGTTAACTATCTTAGTTCACCCAGCCATCTCATACAATATAAACAACGTAAGCATGACATTTTGATGGATAATTGTGAAGGGCAAAAGTAAAACGTAAAGATAGGTTTCAGAACAGGGGCAAGCCACAGGAAAAAAGGAAGCATCATGCCTTTTATTACTTCTGGTAACTATCCTCACCACTATTGTTCGCTGCTTGATAGCAAAAACGAAGGAAATTGTGCCTCCTCCCACTCCCTGACAAAAAAGTTAAACTGACATGCCAGATAATGGCAATTGAATAACCAAAACACAATGTTGGAAACTCAGCCTGTCTGACTGTATCAGTCAAGATAGAGCCAACATAGAGTCTGGGGATGACCCGTCAGAGCTGAAGACAAAACAAATTCGATGAGAGTTATACTATATGCATGGGGTTTAAGGCCAAGATGTCATCAAGAAAAAGGCAATGTAAACGGTAGTGATAAAAGCTCAGAACGGTGCTAATACCACCATCCTTAACATTAGGTCTCTGTCCACAGACTATCAGAACTGCTGAGATTTTCCAGCATTCTATTTTTGATTCTGATTCCAGCATCTGCAGTAAGTTGCTTTTATGGTAATTGGAGAACGCCTGCCAATAGTGAATCAAAGTGCTCACACTACAAAGCAGCATGACTATCGATGAGGTCAATGCGGCATCATTCACTCAATACACCAACTCAAATTAGATCGAGGTGTTTTTTTTCTCCCCCCCCCCCCTCTGGGGTTAGTGAGAATTATTACTCACAATTTCTTCAAAATTTAATACTGCTATGGACAAGATTGGTGTGGGGTAATGGGGCAGGGATGGGATATGCATTTTCAGATGACTGATATTTGGACTGGGAGTGAGTGTTACACCATTGACTCGCTGTGTGCGCAGGCTGTGAAAAAGAAACTGATCCCAAAAGAGCTTCCTGCCAAAACAATCAGGATAATTACAGCTTAGAAGATCGACCACTGAACTCACTTTTTGCTATGCTGAATCAGTAACTTATACAGAATGCTTGATGACCATGGTAAAATTTTGCCAGCTATTTGCAAAATCGTACAAGTTTTTGATCAATTGAATCACTTCAGTGCTCCAAAGTTTTATTCATTCGATATGTTCAACAACAATCTCCTGTCAATAATAGATGAACTTTTATTTAGTGTCAAAAGTCATCTTACACTAAACACTGGAAATGGCATTTCACAGAGGTAGACTGAGGGAGAATTTAGCATGGCCAATACACCTAACCAGCACGTCTTTCGGACTACAGGAGGAAATTGGAAGAAACCCACACAGACATGAGGAGAACATACAGACTCCACATAGTGACCCAAGCTGGGAATCAAACCCGGCACAGGAGTGAAAAATTACTTGCTGTAAAATGGCTCCTTGGTACATGACAATTTGACTGTTCTGGACATTATTTTCATGCCAGTGTTAGATTCTGGAGAAATTCAGGCAGTACCTGTGAGTATGACTATGGCACTGTATGACAGCATATATTCCAAGTTCAGTATCAGTTTTGCATAAGATTTAGCAAATTCATTATTGAAAAAGAAAAAAAGCTGTATTAATATGGCATCTTTCACAACCTCCTGAAGTCTTTGACAGAGGGTCATCTAGACTTGAAGCATCAGCTTTTTTCTCTCCTTATGGATGCTGCCAGACCTGCTGAAATTTTCCAGCACTCTCTTTTGGGCTCCTTAAGTCTTACAAGCACTTGTCAATTTTGAGTGTAGTTACAATATAGAAAAATACACAACGAATTCATACTAGCAAGTCCTACAATGTAATAGCTTTATTGATGCTGGTTAAGGGACTTATCTTTAGCTAGGGAGATGGGGTGGGGTGTACTAATTTGCTCTTTAAATAATGCAAATGGGGATCAAGATCCATCAACATCCACTTCAGAAGCAGGCAACATCTATGCTTACAAAAATGCTGGAAAAACTCTGCAGCCTGACAGCATTTATGAGAAGAGAATAAAGCCAATGTTTTGATGATCCTTTATCATATGCTTATACCTCACTGGAAAAATGACACTTCCAGTAGGTCAACAGACCCTCAACAGCGCATTGGAGATGTCAGCCTAGATTTGTTAAGTCTCTGGAGTGAGGATTGAACCCAAAGCCTTTAACTCAGCAAACACTAGCAAATAAAGTTTGACCCTGAAAGAGGCAAATCAATTGTAGGATTTTACCTGGCTACTCATTAATAGCTTGTCTAGGGGAGGAGAGGGGAAACAGCTGAAGGATGATCCAATAGGTCAAGACTTATTGGAACAAAAGATTTCCTATTGTGGGAAAGATTGAAACTACAGGCCTTCAATACCGAGTTGTCACCAAGAAATCCAATCGAGAATCCAGAAGAGTTCTTCATCAAAAGTATGGAGAGAATACGGAGTTCAATATCACAAGCATACAAAACCAACACAGATTCATTCAAGGAAAAAAAAACAGACAAGCATTAATGCGAGGGAATATAATTGATTATAACAGATTTAGAGGAAAGATAGGAGGGGTTCAAGTACAACACTGGCATGGACTGGTTAAATGGCCTATAGAACATAGGGTCTGTATTGTGCTGTAATATCCTTCCACCCTTGATGTTGTGCCGACCTGTGAAATCAAATCTAAAGCCCATCTAACCTACACTACTCTAATATTATCCATATGTTTATCCAATGACCATTTAAATGCCCTTAATGTTGGCACATCCACTGCTGTTGCAGGCAGGGCATTCTACACCCTTACTACTCTCAGTAAAAGAGCCTCTGATATCTGTCACCCCTCAATTTAAAGCTACATTCCCTTGTGCTAGCCACCTCCATCTGAGAAAAAAGGCTCTCAACTGTCCATCCTATCTAATCCTCTGATCATCTTACATGCCCCTATTGAAAGCTTTTACCTAGGATGGACTCAAATAGCACAAGGGGTCACAGACTTAGGGTGAGGGGGGTAAGGTATAATTTGGATGCTAGAGGGAGTTTTTTCTCACAGAGGGTGGTGGGGGTATGGAATGCACTGCCAAGTGGTGGAGGCAGTTACTCTGGAGTTATTTAAGAAATACTTAGATGGGCACATGAACAGAATGTGAATGGAGGGTTTTAGAAAATTGATTTAAAATAGGGATCATGAGCCTTGGGAGTCCCTGGAAAGTGTGTAAATAGATGATGATATTGACGTACTTGTTTTTATCCTACAGGTGCTTTGGTCCACCTTGTTGTCTAACAAGGGGAATACTTGCGATGGGTCGAGAGAGGGCTGCTCTTGGATCTTTTGCGAGAGTATCCTAAGTGCTTCATGTCGTTAGTGTATGCTTGACCCTGGACCATTTGATGGGCAACACAACAGCTCAGTGACTATCGCTGTGCTGTGCAGATACATGGATTTGGGCCTGTGTCTGTGGGAGTTTGCACATTCTCCCCTTGCCTGCATGGGTTTTCTCTAGGTGCTCTGGTTTCCTCCCACATCCCAAAGATGTGCTCTTAGGCTGATTGTCTCAAATTTAGTTTTTAATCCATAGATCTATAAGCATGGACAGGGATCACGGGTAGAGGTGGGAACATCAGGGTGGCGGCACGGGCTCGTTGGGCTGAAGGGCCCGTTTCCCATGCTGTTTTGTTCTTTGTTTGTGAACTTATTTCTTCCAGATCTGCAATTATTTCCACATAGTTCTCTTGTGCTGTCCATTGCATGAAATTAACACGAGCAAATTTTCAATTCTTAAGAATCTGTTCTGCAGTATTGACATAGTTCTGAAATTTGCACCTATGGACCCTTTCAAGTCCTCAATTCTGAAAGCAAAACACAAATGGACAATCAAGTTGTGAATATTTGTTCACTGCCTCAAATGCAAGAAGTTTGGTTGAAAGCAGTGACTTTATCAAATGCCAATGAACACAAAGCGTGACTGGTGGCTTAACTCCTAGGTTCCATAAACTGATAGGGACTGGCTTATCCTATTTAGGGGCAAAGGAAAGTCATCAAATACTTCCAGACAGGTTTTTTCAATAGCTGTACTAACTCCCAACTACCCAACCAAGATAAACCAGCTCAGCAGATGGAGGATTGAATCAAAGGTATGCTTTGTATGGTATACTAGAGAATGCCTTTACTAGGATCCAATACCCATCAATAGTAAACCCATCTGATTCACCAATGTCCTTTAGGGAATGAATCTTCCAACCCACTATGTGACTCCAGAGCCACAGCAATGTAGTTGATTCTCAACTGCTCTCCAAAGGCAACTAGGGATGGAAATAAATGCTGACTAGTCAGTGATACCCATGTCCCACAAATGACTAATAAAAACTTGCTGCAAGAGCAAGGTTCCAAAATCAGTTTTAATAGCAAGAATAAGGAAGCAAACAACATATTTTACCATGCATCAAGGTTTTGCAGCAATTCTTGGCTTCCACATACTTGACTTCACAGGATCAGTGAAAGTGAGGACTTCTTTCATTATACAACCAGTAGCAAGAAGTCTATCTTGCAAGCAGCATTAAGGTCACTGAAAGTCAACTTATTTCTTCCAGGGTCTGCATTATTTCTACAAAATATTGCCACCCAAGGCTCTACCAGGATTGATTATGACACACCAGGAAATCCTCAAATGTTGTTATTGTGCTTTTTTTCAGTAATGCAACTTTGCCCCATGTAACAATAGCAGCAGTTAAATCTCTCTCCTCTGGGCTATGCAAAATTTAATGTAATAATCTACTGGCTAAGACAGCTAGAGCACCATTCTAGAAACTAATCTTGCATTTCAGTTCTATAAAGTAAATGGTAGGCTGGCAATCCTACTATTACCCTTATCTCCCCCAGCCTATTTCAATATTTTTCAATTTGTATGCAAGTGCCTCAAACTCTATTCTTTAAACGAGCAAAAATCGGCCAAATGCAACGGGGGGGGGGGGGGAGTGAAACGACAGCATTGGCAAGTGAAATCAGTCCTGCCATATTCAACTTTTAGTCAGTTTGACCCAGTAGCAGCAATGTTGTGCCCAGGTTCTCTTTCAAACCAGCCAGCAAAATCAAGGTTGGCATGGAAGATAACATGCACAATGTGAGCAGCAGAACATTCTTACTGCTCCAGTCAACACTTGTCCTTAAAAAATTAACAGGATGGATTGGTTGATCAATTCTCAGTTGCTATTTTTAAGGATTTGGAGTTGCTGCTGCCCAAGCTTCAATAAAACAGATTATATTTCACATTCAACCACTTCAGCTGCAGAGTGGAATGCAGCCCAACAAGGACATACAAAAATCAAATTCTTCTCAAAAAGGGTGAACATTTCAGTAAGTTATAGTATTTCAAGAACAGCTCTGATTTTTCAATGACTAAGCAAGAACTTCAGTGGTATATCAAAGGATCCTGATCTGTTGCAAAATATTTGCAAGCATTTCATTCACACAATTTCTTTAGGGTCAGGTTGCTCAAGTAGTATTCATTGTTAAACACTGTTACATGACATTAAATATCTTGTTGGCAACATTTAAGACTCATCTAGATAGGCACATGAACAAACAGGGAACAGAGGGATATGCGGCTGAGCTAGATAGGACAGTGTGATCAGTGCAGGCTTGGAGGGCTGAAAGGCCTTTTCCTGTGCTGTACTGTTCTTTGTACACCCCAGTGAACAAAGCTTAACTTTTCATGGGGTTTGTATCAGGGATGAGAGAACAAAAGAGGAAAATCAATCTACCTCACTGCAGCTTTGTAAAAGGAGGAAATGACAGACTACGTGTTGATCTATGTTTGCATTGAATCCTTGAGTTGCAGGCAGACTGAGGGGTGAATACCAACCTTGAGGTCCCCAGTATCACAGCCAGCTGTTAATTCAATTCAAGGAACACTGACAGCACTGAATACAGCAAAGCTCATGGCAAAATTTAAGCACTAGTACTGAAGACTTGTATTTGCAAACTAGTATGCACTTTGTCAAACCATTCCAGCAATTGTTGACAATATGCTAAGTTGCCCAGGTGTTCAGGGTCTATAAAAAGGACAAATCTTAACTGAACTGTTACCGCCAGTCAACAGCATTGATGGGACTGTGCTGTCAACAAAAGCAATAGCCTGCACACTAACACCAGCTTTGGGTTCCATCATGGCCACTTTACTCAATCTCATTACACAGCTTTATCCAAACATGGGCAACAGTACTCAGGAGGCAAGTTGAGTGACTGGACTTGACATCAAGCCTTAGCAAAAATGGTCATTGGCTGAAAACACTCCAATGGTTGAAGCTACACCTAACAAGATGGTTAACCTCCATCTGTAACTATCTCAAACCCAAGACATCACTGTTGGAATTACTCAGGGTAGTGTCTTGGATCCCACCATCTTCAGTCATTTCATAAATGACCTCTCCTCCCTTAGTCAGAAGTAGGGATGTTATTAGATGATCTCTCTATGTTCACCACCTCGCATACGATGCCTCAGACACAGCAATAAGCTGTATCCATATGCAGCAAGACAACATACAGGGCAAGGGGCAAGTAACATTCACACTATACAAGGGGCAGGTGAAGAAAATCTCCAAAGGACATCTAGTCATCTCTCTTTGACATTACCACTGATACCAACACCCTGGGGTCAACATTGACTGTAAACTTAACCAACCATACGCTTTTACATGGGGTCAGAGACTAGGGATTCTGCAGTAAGTAACTCATCTCCTGGGCAGCAGAACAGTTAGCACTGCTGTCACACAACATCAGTCTTTGTTCAGTCAGTACACTCTCCCCATGTTTGCGTGGGTTTTTCTGCTCCAGTTTTGTCCCACAGTCCAAAGATGTGCCGTTTAGATGGATTGGCCATGCTAAATTGCCCTGCAGAGGGATTAACATGTATTAAGTTTGGTTACAGGGATAGATCCTGGGCGAGGTTGTTGTCAGCACAGGCTTGATGGGTTGAATGACCTCCTTCTGCACTGTAGGAATTCTATGACTTTGCAAAACCAGTTATTTGTAATCAGGTATGTGGCAATATATTCTCCACTTACCTGGATGATGATAGCTCCAACACTCAAGAAGCCCCACACCACCCAAGGCAAAGTAGGCCACACTGCACCTTCAACTCAGATGACAAGTCAAAACTTGACTCTAATCTGTCACATCACAAAGATGAAAATAAACTCCATTCTTTACCAATTTCAAAGCTCCCAATCCGATCAAATTTAAACTATGAGGCATGAAAAGTGGTGAGTCATTGATTGAAAGCAAATGAAACCTGGGAATCGAAGAATTTATCCCAGAGCAGTTTTTGCAGTAACAAGTATATTTAATTTGCATTACCAGAGTTACTAACCATAGAAAGCACTATCATTCAAATTAAGAACCACCAAAGTGCAAGCATGTCAACTTTTACTACTGGCAGATTATTTTGAATTTGAAAAGTCCTGCATATTGTGGAGAGCTGCCAGTTATGCACTTGACCAGTCTTCAAAATTCAACTGCTAATTGCTCCAACAAACCTAACACCATAGGAATAAGATTGCATTGTCAAAATGGGCACAAGCGATATTCCACAGGAAGGAAAACAAAACTAGTTGTATCAAATTTTGTAAAAAGGTTATCATGCCTTGATGCGATTTATGCAGTATGAGTGGAGGTCCTGAGAACACGTGCACCTTTCCAACACCTCCGACAAATGCCAATTTTAGAAAGGCCGGAGCAAAAGAAATTCCAGGACAAACTTCTGATCTCCCAATCAGCTTGCTTGGTCTTCTGAATTTCAGTCCCACAAAACAATAAGACACAGGACCAGGTCAAGCTCTGGACAAGCCAATTTTTATTAAATGTTCATTAGTTGCTGTTTTACACTTTGTTGAAGGCTGCCACATCAACAGATTGCACATAATCTTCAAATGCAGTGATAGTTTCTTCCAGCATATCTGTCCCCACCTGAAAAGAAATACGCTGTTAGAATATTCTAGGATGTAAACTGCAAGGAGAGTTCACAATATATTCATATACATTTTGAAGCAACAAAGCTGCAGTTGGAAATTAGAACAATAAGGAAAATAATTGAGGAAATGGAGAAACCAAGGCAAAGAACTACAGTTACCTCATTCTTCATTCTGAATTCAATTTAACCAATGGTAGTTTATACAACATTTTAAGTTGGAAGCACTAAGATTCCATTGCATTCAATTAGCAAAAAGAAACTCCGATAACCACATAAATCATTATGCATCTTCAACTGCAAATAGATGAAATTTTAATGTCAGATTTGAAACCAATTCCTACTCTGAGCTCTGATGCTTTCTCCAGACCTAGGGTTATACCTCAAACAAGTACATGGAAATACAGTGTGGAGGGACTGCAACTAGACTCTTAGGAATCCCATGGGCATGTTACGTGCTCACCACATTCATATCCAACCCAACCAAACGTTTCAAGTCCTACTTTAAGTGTATGCATGAGGACCACTAAAACCAGTGCTTTTTAGTTCACTTGTCTCATATCCTTGGCAAGAGTGATCTCCAAATTGCAACAGCACTGTTATACAGCCACGTGAGTAGATGCAGCTAATACAAGCTGTACAACAATTTCAACATTCAATCCTGACAGCCTGAAACAGTTCTTAATACAGGATGAAAGAAGCTTCCAAGAAGAGCAAAAGAAAACCCTACCCATAGAACTCAAGAAATGTGCCTCAAAGTTCCCACGTTATTTTAATCTAAAGTCAAAAATCAAATACTGTACCCTGCCATCTCAAATTTCACATATTTCTGAAAGGGAAACACGGCCCATATTTTCACATCAATTCCTTGCTCACCATCCACCCACTGTTCAGCCTGCCAAGATCACTCAAACTGAATTTGCATCGACACACTCACTTCAACTATCTTCCTTCCCAATGTTCTGCAAGAGCAGTCAACATAAAAATCAATTCTTGAGACAAGAACTGTAACACTTGAGTTTGGCCACAAAGAAACACTGAACATATTGATCATCAATTTTTTCAGCAACATCAGTTTAGAACATGTTATTGAACTTGCCAACATTTCACACCAAAGTACACTAGTATTTTAGTATAAACTTTGAAGCATTAGCCATTTTGAAATGGAAATGCAGTTGCTTTGTTGGAAATTTGTTTGCTAAACAGTAACCAAAACGACATTCTTACCTTGTCATCTTCAACTACACATTGAATCTGTAGCTTCTTGATGCCATAGCCCACTGGAACTAGTTTGGCTGCAATGGAATAGACAAGCTTAAGAGAGTGCACTAAAGCAACTACCCTCCCATAATCTCAAATTCAAACAGGAAAAAAAAGCAAACTCTTACAGGCAATGTCTATATCACTGCATTCTGATCAGTACTTTTCTGCCAGTTTATTTTGCACAGTAAAGCCAATTTCACCTCCAGGAATTAAAACCTTAACATGGCAAGAGTGTGGAAAATTCAAGTTAGTTAACAATAAACAAAACCCACCCTTTCTTCACCTTTATAAAATGATATTTTCTGAACTGCATTCTGACATTCAACTGTTTCCAGTTAATCTATACTTCAGGAAATCTAGGTATGCAATTTTGTTACATCAAGAAAAATGTAAATGGAGCTGGAAGCGTTCAGTTGTTCTGGGTAGAAGGTCACATACAAGTTGCATAAGATGAAAAGAAATAGAACCAATGCCAATGAAGGGCCAACTCGATGCAAAATATACATGCAATTAGCATCACTTGGGAAAATCTATCAAAATAAATACAAGTAGTGTCTATTTTTTAAAAAAACTGAAACCATGTGTCAAGATTCAGAATGCTGTCAATTCAACTCAAGTGAAAACTAAATTATCAGGATTATGGCCAATATTCCTGCCTTAAGCAGCAATGTAATCAACCTGACAATGAAAGGCTCAAGCCAGTATGGTAATTAGTACTGCAGATAGCTGCAACTTCCAAGTCAGGGTGTGAACATTTGGAGTGTTGTAATGGATGAGATATTGCATCTTGTAGTCAGAAGAGGATTGGCTTATGGTACCCTGGTACTATGCAACACTTGGGATAGGTCAGTCAGCTGGAAACCTAATAAACTTGTATTTGCCCAGGCTTAGGTCTAAAGGAACTGCTAAATAGTGAAGGTCTGAAAAGCTGGCCTTAAATTCAATGATGCAGCTCTCATAATAGAATCACAACCAGAGATCGTCCTAATTTGCATTTCTATTAAACAGAAATCAAATAATACTCACAAGAGCCCCAAACTAAGCCATCCATTACCACGGAACGTACGCACTCCTCCAATTTGGCCATATCAGTTTCATCGTCCCATGGTTTCACATCAAGTAAAATAGATGATTTAGCAATGAGTGCTGGCTCTGAAAGCAAATATAAATAAAGTGTGGCTATTCCATGTTATAGTTCAGATTCCAATTACATGCACCGCAGTAATGTAGCGTCTTTACCTCAATTAGTTTCATGCCTCAAGTAGTAGATGTTGGTGTCTACATACCAACCTGTTCTAATCTCAGCTGCATATTCTTCTAGTCCTTTCTCATATACTTTCCTGGTTTCTTTTTAAAAGTTACTTCAAAATTGCAAACTCAAATGTATTAACAATCTAGAACTCAAAATGCCAATTAAAAAAAGCTATATGTTAATAGTTAATATGGTAATTTATTAACATGAATATCCACAAATACAAATTTTAAAATACCCAATCTCCTCCCAACTTCAGAAACACTGGTTATGTCAGATTACGTCAATTCACATCACTGATTCAGTCGAAAGATGGTGAATTGGAATCATCATTAAAACCATTTCATTTCACAGCTCTACCAGCATAAATCCACTTAGAGGCTACAGGGTATTCTCCATACACGTGATGCATTAAAAATTAAGCTTTTTTCCTGTGCACTCTTGCTATCTAGTGAGCATCTATCTGACTCAAACTATCCATAAAGTTGTTTTCTTGAGGTTCTGTCAGTTATGTGAATCATATTTCTGTACATTAGTTTTATGCAAATGCTGTGGTAATCAGCACCAAGACCCATATTGGGAGCATAATGAAACCTTTTTTACTTCAGATCACTACATTAATACGTACTTTTGGATTTTTTAGCTTCATATTGAGCTAGCCGCTCTTCCTTGATCCTCTTGGCCTCTGCACTTTCCTGCAAGAAACAGATGAATGCAAATTAACTGCACTCACAGTGGAACTTTAAAAATACAATTAAATATTGGACTGGTTTCGTCAGACTAAGAGCATAATCATTAATTCAGCCGAAAGATGGTAATTATAGAATCATCATGAAAACCAGTCTCAGACACCAGGAAACCACAAACAAACCAAAGCGATAGGCCACTGGCAGGATTAGTTGATTTGGAACTTAGACTTAACTTCTCACGTCACTGCCAAAATAGACAAATAGCTGCTAAATTGAGACTCCCAACTGATCGTGATCCTGGAGACAGATCACAATTTGTTTGGCACTAACTCAACATATCCAGCAAACATCAAGACTAAAACTGTTGAATCATTACAGTTGGAGATACTTTGTACCTCCATCATATCATAGATTTTAATGACAGAGTTTAAAGGGCTGGATTACTTAAAATACAAGAGGTTTGAAAACATTGCATTCTGGATTCATGAACAGTATTTCAACCTGCAAGAGAACAAGGATCAGAAAAATGGAAGGGGCTATCCAAGGATTGCCCAACACTACATCTAGCAAAAGTAGCCTCAATTTGACATTTATCTCAGATACTCAGGTCAGGAGGAATTCAGTCAGCATGGATCAAAGTCAGGAAAAACAGCTGCACAGAACCCACCTCCTCATCATCAGATCCAAAGAGGTCAATGTCATCGTCATCATCTTCCACAGTTTTTGCTGGCGTTGTATCTGCTACGTTTTGTGGGCCATATTTACCAAGCGGCTGCTTAACACCTGGAAGACTATCAGTGGTTTAAAGATCAGAAATGCAATAAAAAAAATGTCAAATATCAGAACTGAAACTAAATTGTACTGGTTTACACTGAACCATAAACTGCCAGTTGTTCAGCATTTGCAATCTCACCACACCATGCCGTCAACCTTTCCTCCCCTAAGTTACCATAGGAGGCGTCAGAATCTGCCTCCAAAAAGAACACAAAATTACTTGATAGAAAATTTTGCTCCAGCAAACCCACCACAACTTTTACTAAATTACAAAATATTTCATGGTCAGTAAAGTATACTGGAACATATTGCTGCAAAAGACGTTAATGATATAATGCACATCCTATCAACTGTTTCAAAATCATTTGATTTCTAGTAGAATATCAAGTTAGATGAGAAACTTTTAGAAGGCAATAAACTGCCAGAATTGCCAAAAAATATTTCAGACCAAGTAATACAAATGCCAGTTCAGAAAACTGTAGTCACTTAAAATTGTGAAGGGTCTCAGAGCAACTGGAATACTCTGAAAGAGCTGATGCTGGTTCATATGATCTGCTACTGTGCAATATAATCCAAGGACATATCTAATGCTATATGATTCATTCAAGCAAATCAACATCAGCCCGAAAGCAAACAGTGGCAATATTAGAATATTCTGAATTATAAACCTATTTGACATTGTTAAAATCTATCCAAACATAATTGAACTCAAAACAGCAGTTAGATTTTTTCCTCCTGTTAAGTTAACTGAAGTAGCACACTGGAACAAGCCTGAATTATGCATACAACTATCCAATTCTACCATTTAAAGAACATTCACTTTGATCATACATTTCTCAAATATCATGAAAACAATCCACAGGTTTGTGCATCTCAGCATTTTATTGGTAATCTTACCAATGAAATTACTACCCAACAGTTACCATTCCAGTTACACATTATGTAAAGCACCTGAGCCAGGATAAATTATCAGAAACAACTTGCAGTAATACATACCAAGTCTTTGTGCTTTCATAGGACAGAATGTGATTGTACCACCGGAGTGCGTGGTAGAAGTCAGCCGAAGGTGGAGCATCAAGAGCTTCAAACACAGCTATATCAGCTTGAGATGGAACGTACCTTGAAAAATAAAATTAGCTGTCAAAAAACAAACTAATAATCACGTGGAGTTGCTATAACTACAGTAATTTGTTTGTTATTGGTTTCGGGGGGGGGGGGGGGGTGGGGGGGGGGGGGGGGGGGGGGGGGGGGGGGGGGGAAAGGCTGAAGGAGGGGGGGGGGGGAAAAGGAAGGAGAGGGGGGCGGAGGGTAAAGTATGTTAGGCATGTGCCCCTGGGGGGCGGATCCCTTTCTCCCCCCTTTCTCCTTCCCCCCCTTCCTTCCTTCCCTTTTTCTTTTTTTCTTCCTCCTCCCCTCCCTTCCCTTCTTTTTCTCCCCTTTCCTCCCCTCCTTCTTTTCCCCCCCTTTTTCCTTCCCCCCTTCCCCCTCTCCCCTCCCTTCCCCTCCTTTCCTTTTTTTTTTTCCTCCCCCCCTCCTCTTTCGTTTTTTTTTTTGTCCTTTTTTGCTTTTTTTCTTCCCCTTCTCCCTTGTCTTTCTTTTGCTTGCCCTCTTTTTATTTTTTTTTTTTCTTTCTTTCTTTTTTGTGGTTTTTTTTCTTTTTTTTTCTTTTTCCGCCCTGCCCTTTTTCTTCCCTGTCTCCTTTCCCTTTTTTGTTGACGATACTATGTTTTTACCATTGAGCTAGCCCCAATTGCCTGCATTTGGTCCATATCTCTCTATGTCCATCTTATTCATGTCACTGTCTAAATGCTTTTTAAAAGACAAAATTGTGCCTGCATCTATTACCATCTCTGGTAGCTCATTCCAGACACTCAGCACTGTCTCTGCGAAAGAATTGCCGTCTGGATCCTTTTGTATCTCTCACCTATGCCCTCTAGTTTTAGATTCCCCACGTTATGGAAAAAGATTTTGACTATCAACCTGATCTATGCCTCCTCACTATTTTATTCATCTCTATAAGATCATCCCTAAACCTCTAAACTCCAAGGAAAAATGTCTCAGTCTATCCAGCCTTATAACTCAAACCGTCAAATCCTGAAAGCATCCTAGTAAATCTTTTCTGCACTCTTTTTATAGTTTAATAATATCTTTCAATAATAGGGTGACCAGAACTGCATACGGCATTGTAAGTGTAGCCTTACCAATGTCTTGTTCAGCTTTACAAGACATCCTAATTCCTGTATTCATTGTTCTGACCAATGAAACCCATGCATGCCGAATACCTTCTTCACCATCTTGTCCACCTCTGACTTTACTTTCAAGGAGCTATGTACCTGTACTCCTAGATCTCTTTGTTTTACAACTCTTCCCAGAGCCTTAGGATTAACTGAATAAGTGCTGCCCTAGTTCGACCTACCAAAATGTATCACCTTGCATTTATCTAAAGTAAACTCCATTTGCCATTCATTGGCCCAATTGATCAAGATCCCATTGCAGTCCTAGATAACCTTCTTCACTGTCCATTATGCCACCAATCTTGATGTCATCTTCAAACTTACTAACCATACCTCCTAAATTCTCATCCAAATCATTGATATAAATGACAAATAACAGTGGACCCAGTACCAATCTGAGGCATACTGCTGGTCACAGGCCTTCAGTTTGAAAAATAATCCTCTGCAAGCATCCTCTTGTCTTCTGTCATCTTGCCAATTTTGTATCCAACTACTACTACGTAAGCTGTATGTTTTTGAACAGTGCTTTGCAAATTGTCAGTCTCAAAAAAGCCAGTTGAAAAATTTCAGCTCCTTGTCTAGTATCTGGATTTTTTTTTTGAAGTGCATGTGTCAAACAAGTACAAATAATGGGGGTGGTTGGAGCTGGGAGTACTGTCTAAGATTTGCTTGCTTACATCAAGTGCCAATGTCAAACTAGTATGTGAGTTATAAAAAATTATTAATACGGATAAAGACAAAATACTGCGGATGTTGGAACCTGAAACAAAACAGAGCTCTGATGAAGAGTCATCCTGACTTGAAACATTGCTTCTATTCTCTCTCCACGGATGCTGTCAGGCCTGCTGAGATTTTCCAGCAGTTCTCTGTTTTTGTGTAATTAATGTGGAACTGATTTCATTGTCCTTTTTGCCAGTGATGTTTTGCCTTAAGCACATAGAATTTTGCCTTGTTATTTTTCAGACTTTTGATCTCTGCTGCAGCATTTTTTAATTTCAGAATCTCTTTCTGCTCTTGCTCACTGCTGTGCCCCATCCAATATTCTAAATTTATGATTGTTCTTGCCACCCGTGCTTTACTAGTTGTCTTTGCCCAACCCCACTTCACCTGCAGCCATTCTCTGTTGTACAGACTTATAAAATCTGTTGGAAGGTGGTGAGGGTAAGTCTAGCTCTGTGAGCAACACTGTTTCCTGAATTTCAAAGTTATGGGTTCAAGTTGAACTTTATGACTTGAATAAAGTCATATAAAGGGATGGCATGGTGGCAGAGTCATTAGCACTACTGCCTCACAATAGCCAGGGACCCAGTTTCAATTCCAGCCTCAGGTCACTGACTACATGGAGTCTGCACATTGTCCCTGTTTCTGCATGGGTTTCCTCCAGGTGCTCCGGTTTCCTTCCACAGCCCAAAGATGTGCAGGTTAGGTTGATTGGCTGTGCTAAATTGCCTCTAGTGTCAAGGGGAATTAGTAGGGTAAATATATGGGGTATAGGTGCTGGGTGGGATTGTGGTCAGTGCAGATTCAATGGGCCCAATGACTGCTGCATTGTAGGAGTGTTATTATTTTATGATAAATAACCTCAGATGTCACATTCCAGTGCTGCATCATCCTTCAAATGCGACTTCAGCTATCGCTTCCCTTTGAACAATCCTTTGGCATTATTTGAAAAATACTCAGATTCTGCTGGTGTCCAGGCCCTTGTTCCGCCTTAACCCAGAAAATGGTCATTCATCCCATTGCCGAATGTGGCGTCTTGATGTGTAAAATTACTGCTGTGCGACCACACGGGTTTTGTGTCATGAAAATAACTTGCTCTATGAAGTGATCAAGAGGAATGTGATAAATATCCCTCAAACTTTCTCCAAATCAAAATAATGTCAAAGTATCATCAGACCATTATTTATCAGCTTTTGCATTCATTGCAATCGTAGTCCATACCAGCAGAAAGAAGTTCAAACACATTTGACCAAAGACATGTAATTGGAACCTTTAAAATGGCCCATCACTGTCAGCCAACAGCAGTGTTTGCAGCAGGAATGTTGCTGTGTGGAGTTTTACCAGCAAAAGTTTATTTTCCGCATCAATCGCGGATCAGTAGTAGGACTCTTGCCCTGAGTCACAAGGCATAGGTATTCAAGTTCCACAACAGATTTGAGCATATAATTTCAGTTTATACTTCAATACTGAGGGAGGCTGAACGTATCATATTTCAAATGAAACATTAATCTGAGGCTCCTTTTGCCTTCTCAGGTATATGCAAAGCACCCCATAGCACTATTTCAAAGAAGAGCAAGGCAGTTTTTCTTGCCCTGTATAATATTTATATGTCAATAACACAATATCAAGACATGATTACCTGGCTATTTGTGGGAGCTTGCTGCATTTCCCACATTACAACAGTGACCACTCTTCAGAAGTATCTCCTTTGGCCACAAAATACTTTGAGATATCCTGAGGTCATCGGTTGTCACAAAAGGAGGCCATTTGGCCCATTGTGCCTGTACTAGCTCTTTGACAGAGCTATACAAAATTAGTCTCACATTCCTGCACTTACCATAACTCTGAAAATCTTGATCATATTTCTTGATATTTGTCCAACTTGCATCCCACCACAAAGAAGTCATAATTTGGCAACTACCATTCAAGTGTATTATTTGTTGATGTACTGCAATCCTAAAATGGTACATTGTAATTCTGCAATCTGTTGATTGCTCTCTTGTATTTTTTCAGTTCGCACCACTGCTACAGCAGCTAGCAACCTGGTTGAAGTGTTCATTGATGGCAAGCAAGTGATGGTGGAGCCTGGAACCACTGTCCTACAGGTATGCTGGCTGACTCTGTCAGTAAACCTAAGCTTTGTAAATTGAGACTTGGGCTATGCTGGTAAGGGTTAAGAGAAGATTTCTGCACTGAGTTATTTTGGTACGGAAGGAAGCCAAAGGGCAAATAAAACTACTGGAATGGATGACAGTAAGCATCATACTAATGTTTGTTGTCATTTGATCCTGTATCCCAGGATTATGCAAGCCGCAATTAGGACCCAGTTGCTTGGTCTTTGAGAGTTGGATTGATGAGGAAAATGTACCCACAAAGTTAAATTTGGGTTCCCTTGCTGTTCTTCGATGTGTTTACTGTTTTATTTAGGAGAGAGAGCCGTGTGTTCAGACTTGAAATTGGAAATGTTTTTGACCTCCCATTGCATTATAACTGTTGATAATTTCAGTCAAGTTCCCATTAACGTGTAGATATCTTCAGTTACGTGAAGAGAGCGGAGAGAAGTTGGGCTTGTTCTTGGAGCAGAGAATGTTAGTGCATACTTTAAGAAATCAGGTGCATGTGCAATGGTGCCCTCTAGCATTCAGCAGCCAGCTTCCTGGTGTGAATAAGCTCCACCCATTCCCCCTACTGGCAAAAATCACACTATGCCTCACTTTTTAAGTGGCGTAAGATAGTGTTTGAGAGCTCACCCAAAAAATGGGTGTGATTCTATCTCGTTTGCATGCTTGTTCAGCTCTTAAAATTTTTTTGGTAAGATCGCTCCCTTTGTGTTTAAGTTGAGCCTGGCTTTTCCAGGATCCAGGTCCAAAATATGTTAAAACTGAAATATAATCCTGGAAATATTAATAATTCAATTGCATTATTAATGTATAAAAATGAATACTGATAAATGCTAAAATATCTATGCATTTAAGCTTTGTTTTTATTTATTCAAGTTATTGAAATGATCAGATTATGAATGGTAATTGGGATGAAATTTTTATTGTATGTTTTTACTTTATTCCATTACAATTCTTTTGGATTTCAGTTGGATACAAATCAAGCGCAATGCCAACCCTTCAAACTAATCACCTGTGGAAAACGTTGACCTTGTGACTTTTGGACTAAAAGAATTTTCAAAAATTTGAATTTTATAAGATTATATAGAACTAGTGGTATTCAAAATTATGCAGGATTTGGGAGAAACTATTTCCACTATTCGGAAGCTCTGTAACCAGAGTATATTAATTTAAGCTGACTGGTATGTGAACTAGGGAAGATGAGAATTTTCTTCACTGCAGTATATTGTTAGCATTTGAACGCATTGCCTGAAAGGGTGGTGGAAGCAGATTCAATAATCATTTCAAGGAGCAATCTAATAAGTAGGAATGTGAATGAAAAATTTGTCCCATTGAGCCCGCTCCACCATACGATAAGTTTGTGGCTGATTTGGTTGTGATTGTACTTTGATTGCACTTCTTTGTTTGTGCCCCGTAATAAAATCCTGCCCAGGGTCAACGGGCCTTCTCGTTGTCCATTCCGATCCCCGTGGTGGGTGGGGCAGTAAAATTCCAGCCATTAGCTCACCACTTCTCCCCATTTTAAACAAGAGAATTTTGCCAAAGAAAGTTAAAATGGATCTTAACTCAGGCAGTAATATGACAAATCTGGTCTCTCTTTTCATTACAGGCCTGTGAGAAGGTTGGCATCCAGATCCCTCGGTTTTGTTACCATGACAGGCTGTCCGTTGCCGGGAATTGTCGAATGTGTCTGGTGGAAATCGAGAAGGCACCCAAGGTAATGGGAGTGTTTGTGTTTTATATTGCAGTGGAGAGGAGTTCCCAACTGGGGATATATAATATATATACTGGAAAAGATAGGGTGGCACAGTGGTTGGCATTGCTGCCTCACAGTGCCTCGCAGTTGCTTCAATTGCAACCTCGGGTCACTGTCTGTGTGGAATTTGCATGTTCTCTGTGTCTGTGTGGGTTTCCTCTGGGTTTCCTCCACACTTCAAAAATCTGCGGGTTACATTAATTAACCGTGTT
This sequence comes from Sphyrna mokarran, assembly GCA_024679065.1. NCBI lineage: Eukaryota > Metazoa > Chordata > Chondrichthyes > Carcharhiniformes > Carcharhinidae > Sphyrna > Sphyrna mokarran. Next base: position 12,489,403 of record JAGIQG010000011.1, read on the forward strand.
AAATTGGCCCTTAGTGTTAGAGGGATTAGCAGAATAAATGTGTTAGGGGACAGGAATAGGGCCTGGGTGGAATTATTGTCAGTACAGATTTGATGGGCAATGGAAAATGATGGTACTGGGAAATAAGTTCCATTTGTTACGAAATGGGTTAATTTAAGGATGGGTCTCAATGCCAGCGGAAGCAATGGTGTTCCTGCAGAAGGAGAACTGGGAGAATGATTTAGAATGGGAAATAAAAATCATAACTTATTCGTTCAGCAGTATAGCATGCCATTTCAATCATTGTACCAGTAGGCATTCCCACTGAAGATACAAAATTTCTTGTCTCTTTTCCCCTCCTTCCCTCCCTTTCCCTCTCTGCCTTGCCCATTATTTGTTGCTCTGTTCCAACACAGTGCAGAATTGCCACTTATACATGAATGCTGTGCTGTGCTGCTTGGGGCACTGCACATCAGTGACCAAAAGAAGATTATTGACAAAGAAAGCTTTACTATTACTTGTAACTTTTGAAATACATTTAATTTTAAAGCAGACCATCCCCTTTTTAAATGAATTTGAATATAAAGTGTTATAAATATTGTATATTCAATAATATTGAGAAAGCAACTATATATTTGTTATCCTGTCCCAATATATTATTATTCTGTTATTGATGTAAGTTGACAACAAATTGTGTTGTCTTTTTTGTTTTTTTTAAGCCTGTGGCTGCCTGTGCTATGCCTGTGATGAAAGGGTGGAACATCCTTACTAACTCAGAGAAAAGCAAGAAAGCAAGGTATCGTATGTATGAAACCCCTTCACAGATCATTCTGTGAACATGCAGTTTCAAAAGACTGAAAGCACCCTCTTGTCTGCAAAGTTGAATTGCAATCTGATAAAAGAATATAAGAATAGGAGCAGGAGTTGGCAATTCAGCTCCTTGAGCCTGCCCCGCCATTCAATCCGATCATGACTGATCTCATCTCAGCCTCTTCCTGCCCGCTCCCTGTAACCTTTCATCCCACTAAGCCATCTATCTCCTCAAATTTGTTTAGTGTTCCGGTGTCCCCTGTACTCTGTGGTAGAGATTTCCAGAGGTTCATGGCCCTTTGAGTAAAATAATTCCCCCTCGGTTTTGTTTTAAATCTGCCACCCCTTAATCTAAAACTATGGCCTCTCATTCCAGAACATCCAATAAGGGGAGCATTCATTTTACATCTATGCTGTTAGTCTCCTTTAGCATCTTATATACCTCAATTAGATTGCACCTCATTCTTCTGAACTCCAGTGTGTATCAACCTAAACTGCTTAATCTCTCTTAAGACAGACCCCTCATCCCTGCAATCAATCTAGTGAAGCTTCTCTGAACTGCGTCTAATGTACTTACATCTTTCCCTCAAGTAAAGGACCAAAATTGTGCGCAATACTCCAGACGCAATCTCACCAATGCCCTCATCAGTTGCAACCACACTTCCCCTGTTTTATCCTGTACTCCATTAGAAATGAATGCAAAAATACCATTTGCCTTCCTTTATTATCTGCTGTACCTGTATACTAACTTACCGCGACTGGTGTACGAGGACACCCAGATCCCTCTGTATTGAAGCATTTTGAAGTTTCTCGCTATTTAGATAATAAGTTGTCTTTTTATTCCTCCAGCCAAAATGGATAACCTCTCACCCTTCCACATTAAATTCTTTTTATTCATGAAGGAAATTGTAAACTGGTGCAATTAATGTCCCTGACAAATTTTGTAAGATGCGCAACAGAAACCTTTGGAAAAAGGACAGGGAAAATAATTTGCAAGTGAATGGAAGAAACATCTGTGGGTGGCATAGAGGCACAATGGTTAGCGCCTCTGCCTCACAGCGCCAGGGACTCTGGTTTAATTCCTGGCTTGGGTCACTGTCTGTGTGGAGTTTGTATGTTCTCCTCATGTCTGCATGTGTTTCCTTCAGGTGCTGTGGTTTCCTCCCTCACTCCAAAGATATGTGGGTTAAATTGATTGGCTAAATTGACTCTTAGTGTCAGGGGAATTAGTAAGATAAATATGTGGGGTCAAGGAGTAGGGCCTGGGTGGGACTGTGGTCAGGACATTCAATGGGCCAAATGGCTTCCTTCTGCAATGTAGGAATTCTATGACCTCCACTGTATTATGGGATAGTAAAATGTAATGTCTTTAGTGTGAATTGAAAAGTGTTTTTGAGATAAACATCGTCTCTATGTTGGCATACCCCAGGAAACTCAACAAGGTCTAATGATGCATTGTGTGTTATTGGAACATTCACTGTTCAAAACAGAACAAGAAGATAATTTCACTCTCCTGTACATATATGTTGTATCAAGCTTCATTTAGGTTCAGAGATTTACAGCATGGAAATAGGCCCTTTGGTCCAACTTGTCCACACTGCCACTTTGTTTTTAAATCCCTAACAAGTCCCAGTTGCCTATGTTTAGCCCATATGGCTCGATAACCATCCTATTATTAACTATCTAACTGCTTCTTAAAAGATAAAATTGTATCTGCCTCTACTCCAACCTCTGGTAGCTTGTTCCAGAAACTTGCCATCCTCTGTGTGAAAGAATTACCCTTCTGAACCTTTTGTATCTCTTCCCTCTTACCTTAATCCTATGCTGTCTAGTTTTAGACTTCCCTACCTTTGTGAAAAGATATTGACTATCTAGCTGATCTATCCCCCTCATTATTTTATAAACCTCTATAAGATCACCTCTTAGCCTCCTATGCACCAGAGAAAAATGTCCCAATCTATTAAGCCTCTCCTTGTAATTCAAACCATCAAGTCTTGGTAGCAACCTAGTAAATCTTTTCTGAACTCCTTCTAGTTTAATAATATCCTTTCTATAATAGGGTGACCAAAACTGCGCACAGTATTCTAAATGCAGCCTTACCAATGTCTTGTATAACTTCAACAAGATGCCCAGCTCCTGTATTCAGTGTTCTGACCAATGAAACCAAGCATGCTGAATGCCGCCTTTACTACTTTGTCCACCTGTGACTCCGCTTTCAAGGAGCTATAAACTGGATCCCTAGATCTCTTTGTTCTGTAACTCTTCCCCAAAGGCCTACCATTAGGTGAGTAAGTCCTGCCCTGATTCAATCAACCAAAATGCATCATCTTGCATTTATTTAAATTAAACTCCTTCTGCCATTTGTCAGTCCACTGGCCATATTGACCAAAATCCAGCTGTAATCCTCAATAACCTTCTTCGCTGTCCACTATGCCACCAATCTTGGTGTCATCTGCAAACTTACTGACCGTGCCTCCTAAATTCTCATCCAAATCATTAATATAAATGACACACAACTGTGGACCCAGCATTGATCCCTGAGGCACAGACCTCCAGTTTGAAAAACAACCCTCTACAACTATCCTCTGTCTTCTGTTATTAAGCCAATTTTATATTCATTTGGCTACCTTCCACTGGATCCCATGAGGTTTGATCTTATGCAACAACCTTCCCATGCAGTACCTTGTCAAAGGTCTTGCTAAATTCCATATAGACAACATCAACTGCTCAGCCCTCATCTTTGTTATCCCTTCAAAAAACACAATCAGATTTGTGAGACATGATTTTCCACTCACAAAGCCATGGTGACTGTCCCTAATCAGTCTTTGCATCTCTAAATGCCTGAGATCCTGTCTCAGAATATCATCTAATAACTTGCTGACTGGCTTGTAGTTCCCAGGCTTTTCCTTGCAGCCCTCTTTAAACAAAGGCACGACATTTGCCAGCCTCCAGTCTGTGGCTGTCAATGATTCAACTATATCTGCTAGAGGATGCACAATTTCCCTCCTACCTCCCACAGTGTCCTGGGATACACTTCCGATCCCAGGGATTTATCTACCTTGATAATACCTTCATTTCTGTTTTATTTTGACAGGGAAGGTGTGATGGAATTCCTGCTGGCTAATCATCCATTGGACTGTCCCATCTGTGACCAAGCAGGAGAATGTGATCTCCAGGTACCACTATAATTGATAATGATGCAGGGAAAAGATTGTTTCCCATGAGTGAAAATGCAACAGGATAAAGATTTCATGATTCTAGTGAATTCCAACAGTTTTGCTTACATTCTGTGCCAAGGACCATTCCACCTATGAACTGTTGTGTATCTACCAATACTGTGTTGTTTAGGTGTTGGACAGAAGCTGTTTTATTTTAAAAGCTTCATTGCTATTGGCTGGAACACTATTGCTTAGATACATGGGTGGCACAGTGGTTAGCATTGCTGCCTCATAGCTCCAGGGACCCAGGTTCAATTTTGGCCTCGAGTGTCCGTGTGGAATTTGCATATTTTCCTGGGTGCTCTGGTTTCTTCCAAAGTTGTGTAGGCTAGGTGGATTGGCCATGCTAAATTGCCCCTTAGTGTCAGGGGGACTAACTAGGGTAAATGCGTGGGGTTAGGGGTGGGATTATGGTCTTTGCAGATTTGATGGGCCAATTGGCCTCCTTCTGCACTGTAGGATTCTATGATTTTATCCCTTTGAATAAACTGTGGACTGAGAAAATTGCTTCTTAGCACCAGGAACCCAGGTTCAATTCCTGGCTTGGGTCATTGTATGGAGTTTGCACATTCTCCCCATGCTACAAATTATTAAGGTTATTAAAAGTAAAAATGAAATGGGGCAAGAAGATGAGGAGCCTTTGATTTGTCTCTCTTCAGACTCGAGTAATAAAAAGCGGAATATTTGTATGCCTAAAAGCCTAGACAACCTCCATGATGTGGTTTATGTGTGAAGTTTTGTCTGTGGGTTTCTCAGATACCCACTTCTACATGAACTGTAATATAATAGAACAATACAGCACAGAACAGGCCCTTCGGCCTTCGATGTTGTGCCGACCGAAATAAAAAGCAATGCCCCTCCTAACTAAACCATTCCCTTCTCTTCCACATACTTATCAACTAACCTCTTAAACGCCACCAAACTTGGCGCATCTACAACAGCTGCATGCAGGGCATTCCACTCCCTAATCACTCTTTGAGTAAAGAACCTACCTCTGATATCCGTCCTATAACTCATACCCCTTAATTTAAAGCTGTGTCCCCTGTGCTAGCTTTCTCCATCCTAGGAAAAAGGCTATCACTGTCCACCCTATCTAAACCTCTAATCATCTTATATGCTTCAATAAGATCCCCTCTTAGCCGCCTCCTTTCTAACGAAAACAACCTCAAATCCTTCAACCTCTCTTCATAGGACCTGCCCTCCATACCAGGCAACATCATGGTAAACCTCCTCTGTACCCTCTCCAATGCCTCCACATCTTTCTTATAATGTGGCGACCAGAACTGCCCACAATACTCCAAGTGCGGCCGCACTAGAGTTTTGTACAGTTGCAACATGATGCTGCGGCTCCTAAATTCAATCCCCCTACCAATAAAAGCTAAGACTCCATATGCCTTCTTAACAAACTTCTCGACTTGACTGCCTACTTTCAGGGATCTATGCACATACACACCAAGATCCCTCTGTTCATCAAGACTACTAAGAATCCTACCATTAGCCCTCTACTCTACACATTTATTATTCCTGCCATAGTGCATTACCTCACACTTTTCCACATTAAACTCCATTTGCCACCTCTCGGCCCAGCTCTGCAACTTGTCCAAGTCACTATGTAAACTAAAACACCCCTCTTCACTATCTACCACACCACCAACTTTAGTATCATCTGCAAATTTACTGATCCATCCCTCAATACCCTCATCCAGATCATTTATAAAAAATTACAAACAGCAGGGGCCCCAAAACAGACCCCTGAGGCACACCACTCGTCACCGAACTCCACGATGAATATCTCCCATCAACCACCACCCTCTGCCTTCTATCTGCCAGCCAATTTCTAATCCAATTAGCTAAATCACCCTCTATTCCACACATCTGCATTTTCTGTAGAAGTCTTCCATGGGCCACCTTATCAAAGCCTTACTAAAGTCCATATATACTACATCAACCGCCTTACCCCCATCCACCTCTCTGGTCACTTTCTCAAAAAACTCAATGAGGTTAGTAAGGCATGACCTACCCTTCACGAAAACATGCTGACTATCCCCAATCAATTCATTTCTCTCTAAATAACTATAAATCCTATCCCTAATAATTCTCTCCAATACCTTGCCCACAACAGAAGTAAGACTCACTGGCCTATAATTCCCAGGAAGGTCTCTCTTCCCCTTCTTAAACAAGGGGACCACATTCGCTATCCTCCAGTCCTCCGGAACCACACCCGTAACCAACGACGACCTGAAGATCAGAGCCAGAGGCTCTGCAATCTCCTCTCTTGCCTCCCAGAGAATCCGAGGGTAAATCCCGTCCGGCCCAGGGGACTTATCCAACTTCAAACCCTCGAGAATTTCTAGCACATCCTCCCTATCTACTACAATACTTCCCAATTTGCAACCCTGTACCTCAGTGCTCTCCATAGCTACATTTCCAGCACTCTGCGTGAATAATGGAACACTGAAGATCACTACAGATTACTGTGAGATCTACCATCCACAAAGCTGTGGGCCACACACATGGAATTGCCTGCTGTTCTCTAAACACATTTGGCTGGCAGGTCACCACCTTAATTGATAACTTGTCTTTCTCCCCGTCAACAGAGTTAACTGTTTACACTAGCTGTTGATATGGTTTCCCAGTTCTGTGTGTGGCAAACTTGAGAATATGTTCTAACCCCAGAAAATAAACACACAAACACCCCATGATGAAGATTCCAATGTTTGTCCATGCTGAGTAATGGAGGTTACTATGCTTTGTCCGATGGTATTGATTCACCTGCTATTAATGAGGCATGCACAGTAATGTTTACAGTGACGTCAGGTATTTGTATGATTAAAGTAAATGCTGCCAAGATTATCAGTGTTCAAATGATGATAGATTGCAGACTTGTGTTCCCTTGAGTATTAAAGATGAAGGGCTGATCTCATTGAGGCAGTGAAGGTGTTTCATAGAATCCCTACAGAACAGAAGGAGGCCATTCAGCCTACTAAGTCTGTATTGACCACAGTCCCATCCAGGACCTATTCCCGTAACCCCACACATTTATTCTGCTAATCCCCTTGATGCTGGGGTCAATTTAGCATGGCCATCAATCTAACTTGCATATCCTTAGACTGTGGGAGGAAACTGGAGCACCCAGAAGAAATCCATGCAGACATTATGAGAATGTGCAAACTCGACACGGACAGTAGCCCGAGGCCAGATTTGAATCTAGGTTGCTGGTGCTGTGAGGCAGTAGTGCTAACCATCATGTTGCTGAACTGTTTGAAAGGTTTGAGAAAGTGTTTCCACTTGTTAAGTCCAGAACAAAGCATAACCTTAAAATTAAACCTGGACCATTCAGGGATGATGTCTGGAAGTTTTCTCACGCAAACAGTAGTGGGATTCTACTCTGGAGAATTCTCCGCCTCCTAAAAGAAAATTTGCCGTTGAAGAGCAATTAAATGTTTCAAAGCCAAGATTGATATATTTTTGTTAAGTAAGGCTAACAGGAAGATGGAGTTAAAATGCAGATCAACTATTATCTAGTTGAATGGTGGAACAGATGCGAGGGCCTCAGTTGTCATCCTTCATGACAATCGTGAATCTTAATCCTTTTACAAGTATAACTTGAAATATTTGCAGTATTTTGCTCCTTAAGTATGCTCCCTCGGAGTGTTAAAACATAGCTAATATCGGAGATGTTTGCTCACTGGCCCATTAGTTGGCTACCCATAGTGAACACAAGTTCTCAGCCAGAAATGAAAGAAAAATCCCAGCAAGTAACATGTGGCCAGAGTTCTTCAAGCAGCACTTGGAAGAACAACATCAGTGGAGTGCCAGGAAAGGTGCAGAGTGTTTTGGGAAGAGAGCTAAGCTGTAGGGAAAGTGGGAAAAGAGGAAAGAAAGAACAAAGAAAATTACATCACAGGAACAGGCCCTCCGAGCCAGCACCAACCACGCAGCCAATCTGAACAAAAACCCGTTTTTTTTTTTTTTGTTTTTTTGGAGGGGGTGCAGTCGTTAGGATGAAAGTGAATAAACTAAATGGGTAGGATTGTTGTCAGTGCAGCCTTGATGTGCTGAATAGCCACTTTCTGCACTGTAGGGATTCTGTGACCCTCAATGTCTTGATTTATAGTGGAAATTGCTTTGTTAAATACGTTGTGCTGTAATGACACTGCCCAGCAGTGAAAGTTCAATATTGTAATGTGACAAATTTTACATAGGCAGAGAAAACCTGAAATTGGAAACTAAATAATGCAGGCAGGGAGTTGTAACATTTTGAATCTGTCAAACTCAGTTCCAGCCATTCCCATTTGTGTTCTCTCCATTATTTGCTGCCTGTTGTCATTCTTATTATACATTTTCTGTGCGATATTTAATTTGTGTAGGATCAGTCAATGATGTTTGGCAGTGACCGGAGTAGATTTACAGATAGCAAGAGAGCTGTGGAGGACAAAAACATTGGGCCTCTTGTGAAAACGATAATGACGAGGTGTATCCACTGCACGCGCTGCATCAGGTAACTGCCCAAAACCATTTTATTTTATAAATATACTGATTATAGACTGGAATGTCAACTGGGGCGGCTCAGTGGCACAATGTTAGCGTAGTTCCCTCAGCGCCAGAGACACGGGTTCGATTCCCGGCTTGGGTCACTGTCTGCATGGAGTTCTACCCCTGTCTGCGTGGGTTTCCTCCGGGTACTCCAGTTTTCTTCCACGTTCCAAAGGTGGATTGACCATGGTAAATTGCCCATTAGTGTCTGGGAGATTAGCAGGGTCGATAAATGGAGTTGCAGGGATAGGTTGATTGGCCATGCTAAATTCACCTTGTGTTAGGGAATTAGCAGGGTAAATATATGTGGGATTGTTGTCAGTGCAGGCTTGATGGGCTGAATGGCCTCCTGCACTGTAAGGATTCTATGAATTGGGCCCTCACTGTATAGTGTTGGTTGTGGATGAGGTCAGCACGTATTCCCCTGAAGTCCCACTGCAGACTCTGGAAGACCAAATGTAAGCTAATATTCCAGTGCTGCTCTGTTGGAAGCTATCTTTCGACTATGATATTAAACCCAAGTGCCCGTCTGCCTTTTTAAGTGGATGTGAAAGATCCCATGGAACTATTTTGAAGAAGAGCAGCACAGGTGGCCTGAGAAATATTAACCCCTGAACCAACATCAGTCAAATAAATTGGTCACTTTTCCATTCTTCCTTGCGGGAGCTTGCAGTGCACACATTGGCTGCCTTGTGTATTTTTTATTAGTAGTCACAAGTAAGACTTACATTAACACTGCAGTGGAGCTACTGTGACATCCCCTAATCATCATGTTCTGGTTCCTGTTCAGTACACAAAGGAAGAATTTAGTACGGCCAGTGCACCTAACCAACATGTTTTCAAACTGTGGGAGGAAACCAGAGCACCTGGAGGAAACCCACGCAGACATGGGGAGAATGTGCAAACTCTACACACAGTGACCCAAGCCAGGAATCAAACCCAGATTCCTGGCACTGAGAGGTAGCAGTGCTAGCCACTGTGCCACTGCATTATAGCAATGACTCCAGTACTTCATTGTCTATAAACTGTTTTGGGACATCTTGCGATCATGAAAGGTGCTCCATAAATGGCGTCTGAATGATGACTTTAACATAACCATGATAAAACATTCAGTTTACAATTTGTGATTGCTCAGACACTGTACTTGGTGAGCTCACAGGCATTGCAATTAGGGAGACGGAAATACGTGGTTTTTGCGCTGTGCGATATCTGAAGGAGAATCTTTATTATTGATGGGCAATGTGAAAAATGGGGACTGTCGCATTTCCCTTTACTGAACAGAAATAATCATACAGAAGGAAAATGTAACTCTTGCTCTTCTACAGGTTTGCCAGTGAGGTGGCAGGCGTGGATGACCTGGGCACCACTGGAAGAGGAAATGAGATGCAGGTCGGCACGTACATCGAGAAGATGTTCATGTCTGAAATGTCAGGGAATATCATCGACCTTTGTCCTGTTGGAGCTTTGACATCTAAACCTTATGCCTTCACAGCCAGACCGTGGGAGACCAGGTGCAGCATTTCTTTAACTGTCAATGAATATATCCCTTTGCAGTATCTGGTAGCAGTTATGCACATTTGTACATTTTGACTGTATACGCAACAACATAGGTTTGGGGTTGCTGATGTGATACATATGTAGTGTCAGGGGTACAAGGATACACTGATTACTTGTCTCCCTGGTGAAAAACATAGGAACAAAGTACATTGTACAACCTGTTTCACTCTATCTGCACCTCAATTCCATTCAACTGCCTTGGTTCCACATCCCGTAGAAACTTTACTCAACAAAAATCCATCTTCTTCCTCCTATATTCCTCTGAACCATGATGCCACCACCCACTGTTAATACATTGTTTGCAGAACTGTCATCAATCTCTTCACTGGCTTCTCATTTCATACTTCCCCAACCCTCTATAAGCTCGCTTGCACTTCCTTCTTAATATTCTGGTAGACCTGTCACTTAGTCTGTTCCTGCCCCATTCAGTTGATTTCTTTCTACCATGATTTAATTTTTCTCTCTCCATGTCCAGTCTCTGCCCACCTACGTCTGTGATTCTTGATGTACTCCATCGTTTTAGAAGTCTCCAATCTCCTGGCCCGATCAATGTCTTTGTTGTTGCGAATGCCCAATCTCTCTAACTTCCATCACCCTGAAGACATTCTGAGGACTCTGTGCTTCTTACTCGAACAGAGACCCAATCTGTTTCCTTCCGCCTGACTAAAATTGCTCTCTTGTTGAACAGTTTTTGCTTTGATTCCTCACACTTCCTGTAGTGTTGCTATGGATACCCACACAGGTCTTGGCAATGTTTGCCTGTCTTATGGGATATGTGGAACATCCTTGTCTGATCCTACTCGGGTCCTTTCCCCTCTCAGCTGGCTGTATCCATGCTGTGTCCTGCTCTTGCCGTGAATTGAGAAACTTTATCAGCTTCTGATTCCAATTTCTACTTTTCCCTTAGTTTCACAAGATTCATCTCACTCTTCCTTTTCCCTTCCTTGACTTTTCTGTCTCCCTTTTCTGGCAATAGACTACGTGAGTTGAAATTTCATCTTCACTCAAGACCTGTTGGTGACTTGTATACCACCTGCAGAGACATGGGAAATCTCAAGAGTAGGATTTCTTAGACGCAGGCTATTCAGCCCATTGAGTCTCTGCACTGATTAGAATCCCAACCATGACCCTATGCATTTACCCTACTTACTGCTCCTGTCATTAGATGGATTCTAGCATGGCCAGTCCACCTAACCTGCATGTCTTTGGACTGAACCGGAGCACTTGGAGGAAACCTACGCAGAACTGGGTAGAATGTGCAAACTCCACATAGACAGCAACCCAAGCTGGGAATTGAATCTAGATCCCTGGCATCGTGAAGCAGCAGTGCTAATCACTGTGCCTAGTGGTGCCTATATATTAAAGTGATAGTGTTCCAGCCGATAGCAATGAAGATATTAAAATAAAACAACTTCTGTCTGACACCTGGACCACACAGCATTGGCAGATACATGATAGTTTATAGGTAGAATGATACTTGGCACAGAATGCAAGCAAAAGTATTGGAATCCAATGGAATTATGACGTCTTTATTCTGCTGTATCATCACTCAAAGGAAACAAAATCTTGTACGTTTGACAAACTGAATCCAATTGTAGTGACCTGCCACTGAATAATATGGTGGTCTCTCTAACTTTGGCATTGTGTATAGTTTCATTACAGTGTGCTGTGTTTTCAGGACTGTTTAAGGTGTGCTTGGTGAACTTAATACTAGAAGCTTATCACGGTTCTTCAGCCCAAAATGCCATACACATTTACCTTTGTCATAACAGTCATAATTCTATTACAACAGGAAGACAGAGTCCATTGATGTGATGGATGCCATTGGAAGCAATATCGTTGTGAGCACGCGAACTGGGGAAGTGATGAGGATCCTGCCACGGTTAAACGAAGAAGTGAATGAAGAGTGGATCTCCGATAAGACCAGGTGATGGATTTTAACCCGATGGGATATTTTGTACAAAGCATTGCCCATAAAATCCTCCAAATCTTTCACAAATTGACATGGAGCAAGTAGTATTGAGGAGGCAGGAAGGCTGAATGAATTAGGAGAATGGGAAAAGAAGTGGCAGATGGAATACAAATGGGGAAGTGAGGTTATGTACTTGGTAGGAAGAAGTCTAGTTTCTAAATGGGGAGCAAATTCAGAAATCGAAAGCACAGAGGGACTTGGAAGTCCTATTCAGGATTCTTTTGAGATTAACTTGCAGGTTGAGTTGATGGTTGGGAAGGCAAATGCAATGCTAGCGTTCATTTTGAGAGGACTAGAATAGCAAAGGAGAGATATACTGCTGAAGCTTTATAAGGCTCTGGTCAGACCACATTTGGACTATTGTGAGCAATCTTGAGCCTGATATCTTAAAGGAGGTTGTGCTACTTTGGAGATGGTCCAGAACAGGTTTACAAGAATGATCCTGAGAATGAAAAGCTTGATACGTGAGGAGCTTTTGAGGATCCTGGGTCTATACTCGATGGACTTTAGAAAGGGATCTCATTGAAATTTACGGAATACTGAAAGGCCTGGATAAAGTGGACGTGGGTAAGATGTTTCCATTAATAGGAGAGACTAGGATCTGAGGGCACAGCCTCAGAGTAAAGGGATAACCCTTTAGAACCGAGATGAGGATGAGTTTCTTCAGTCAGAGATAAAGAACAAAGAGGGTGGTGAGTCTGTGGAATTCATTGCCACAGAAGGCTAAGGAGGCCAAGTCATTGAGTTTATTTAAAACGGAGATAAATAGATTCTTGATTGGTAAGGGGATCAAGATTATGAGGAAAAGGTGGGATCAGCCATGATTAAATAACAGAGAAGAATGAATGGGCCGAATATCTAATTCTACTCCTATATTTTATGGTCTTAACTCAGTAATTTTTTCTTTCCTCAAGTTGTTATCAAATTTCCTTTTGAAAATTGTATTTGAATTTGTGCCCACCTATTAGGCAGTACTTTCTAAATCCTGATCACTTATTGGGCAATAGATTTTCTTCATAGAATGATGATGGTTAAGTGACGACCTGATAGAAGTGTGCAAGATTGAGGGGCATGGACAAAGTGGAAACTTTTTCCCAGGATGGAAGAGTCATTTACTTGGGGGGGGTATGTTTCAGGTGCGAGGGGCAAGGTTTAAAGGAGATGTACAAGGCAAGTTTTTTAGAGGGTGGTGGATGCCTGGAATTCAATGCCGGGAGAGGTAGTGGAAGCAAATAGGATAGTGACTTTTAAGGGCCGTCTTGACGAATAGTTTAATAAGATGGGAACAAGGGATACAGTCCCCGGAAGGATAGAAGATTTTAGTTCGGTACGTGGTAGGTGCAGACTTGGCGGGCTGAAGGGTCTATTCTGTGCTATAATTTTCTTTGTTCTTTATCTCTGGTTCTTTTATCAATTGTTTGAGATCTCTGCTCTACAATTATTGACTCTTCAGCCATCGTACGTAGTTTGTCTTGATTTGCTCTATCTAAAAGCTTCATGATTTGAAACACTTCGATTAAACCCTCTCGTGACATTCTCTGTTTTAAGGAGAAAAACGCCACTCCTCCAATCTGTCCACGTAACTTCCAATCCCTCAGCTCTCAAACCATGTGGCTAGATGGATAGTATATTAATACTGGTAAATTTACACAGTATTGGGTTAATTTGATGCAACGGTCCTTAACGTAAACTTATTCCATTTTGGTAATGCATTACAATAAAGGAATCAATAAACGTGATTTGATTCGATTTATTATTGTCATATATGTTAACGTAAGTGAAAAGTGTTGTTTTTTGCATGCTATACAGACAAAGCATACCATTCATAGAGAAGGAAACAAGAAAGTGCAGAATATAATGTTACAGTCACAGCTAGCTTGCAAAGAAAGATCAATTTAATGCAAGGTTGGTCCATTCAAAAGTCTGGTAGAAGCAGGGAAGAAGCTGTTCTTGAATCAGTTGATACGTAACCTCAGACTTTTGTATCTTTTTCCTGCGGTAGAAGGTGAAAGTGTGCACGCCCACGGTGCATGGGGTCCATGATTATGCTGGTTGCTTTGTTGAGGCAGTGGGAAGTGTAGACAATGTCAGTGGATGGGAGGCTGGTTGCATGATGGATTTGGCTACACTCGTGACCTTCTGTTGTTCCTTGCGGTTTTGGGTAGAGCAGGAGCAATACCAAGTGCGGTGCTTATACACAGTAACATTCAAACGGAATTGCAAATATACTCTTTGCTCCCAGTTCTTTGACGTGGTGATCTGATTTTTTTTTAGGAGAGAATCTTATTTAATTTGAAAGCGGGTGAATTTTTAACTTTGCCTGTCCTGATCTGCAGGTTTGCCTACGACGGCCTTAAGCGTCAGCGTTTAATTGTTCCCATGGTCAGGGATTCTAAAGGGCAGCTGGTGTCTGCATCCTGGGAGGAGGCATTAACACAAATCGCTGAAGCGGTAAGGAAAGGCTTATGTAGAGCTGAACCTGTTCATCAAGCATCGTGGTGTGGAAGATTGAGGAAGATGTTCTGTGGTGGAGCACACTGCGATCAATCCAACACAGAATCTATATCTTATCATTATTCCTAAGCACCTCTCTTGCTCCAGTCTTTCCCATCTTGTCCTCTTCTCCTATCCCGCAGTTCCTCGCGACTCACCCTAACAATAGTTCTTATACCAGTGTGTCCATAGGACCATAAGATATAGAACATAGAACATTACAGCACAGAACAGGCCCTTCGGCCTTCGATGTTGCGCCGACCAATATAGAAAGCAATGCCCCTCCAAACTAAACCATTCCTTTCTCTTCCATATACTTATCAACTAACCTCTTAAACGCCACCAAACTTGGCGCATCTACAACTGCTGCAGGCAGGGCATTCCACTCCCAAACCACCCTTTGGGTAAAGAACCTACCTCTGATATCCGTCCTATAACTATCACCCCTTAATTTAAAGCTGTGTCCCCTCGTGCTAGCTTTCTCCATCCTAGGAAAAAGGCTATCACTGTCCACCCTATCTAAACCTCTAATCATCTTATATGCTTCAATAAGATCCCCTCTTAGCCGCCTCCTTTCTAACGAAAACAACCTCAAATCCCTCAGCCTCTCTTCATAAGACCTGCCCTCCATACCAGGCAACATCCTGGTAAACCTCCTCTGTACCCTCTCCAATGCCTCCACATCTTTCTTATAATGCGGGACCAGAACTGCACACAATACTCCAAGTGCGGCCGCACTAGAGTTTTGTACAGTTGCAACATGACGTTGCGGCTCCGAAATTCAATCCCTCTACCAATAAAAGCCAAGACTCCATATGCCTTCCTAACAACCTTCTCGACCTGACTGCCTACTTTCAGGGATCTATGCACATACACACCAAGATCCCTCTGTTCATCTAGACTACTAAGAATCCTACCATTTGCCCTATACTCTACACATTTATTATTTCTGCCATAGTGCATTACCTCACACTTTTCCACATTAAACTCCATTTGCCACCTCTCGGCCCAGCTCTGCAACTTGTCCAAGTCTCTCTGCAAACTATAACACCCCTCTTCACTATCTACCACTCCACCGACTTTAGTGTCATCTGCAAATTTACTAATCCATCCTTCAATACCCTCATCCAGATCATTTATAAAAATTACAAACAGCAGGGGCCCCAAAACAGACCCCTGAGGTACACCACTTGTAACCGAACTCCAAGATGAATATCTCCCATCAACCACCACCCTCTGTCTTCTACCTGCTAGCCAATTCCTAACCCAATTAGCTAAATCACCCTCTAAAAATAGGAAAGGATTAGGCCATTTGGCCCATTGAGTCTGTTCCACCATTCGATCATGGCTGATAAGTTTCTCAACCCCAATCATAGAATCCTTACAATACAGAAGAAGGCCATTTGACCCATCAAGTCTGCACTGACCACAGTCCTATCCAGGCCCAATTCCTGTAACCCCTCAACCTCTCATATTTACTCTATTAACCTCCTGACATTAGGGTCAAGTTAGCGTGGCCAATCAGCCTAACCCGCATGTTGTAGATAAAACAATACCTCAGACTGTTAGTGAGTCAAAATACAGTGGTTTTTATTTCAAAGTTCTGGTGTTCATTCAAGAGCTTTGGGAAAAGTAGAATATAGACTTCTCATAGAACACAAACACAAGTGGGCATTTATACATAATGAGTCTTAGTGTCAGTCACGATTCCAGGCTTTCCATTCTGGCCAGAACTCCGGGTCTTCCTTCCTTGGTTGTCATTCAGCCCCAGATTTAATCACGATTCACAGTCCAGCTGGCAGCTGCAGTCAGGACACACGGTCACGATTCAAACCCTTTCTGCAGCAGTACCAGCATCTCTGTCTTTGAAGTTACTTGTGCGATTGCAGCTGTCCCAGCAGGACCTTCCTCTCAAAAGCCGGTATCGTAAACTACCATCTGAGTAACAATGAATAGTAACACAAATAGGTAAGATTTGCAAAGTCTACGAAGCAACAGTCACATTAAATTATTTTTCTATATAAAAATGAGTGTTAAAGCATGTAACGCATGAACAAATAACTTGTATTAATGCCAGGAGCAATCTAAGCTTGAGAAGATCAGTCATGATGAAGGGTTTATGACATATTCTAGGTATAAAATCATTAACCCTTTCCTTACTTTACTGCACATCGTTGGAGTGTGGTAGGAAACCAGAGTACCTGGAGGAAACCCACACAGACGTGGGAAGAAACATGTAAACTTCTCACAGACAATGACCCGGGGCTGGAATTGGATCCCTGGAATACCATGACCCGGGGCTGGAATACAGATCCCTGGCACTGTAAGCAGCAGTACTAACCTCTCCCACTTTTTGCTCCCGTAACGTTTGATCCCTCCTTTACCAATCAAGAACCTGTCTATCTCTGTCTTAAATACATTCAATGACCTGGTCCCTACAGCCCTCTGTGGCAATGAATCCCACAGATTCACCACCTCTGGCTAAAGAAATTCCTCCTCACCTCAGTATAAAGGGTTGTCCCTTTACTTTGAGGCAGTGCCCTCGGATCCTAGTCTCCTATAAATGGAAACGTCTTCCCCGTGTCCACTCTGTCCAGGCCTTTCACTCTAAGTTTCAATGAGACCACCACCACCAAACACCACCCCCCCGCCCCCCCTCCTTCTAAACTCCATCGAGTACAGATCCAGAGTCCTCAAACATTGGATACTGGAAGCAGATTCAACACTAACATTCGAACAGAATTGCAAACATCCTTGAAATTGAGAGGTGGTTGTGTTGTGGGAAAAGAACAGAAGAGTAGGACTAATTAGATAGCTCTTTCAAAGTTGTAGCCCATATATGATGGGCTGAATGGCCTCTTGCGCTGCCTAATTCGCTGAAATCCAGGATATTTTTCCCTTCACTTGGGGAATAAAGGGGCAGCATGATGGCACTGTGATTAGTACTGCTGCCTCACAGTGCCAGAGATCTGGTTCGATTCCCGATTGGGTCACTGCCTGTGTGGAGATTGCACATTCTCCCAGTGTCTGCATGGGTTTCCTCCAGTTTCCTTCTACACTCCAAAGATGCCCTGGTTCATCTGAACAGATGTTAGAGTGTGGCAACTCGGGGAATTTCATAGTAACTTCATTGCAGTGTTAATGTAAGCTTTACTTGTAAATAAATTTTAAACTTCCCCACACCCAATCCTTTTATTTAAATCCTAATGCTGTGGCTGCAGTTGCAGGGAGTTCGAGATAAAGGCGTAGCTGCAATTGCTGGAGGAATGGCTGATGCTGAGGCACTTGTGGCCCTGAAGGACTTTATCAACAGGTTTAACAGTGATGCACTGTGTACAGAGGAGATCTTCCCGATGGCTGGAGCTGGGTAAGACAGTAGTTGTACAGCACTAGAGCATACCGTACGAATCAAATATCACAAGTTGCAGTAGTACAGTAACAGACCTTGAGTTGTTTTCTCTTTTTTGATGTTTCATAGTTTTGTTCCTGAGTGTTCAGTAAACAAAATGGACCATCATCTAAATAGCATATATTAAAACCACTGGAGGTCCCAAAGCTTTTTTTTTTTTGAGCCAGTGAAGTGTGCTCACTGTTGTAATGTTGTGGCAAGAGTTGGTTACTACCTTGTCAATTCACGGCAGCAGCAGCAGCACACCCCCCCCCCCCCCCCCCCCCCC
Organism: Sphyrna mokarran; assembly: GCA_024679065.1. Classification (NCBI taxonomy): domain Eukaryota; kingdom Metazoa; phylum Chordata; class Chondrichthyes; order Carcharhiniformes; family Carcharhinidae; genus Sphyrna; species Sphyrna mokarran. The sequence continues at coordinate 12,507,645 of JAGIQG010000011.1, forward strand.
ATCACACCATAACCATTCATGGGGTCAGCTATTCCCCGATGTAGTTGGCAGGGGGTTTCTGTTGAAGCTGAGCTTCAGCTCAAACGCAAAAGGAAAATTTGTCCCAGTTAAACTATAACACTGCAGGGTTTGTGGAGTCTACCTGCACAGAAAGGAGCGGTGTGTGGCAAAACTCACTTTATTGTGTAATTGTCAGCCCCAATCCTCTGCTTCCTCTCTCTGGACTAATATGGACTGGCCTGTCCCATGTGGGAGTGAGCTGGTTTATTCAGTCAGTATTGTGTATCTCTTACAGAACGTTCAGTCTAGAGGAACCAGGTATACAGTCAGCCTTCGGGCTGTGCTGCTGTACAATATGGCCAGATTACCCTCATGTTTCATTTTCTTTCCATTATTTTCCATCCCACTTCTTCCTGCCCATCTTGGAGCAGCAGTTCGACAAATGAAGAATTCCGGGATCAGACCAGTGTCCAACAACCACCCCATCCGTATGCTGGCACATTAATTGGGCTACTTTACCTTCACCCAGATGCTGTTGGGTTGAAATGTCATTTGGCAACTCTCCTGCCTCAGAGTCAGAAGAAGTGTGGGATGAAAGTCCATTGCAGGGCATTGGAGTATCCTTTAACAAGCACTTGTTGGATATGTGTGAAACTCTGGAGATTTGATACAACGCTGCATGTTGTTGAAGAGCAGGAGCTACTGTGGGGGGAGCACTGCTGCATGCGTGTAACTCCACACCATACAAACATATGAATCAGGAGCAGGCTCCTTGATCCTGCTCCACCATTCAGTAAGATAATAGTTGATCTGATTGTAACCACAGTTCCACGTTCCTGCCTAGTGATGTCCCCCCCCCCCCCCCCCACACACACACACACACACACACACACACACAATAACGTTTCACTTCTAACACCCTCTTTTATTTTTGCTTCACTTATTGCCCATTCCTGGAAAGATAATGTCAGTGTGCCCATTTCCCTTCCCTCAGCTGTTAGTAGGGCATGCTCATTCCCTGGCACTTCGTGCCCCATGATTATGTGTAAAGCAGATCTGATTAAGAGTAACAGGATGTCATTCCTGAGGACACAAGTCAACCATACAGGTTTTACCATAATCCCTCATGGCCGTTTTGTTTGCCGTACTACAACTCGCCAATGTATTGAAATTTTTCACAGTTGGACGTGACCAGATTTAAATAAATGAATACTGACTTTCTTGACATCCATGATGTCATTGGCACTGTCATCGCCAAATTCCCCAGCATGAATATCTGGGGTTCAGTATCAATTGGAAATTGAATTTTTCATTCATGGTCAGTGAGCCAAAATCCTCAAAGATTCCTGAGTAGCGCTGTAGGAACAATTTCACACTGTAGATTGTGACAGATTAAGAAACAGATCCTGGACAATCTAAGATAGGTAATAAGTGCTAGCACTGTTTACGTACCAAAGATGATTAAATTGTGAACAAAATAACCAACCCACCAACAGAATGTTGAGGGACGCAGACCAGAGGCTAAGTAAGGGAAGGTTCGTCACCAGGAGTTGGTTGAGTGAGAGGGGAAGGCACTAAGGTGGGAACAGCCTTTTTTTGCCCTGGAAGCCATGGAAGGACAGAGGAATAAGGTGCTGCCTGCATAGCAGGGCCATTTATAAAAAGCTGCCGGGGATATTTAATACACGGACTGCTGAAAGAGAAAGATGACCACTTCGATGTGAGCCTATCTACTATAATGGGAAAGATTATGTTTGAAAACAGTCTACAGTAGCCAGTCATCTAAAGACTGATACAGTAAGCATTAGTCATGAGATGTTTACAGAAATAAAAAGCAAAGTGTTTTCTTTAACAGTTGACTTTCTGTTGTTTCCAAACAGTACCGACTTGCGCTCCAACTACCTGCTGAACACCAAGATCTCTGGGGTGGAGGAAGCTGACCTCTTGCTGCTGGTCGGCACTAACCCACGCTATGAAGCCCCACTTTTCAATGTTCGAATCCGGAAGAGGTGAGTATGTGAACAATCACTAAATTGCAAAAGGAAGCTTGAATAATCTGGGTGCAAATGGCTTTCTGTTTTTAGCTTGTTAATCTTCTGTTTACCCATTGGCTTTGGTTCACATGGAATGAGCTGCCGGAGAAAGTGGTCGAGGCAGGTATAATAGCAATATTTTAAAAGTATCTGCATAAATTCATGGGATGGGCAAGGATTAGAGGAATGGAGGCCAAATGTGGGCAATTGGAAGTAGCTGGGAGGGCATCATGGTTGGTATGGACTAGTTGGGCCTATTTCCGTGCTGTATTGCTCTGTGACTCTATGGCAAAATATCTGGCAAAACAGCAAGAATCACGTTGTACAATGTCCTAACACCTTCAAACAAATTTGACACTAATTTACAAGATGAAGGTAGATGATCATACATTAAGTCAAAGAAAATAAGTTTTGAGAAGCAAATTACAAGCGAGCACAAGTTTAAGATAACAGGGCGGGGAGATGGTTCAGTAGAATGTGCTGGGAAAGTTGTGTTTTTAGTGAGAGGGAGGTGGGGTGCAGTATGTTTCGGAGTCAGGTTGGTGAGTGACTTGAAGGGAACCTTCCAAATGGTGGTGTTAGCAGGTATCTGCTGCTGTTGTCTTTCCGATTGGTAGTGTGGAAGATGTTGCCTAAGGAACTTTGGACAGTTCCTGCAATGCATCTTGTACATGGTACACACACTTCCACTGTTTGGCAGTTGTAGAGGGATTGAATGTTTGTGGAAGGGTAGCAATCCAAACTGGACAGTGCCAAGCTTCTTGAGTGTTGTTACAGCTTTATTCATCCAGACAAGTGGAGAGTAATCCAGCATAGTCCTGATATGTGCCTCATGGATGCTGAATGGGCTTTGTGGGGGTCAGGAGATGAGTTCCTTATTGCAGGATTCCAAGTTTTTGCTCAGTTCTGGTAGCCACAGAATCCAGTTCAATTTCAATAGTAACACCCAGGATGTTGAGAGTACAGTTCTTTCTATTGCCGTTCCTTCATTGAATTATTTAGAGACTGAGTAATCAGGTGATGTGTAGCAGTTTACCATAAAAATGCTTTCATCCCTGCCAAATGTTTATCTTTTTCCAGCTGGGTGCACAATGATCTCCAAGTGGCTTTAGTTGGGGCAAATGTGGATTTGAGTTATACCTATAATCATCTTGGAGACTCTGCACAGGTGTTACAAGAGATTGCCTCAGGAAAGCATCCTTTCAGCCAGGTACACCTCAGCCTGACTATGTGAAGTTCATATTTTTTATTTTAATCCATCCATAATTCGCATTTCAGTTAATAATGTTGCTGACCATGTTATGTTCTTGAAGCCATTGATACGGAATTGACCTCTGTCTGAGCGTAGTGAATGTTGACTCCTTTAAAACTCTTGAAGAAATTTGTCTAGATCTCATCGGGGGTAGACTGATTTCTGCTGGGGAAATGATAAACGGAAGACACCTAAAACACGACCTTGATTGAGTGAACCAGCATCCTTCTCTTAACAAATCAGTGTTTTCATAGAGTGGTGGTTTCTGTAAATGGATCTGATCGCTCACCATCTAGAAACTGGAATCCCTACGTAAAAAAGGAGGCCATTCGTCCCATTGAGCCTGCACCGACCATAATCTAACCCACGCCCTATCCCCGTAACCCCACATATTTACCCTGCCAATCCCCCTAACACTAGAGTCGTTTTAGGACGGTCAATGCACCTAACCCGCACATCTTTGGACTGTGGGAGGATCCGGAGCTCCCGAAGGAAATCCACACAGACAAGGGCAGAATGTGCAAACTCCACACAGTGACCAAAGGTCGGGAATTGAACCTGGGTCCCTGGTGCTGTGAGGCAGCAGTGCTAACTACTGTGCTGCCCTTTTATTAATCTGCCTTTATAAAATTTTGTACCACAGAGACTCAATGCCTAGAATTTCTTCAATAAAAAAATCCAAAAGACGTGCTGATTAGGTGCTAAATTCTCCCTCAGTGCATCTGAACAGGTGCTGGACTGTGGCAGCTAGAGGATTTTCACGGTAACGTCACTGCAGTGTTAATGCAAACCAACTTGTGACTAATAAATAAACTTAAAACTTGAACTTCTAAAAGGTTTCCTGTTTGTTATGTAATTTTCTGCTTAAATATTTCAGTTGGTGATTAAACGTCATAAATATTTGGACCAACCTCAGTAATTGACAAATATATGTTTGAAAAGGAATTGAACACTGGAGGTAATTGACAAATAATGGTGTCAGATATAAACCGTGCCTGTATTTAAAGACTTCCAAACAAAAGTAGCTTATATAAGAAGAGCAAGCTTCTGATTTCTTTCCACATTGTCAGTGCATTTATTGAACAAAGCTCTTAAATGTACACTCCTACACAATACCTCTTCTTGTCGGGAAAGCACAATGGCATAATAGTTAGTATTGCTGCTTCACAGTACCAATTTTAGTCTTTGGTGATTGTCTGTCTGTACAGAGTCAACACATTCTTTCCATGTCTGTGTGAGTTTCCTCTAGTTTTCTCGCATTGTCCAAAGATATATCAGTTAGGTGGATTGGCCATCTAAATTGCCCTTGTGCCAGGGGAATTAGCAGGGTAAATATGTGGGGTTATGGGGATAGTTTCTGGGTGGGGTCGTTGTTGGTGCAGGTTCGATGGGCTGAATGGCCTCCTTATTTACTGTTGGGTTTCCATGATTTTTGTCACTAAAAATTAACTCAAATCACAGGATTTTTGGACAATTCCAACTGACTTAGACCCCATGAAAAGCCAACCTTACAACTACGCTCCTATAAGCAATTTAACATTCCTTTGACTGAAGCGCCCCTTTGATCTCTTCCACAGTTACCTACTTGAACTTTATTTTAAATAATATCAGCAGAATTCACACTCGTGGCAGTTTCTGTTTGTGCTTGCACAGACACATTGTCAGGGTGCACTGTTTCTGAATGCGTTTACTTGAGTCGCACAATGGTTAGCCCTGCTGCCTCACAGCTCCAGAGACCTGTGTTCAATCCTGGCTTCAAGTCACTGCCTGTGTGGAGTCTGCACGTTCTCTCTGTGGGTTTCCTCCGGGTGCTCCGGTTTCTCCCCCCACTCCAAAGATGTGCGGGTTAGGTGATTGGCCATTGCTAAATTGATCCTAGTGTCAAGGGGATTAGCTGAGTAAATATGTGGGGTTACAGGAATAGGACCTGGGTGGGATTGTGGTTGGTGCGGACGCAGTGGGCCGAATGGCCTTCCGTACTGTAGGGATTCTATGATCTGTGAAATGCTGGAGTCCTTATTGCACCAATCTGTTTTGATTAACTGTGTGGGAAATAATTTAGTTGAAAGAACAAAGGCCAATGAATTGATTATTCAGTGCCCATTTAGCAGATTAAAGTTTGAGATGTGTGTTTTAGCTAGGAAAATTATCTCCATTTTAAACTAGATAGAAAATCCTGTGGGCAAGGAAGTATAATAACAAGAGTATTTTCCACAGTTATAAGTACAGCTCAGGGTGTAATTAGAAAGCTATAAAATTGTTCGTAAATTGAATGCAATATGAAAGGATAACAAATAGCGATACTGTCATTAACCTTTCTTTCTATTCCATCCCTACCACCAAACAGGTACTGGGCAAAGCAAAGAAGCCTATGGTGGTGGTGGGTAGCTCAATTTTGCAGCGGAGTGACAGTGCAGCAATACATGCCGCAGTCAGCACCATTGCACAGAACGCCCGAGCAGCCAGCGGAGTCGGAGATGACTGGAAAGTTTTGAATGTCCTCCAGAGGTTAGCAGTGTGATTGTTGATGCAGTGAAATTTGGGGTGAGAGCACTGGGGTCTTAAGTGGTCCGCTCCCTAAACCTTGCGGGTTCCAGCATTAACATCGCCCATTGCATAACTCCTTCCAGTCAGAACAGTGTTGAATTTAGTCAGACCATAGCACAGGATCTCATTGAACTTCATGTACAATGCTGGAATAACTTGAATTTTTGTAGCACCTTTCACGATCTCAGGAGGTCACGCAGTCAGTTTCCTCCAGCTGCTCCAATCCCTCCCACTATCCAAAGATATACTGGTTAGGTGGATTAGCCATACTAAACTGCCCTTTAGTGTCCCAAGACGTAAAGGTTTGGGCAACTAGCGAGTAAATTTGTGGGGGTTACGGGAATGAGGTGGGCCTGGTAAGATGCTCTGTCAAAGAGTTGGTGCAGACTTGATGGGCTGAATGGCCTTTCTGCACTTTAAAGATTCTATGACCATGTCTTGAGAGGGAAGTCTTGGTTGAATTTCCTATCCGAAGACAGCACTTTTGATTTTGCAGCATTCTCTCGGTATTTGAGTGTCAGCCTATATTTTGTACCCAAGTCTTTGGAATGGAGCCCTCTGATCCAAAGTTGAGAGCGTTATTCACGAAGCCACAACTGAAATCCAATATTGAGTTGATGATTTATGGTTTACAACTCGATTTGAGCGACTTGCCTATAGCTTGTGCTTGCTCTTCAGAGTTGCTGAAAGAGTTTTATAATATCCCTACAAACTGCAGATAGGGCACTATTGACAGATAGTCAAACAATGTACAATTTTGGAGCAAAAACCTAGCAGGAAATAACTATGATGTTTATGTGAAGTATGCAATGTACACATCACTTTCTACACACTATAGCCATTAAAGATACCTCTTCCATTTGATTCACACAAGACATCACAATTCAACGTATTCCATTATGTTAAAATGATCAATTAGACACAGGAAAACCACATACCATTCCAGCTATCTTCAGTACCTTATAGTTGTGTTTGCTTAGATTACTATGCTGACTGTCTCTCAGAAACTAGGTGTGAAATGCAAGGAGCCTATGAAAGCAGATTTGCTCTGTCAAGTGGCACTGGCAGGTCTTTAATATCTGCTGACTCCCAGGAACAGAGAGAATAGAATGCAGTTTAATGCCTCATCTGAGGCAGGCAGCCCCTGACAATGTAGCACTTCCCCAGTACTGCACTAAACTTAGGTAATGTACTTGAGGCCTGGAGTGGGGCCATCAATGCAGCAAATCTGTGATCAAATGATTCAGTTATTAGGCACTTTTTTTAAAAAATTAATTGTCATGTTACACTATATAAAATTTATAACACCTAAACAACCTACTCAATCCAATTGGTCCATGCTCCACACAAGCCTCCTCCCATTTTATTTCACTTTGCCCAAATAATAGATCAAAGAGCAAAGAAAATTGTAGCATAGGAACAGACCTTTCAGCCCTCGAAGCCTGCACCAAGCATGCTGCCTGACTTAGCTAAAATCCCTCACTCTTCTGGGGACCAGATCCCTCTATTACCATCCTATTCATGTGTTTGTCAAGACACTCCTTAAAAGTCACTGTCATATCTGCTTCCACCGCCTCCCCCACCAGCAAGTTACAGGCACCTCCATGCTCTGTTCTATTCCTTCTACTTGCTGTGTGATCACCTTCTGTTCCTTTTTCCTCTCATCTCTTTAACTAGCTCCCCCTTAAATATCTTTGTTATTTGTCCCAAATACTGCATACAATAACAAGTTCCATATTTTAACCATTCTGTGTGTTTCTGATCTTGAGTTTTGACTGTGTCCTTCCATTTATCCCAATGAACAACTCCACAATTTTAATCACTCTTCAGTCTTCCCTCTCCATGGGAGAAGACCCTGGGACTGTTCAGTCTCCTCGGGATTAGCATCATCAACAGAAGTGGGTCACGCAGGAGACCTGTCTTAGCTCTCTCACTAACAACTTTAAGGTGTGCTGGGTGATCCAGCAGCCTGTGCAGTTGCAGCAGTCATTTTTGCCAGTTTCTATGGCATGTTCCCCATTGGAATTGTAGGCATATATTTGGATGGATCCAAGATTACCACTATGAATCTCATAGAAACTTATAAACCTCTTAACAGGGTAGATTCAAAAAGAATGTTCCCAATGGTGGGGGAGTCCAGAACTAGGAGTTATAGTTTGAAGGCCAGACCTTTTGGAACTGAGCTGAGGAAAACTCTCTTCACTGAGAGGGTAGCAAATGTGTGAAATTCGCTGCCATAGAAAGTAGTTGAGGCCAAAATATCTGATTTCAGGAAGAAATTAGGTACAGTTCTTAGGGCTAAAAAGATCAAAGGATAAGGGGGCGGGGGGGGAAGGATTACGATGTTGAATTTGATGATCACCCGTGATCAAGATGAATGGCGGAGCAGGCTCGAAGGGCTGAATAGCCTACTCCTGCTGTTAGTTTTTATGAAGCACAACATAAACGTGGCAGCAATGAATTTGGAATTCCTGTGGAATTATAAACCATTCTCTGGGTTTGAAATCAGCATTGCTGCCATCTTTCAAATTCTTCAACTGACTTGTTCTAATACACTCACAGCAGATTGAGAGAATGATGCCCAGGTCGAAGAATATTTATGAGGAGAGACTGGAGAAGGTGGCATTGTTCTCATCTTCAGGCAGGGAATGGTAACAGGAAATTTAATTGAGATGATTAAAATTATGAAGAGATTTTAAGATATGGAGAAATGGTTTCCAGTGGCAGGAGGGTTAGTAATCGGAGGACATGGGCCTGATGTGATTTCCTTTCTAGGCAGTGAGCTGTGATCTGGGATTCACTGTTAGAAAGGGTTGCAAAAGAGATTTAATAATAACTTTCAAATATTTAAAGTCACTGAAAAGTATTTGAAGAACTATAACTCAAAAGAGCAAGGAAGTAAGTTGGATAGTTCTTTCAAAAAGCCAGCAGACAAGCTGAATGTGTTTCTGTGAAACTATCGAGCATTTGGGGTTGAACAGCTCTGCTGCGTCACAGCTCCAGGAATCCATGTTTGATTCCCGGCTTGGGTCACTGTCTATGTGGAGTCTGGACGATCTCCCTGTGTCTGCATGGGTTTCCTCCGGACACACTCTTTCCTCTCAGTCCAAAAGATGTGCCGGTTAGGTTAATTGGCATGCTAAATTGTCCCTTAGTATCCCAGGATGCCTAGATTAGAAGCATTAGCAGGATAAATATGTGGGGTTACAGCGATAGGGCTAGGTGGAATTGTGGTCAGTCCATACCTGATGGGCCGAAGCCTCCTTCAGTACTGTAGGAATTCTATGATTGTGATTTATTGAAGCAAGGTGAAAAAACTGTGGCCTTGATCTGGCCTGCGCTGGAATTTGATTTGGTTTGATTTATTATTGTCACATGTATTGGAATACAATGAAAAGTATTATTCCTTGTGCACTGTACAGAAAAGCATACTGTTCATAGAGTACACGGAAAGAAGGAAAGCAGAGGGTGCAGAATTTACTATTAGAGTCATGGCTAGGGTGTAGAGAAAGCTCAACTTGTTGGAATCCCATTGTCGATTGTTTATTTGGTATGAAGTAATAAAGCTTCTATCTGTGTCTTCCTGCAGGGTGGCCAGTCAAGTAGCAGCTCTGGATTTGGGATATAAAGCTGGTGTTGATGTTATCCGGAAAAATCCACCCAAAGTCCTGTACCTTCTTGGAGCAGACAGTGGCTGCATCACACGAGAGGATCTTCCAAAGGACTGCTTTATCATTTACCAGGGTAAGTGTCAGGGTTACTGTCACCTGACGAAGGCCGAAAGCTCGCAGATTTACTATCAAATAAATCGGTTGGATTTAAAATTGGTGTTGTCAAACTTTACTGAGTTTACCCCAGTCCAACGCCGGCATCTCTGCATAAAGCCCGTTGGACAGAGTTGACCAAGCTATCCTCTGTGTTGCAATTAGCTGCCCATGATACTGACTGTGATTGCTGACTGTATTTGCTTTGTGTTGTAATTCCCCAATTTGAGCGTGAAAGTCAAAAGAAAAGTCTTGGATTTCACGCACAACTGTGTCAAAGAGTGACTGGTTGTTCATATTCCCCCATTTAGGACACCACGGAGATGTTGGTGCACCCATGGCAGATGTTGTTCTCCCTGGAGCAGCTTACACAGAGAAAAATGCCACATATGTTAACACAGAGGGCCGTGCCCAGCAGACCAGGGTGGCAGTGACGGCACCAGGCTTGGCCAGAGAAGATTGGCAGATTATACGTGCAGTTTCTGAGGTAAAATAAAGTGTGTGGGGAACAGTAACAGGAGCAGACCATTCAACATTCAGTCTGTTTGACCATTCAATTAGAATGTGACTGATCTGAACCCCAACCCACACCCACAACCTCCAACTTGGTTCCCCATCCCTTCATACTCTTACTGAACAAAAGTCCATCAATCGCACTTCAGAAAGTTCCTTCAAAACCTCAACAGCTTTTTGGAGGACCGAGTTACAGATTTCTACAAGTACTAACCTGATCATCAAATTATACCAAAATTTTGGGGCTAGAATTTCACTTTGGAATTGGAATATGGGACTCATCCCTTCCTCATAATCCTTCCTGTGTCTCAAGATGTTCAGAGGGCAGGATTTTCCCAGGATCGAGGCCCCGGACCTGGAGATGGAGCAAGTCCAGAGCAAGCAGGTTAAAAAGACTGCTGCTGTTCCCAGAAAACTTTGGCCTGGCATTCCCAATGCAATCAACAGCCCATCTAGATACCGTTAAATCTTCTGACCATTTTAAACGCCAACTCACCCATTCATTTGTGAACAAGTCACAGAAACCTAATCGTAGCAATTGAAAGCTATTGAATAACCTATAAAACTTTGAATAAACAAACTCTTCAAGCCGACTCTATAAACAAAGTCAAGCATTTGTAAAACGACTGGGCAGATGCATTGCAAATAAGAGTCTGTAAAATCCCTCAAATAAACAAACTGACCCGAGAATTGCTACCTCAATATATGTTCAAACTGAATAAAGAACAAGGAAAATTGCACCACAGGAACAGGCCCTTCGGCCCTCCAAGCCTGACCAACCATGCTGTCCAACTTAATGAAGGCCCCCTCCCCTTCAGGGGACCATATCTTTCCTTATTCATGTATTTGTCAAGATGCCCTTAAAAGTCACTACAGTATTCGATCCCACTACCTCCCCCAGCAACGAGTTCCAAGCACCCACTATTCTCTGTGTATAAAAAAAAACCTGCCTTGTACATCTCCTTTAAACGTTGCCCCTCGCACCTTAAACCTGTGCCCACTTCTAATTGACTCTTCCACCCTGGGAAAAAGTTTCTGACCATCCACTTGTTTCATGTCTCTCATAATCTTGTAGATTTCTATCAGGTCACCCCCCCCAACCTCTATCGTTCCAGTGAGAACAAACCAAGTTTCTCCAAATTCTCATCATAGTTAATGCCCTCCATACCAGGCAACATTTTAGTAAATCTTTTCTGTATCCTCTCAAGTCTCCACATCCTTCTGGTAGTATGGCAATCAGAATTGAACACACTATTCCAAGTGTGGTCTAATTAAGGTTCTATAAAGCTGCAACATGACTTGCCAATTTTTAAACTCAGTACCCCCAATGAAGGCAAGCATGCTGTATGCCTTCTTGACTCCCTTCTCCACCTGCATTGCCACTCTCAGTGACCTGTGTACCTGTACACCCAGATCCCTTTGCCTATCAATACTCTTATGGGTTGTGCCATTTACTGTATATTTCCTATCTGTATTAGACCTTTCAAAATGCATTACCTCACATTTGTCCGGATTAGACTCCATCTGCCATCTATCTATCCAAGCCTCCAACCAATCCGTATCCTCTGATAGTCCTCGTTGCTATCCACAAAATCCACCGACCTTTGTGTCATCTGCAAACTTACTAATCAAACCTTACATTTTCCTCATGTATATTACAAACAGCAGAGGTCCCAGCACTGATCCCTGAGTAATGCCACTTGTTACAGCCTTCCATTCAGAAATGCACCCTTCCACTGCTATCCTCTGTCTTCTTTGACCGAGCCAGTTTTGTATCCATCTTACCAGTTCACCTCTATGCCATGTGACTTCACCTTCTGCACCAGTCTGCCATGAGGGATCTTGTCAAAGGCTTATTGAAGTCCATGTAGACAACATTCACTACTCTATCCTCATCAATCATCTTTGTCACTTCCTCAAAAAAACTCAATCAACTTTGTGAAACATGACCTCCCTTCAAAAAAACCATGTTGCCTCTCACTAATACATCCACTTATTTTCAAGTGGGAATAAGTCTTGTGTCGAAGAATCCTCTTCAATAATTTCTGTACCATTGTTGTAAGGCTCACTGGCCTGTAATTATCTGGATTATTCTTACTACCTTTCTTAGACAAAGGAACAACGTTAGTTATTATCCAATCCTCTGGGACTTCCCCTGTACCTCGTGAGGATTCTTAGATTTCTCTCAAGGCCCCAGCAAGTTCTTCCCTTGCCTCTCTCAGTATTCTGGGGTATATTCCATCAGGCCCTGGGGACTTGTCTACCTTAATGTTTCTCAAGAATCCCAATACCACCACCTTTACAATCTACACACCCTTTCCCAGACTCATCATCCACCAAGTCTTTCTCTCTGCTGAATATTTACACAAAGTACTAATTTAATACCTCATTCATTTCCCCTGGCTCCATGTACAGTTATTCTTCCTTGCCCTTGAGTGGGCTAACCCTCTCCCTAGCTACCCTCTTGCTGTTTATGTACATATAAAAGGCCTTGGGATTTTCCTTAATCCTGCTGGCCAATGCTTTTTCATGATCCCTTTTAGCCCTTCTTACTCCTTGCTTAAATTTCTTTCTACTTTCCTTGTATTACACACTTATTTTGTGTGTTCTCAGCCTCCTGGCTTTGACAAATGCTTCCTTTTTTCTTTGACTAGGCTCACAATATTTCTCATTATCCAAGGTTCCCAAAACTTGCCATACTTATCCTTCATCCTTGCAGGAATGTGCTGGTCCTGAATCCCTATCAACTTACACTTGAAAGCCTCTCACATGCCAAATGGTGATTTGCCCTCAAACATCTGCCCCCAAACTACATTCTTCTGTTCCTGCCTAATATTGTTGTAATTAGTCTTCTTCCAATTTAGCAGCTTAACTTGAGGACTATACTTATCTTTATCCATCAGTACCTTAAAGCTTAATGAATTGTAATCACTGCTCCCCTAGTGAAACAATGACCATCTGGCCGAGCTCATTCCCCATACCAGGTCCGGAATGGCCCCTTCCCTAGTTGGACTATCTAAATACTGTTTCAAGAAGCCTTCCTGGATGCTCCCTACAAACTCTGCTCCATCCACACTCCGAGCACTAAGTGAATCCCACTCAATGTAGGCAAAATTAAAATCTCCCGTAACAACCCTGTTACTTTTACACCTTGCCAAAATCTGCCTACACGTCTGTTCCACTATCTCCTGCTGGTAGTTGGGTGGCCTATTTTAAGCCCCCAACATTGTGACTATATCCTTCCTATTTCTGAGCTCTACCCATATTGCTTTGCCGTATGAACCCTCCGAGGTGTGCTCCCAGAGTACAGCTGTGATATTCTCCTTAACCAGTATTGCGACACCTCCTACTCCATTTACATCCCCTTGTATCCTGCTTGAAACATCTGTATCCTGGAATGTTGAGCTGCTAATCCTGTCCTTCCCTTAACCAAGTTTCTGTAAGGGCAACAACATCATAATTCCTAATACTAATTTAAGTTCATCTGCCTTACCTGTTACACTTCTTGTATTGAAACAAGTGCACCTCAGTCACCAGACCCTCTTTGATTAACATCCCCACCTTGCTTGCTGTTTCTTTGAGTTTGATTGGTCCTACTCTCTGGGTCCCCTTCAGTTAAATCACCTTTGCTTTGGTTTCCACCCCGCTGTCAAACTAGTTTAAATATTGAATATTGAAATATTCCTGATACTACTAAACCTCCCAGTCGGCATCAACCCATTCTTCTTGTACAGGTCCCATCTGTCTCGGAAGAGACCTCAATAGTGCCCTCAATAGTGCAGATATCTGAAACCCTCCTAGTTGTGTAGCCATGTGTTGAGCTGCTGTATCCTCCTATTCCTAGCCCCATTAGCATGTGGCACTAGGTACATAAATGAATAATTAAATTTTTTCTTGGTATTCCTGATAGAAATTGCACATCTACATATTTGTGATAACCAGAGTGCTGGGGGAGAAGGAGTATTTAAGACTGACTGTTTTAATATGGCCATTTTATGCACTGATCCTTCCTCCTGCAACATCTGCCAGTTTTTTTCTCAAATTGGCGATGAGTGTCAAGCTCTTCAGATCTGTACCAAGTTCCTAATCTGTCTTCTAATCCTAATTTAGTCAAGCTGACACAGTTCTTAATGAAATGCACTGTTAACTCTGGTACAAAGGAAGATACATCTATATAACACCCTTTACATCCTCTGACGTCCCAAAGCACATTAAAGTCAAGGAAATTGTTTTCAAAATGCAGTTGGCTGCTGTAATGTTAGAAATGCAGCAACTAATTTGCAGACTCCAAGTTGGTCTGGAGTCAGCCTCTCCCTTCAGAATGCTTTCTGTCCATTCAGAGACATCCTGGATCCTGGCAGGACGATGTCCGCAAACCAGTTTCTAAATGTTGTTGGTTGAGGTACAAGTGAGGCCCAAGAGTCTGGTCTTGTTTAGAATAGTGCTATGGATTATCTATGCTCACTTCAGTGCAGGCAAGGTCTTCATTTAACATCTCATCCAAGAGACCTTTAAGAGCAGCGCTCTCTCGGTACTGCAGTATTACTGCACATTGATCATGTGCTTAATTCTTGAGACTGGGGCTTGAACCTTGTAATGACTTCAGGCAGGCTATTGAGGTTGACCTGTTGGAGTATGAACTGTCTGATTAAGGAATCAATTGATGGGACAATCAGGGAGTCTTTTCCTTGTATTTAATCGGGAGTGTCATTTCCTCTGGCATTCCTGAAGGTAGACTGCTGACTGATAGCACTCTGTGCATTGCTGTTGGACTTGTAAATAAAGGCATTTTGGTGAAGGGATTTCAACTCTGAAGACTTATTAAGACAAGCCCCCCATCTTCCAAGCTATAGCCAACAGCAGGGAACCAGTCTGCAAATAACCTTCCTGATCTGTATGTTTCAGTACAACACTGTGGTATACTTATCCAGCTGAACTCTTGAGAGAATCTCTTACTTTGCTTTTAGTTTAAAATCGAGTGGTTCTTCATAATTATCAGGACCAAATTTCCAAATAAGGGCTGACCAGCGAAACTCAAGCAACGGAGGTTTAATTAGAATTTGAAAACGTGGTCTGGTGCATTTTGAATGCTTTCTCCCTCCACAGGTGGCTGGTGTAATACTTCCGTATGAGACTGTGGATGAGGTCCGCAACAGGCTAGCCGAGGTAGCTCCAAACCTGATCTGCTACAATGACGTAGAGGAGGCCAATTTCTTCAAACAGGCAAATGAACTCGCAACGGTCAGTATGATTTCGTACAGAGTGTGCAGGAAGGTTTTTTGACTCAGTATGTAGATAGGCCAACTAGAGGTGAGGCTACATTGGATTTGGTGCTGGGCAATGAGCCAGACCAGGTGTTAGGCTTAGAAGTTAGTGAACATTTTGGTGATAGTGACCACAATTCGGTTACGTTCACCTTAGTGATGGATAGGGATAGGCAGGAAGCTGGGGGAAGTAGTTATAGCTGGGGGAAGGGTAATTATGAGGCCATCAGGAGAGAATTAGGGTGCATAGATTGGACTAGGGAACTACCGGGACTGGGAACATCTGGAATGTGGTGCTTATTCAAGGAGCAGCTGCTGCGAGTCCTTGATAAGTATGTCCCTGTCAGGCAGGGAGGAAATGGTCGAGTAAGAGAGCCTTGGTGTACGAAAAAAGTTGATTTGCTGGTTAAGAAGAAAAAGGAGGCTTATGTCAGGATGATGCTTGAAGGCTCAGTTAGTGCAATGGATAGCTATAGATTAGCCAGGAAGGAGGTAAAAAGTGAATTGAGGAGAGCTAAGAGGGGACACGAGAAGATGTTGGCTGATAGGATTAAGGAGAATCCTAAAACTTTCTTTCGATATGTTAAGAATAGAAGATTGGTTAGGGCAAGATTAGGGCCAGTCATAGACAGCAGTGGGAAGTTGTGCGTGGAGCCTGAAGAGATTGGTGAGGCACTGAATAAATATTTCTCTTCGGTATTCACGCAGAGTGCTGGAAATGTAGCTGTGGAGAGTACTGAGGTACAGGGTTGCAAATTGGGGAGTATTGTAGTAGATAGGGAGGATGTGTTAGAAATTCTCGAGGGTTTGAAGTTGGATAAGTCCCCTGGGCCGGACGGGATTTACCCTAGGATTCTCTGGGAGGCAAGAGAGGAGATTGCAGAGCCTCTGGCTCTGATCTTCAGGTCCTCTTTGGTTACGGGTGTGGTTCCGGAGGACTGGAGGATGGCGAATGTGGTCCCATTGTTTAAGAAGGGGAAGAGAGACCTTCCGGGGAATTATAGGCCAGTGAGTCTTACTTCTGTGGTGGGCAAGGTATTGGAGAGAATTATTATGGATAGGATTTATAGTTATTTAGAGAGAAATGAATTGATTGGGGATAGTCAGCATGGTTTCGTGAAGGGTAGGTCATGCCTTACTAACCTCATTGAGTTTTTTTGAGAAAGTGACCAGAGAGGTGGATGGGGGTAAGGCGGTTGATGTAGTATATATAGACTTTAGTAAGGCTTTTGATAAGGTGGCCCATGGAAGACTTCTACAGAAAATGCAGATGTGTGGAATAGAGGGTGATTTAGCTAATTGGATTAGGAATTGGCTGGCAGATAGAAGACAGAGGGTGGTGGTTGATGGGAGATATTCATCGTGGAGTTCGGTGAAGAGTGGTGTGCCTCAGGGGTCTGTTTTGGGGCCCCTGCTGTTTGTAATTTTTTTAAATGATCTGGATGAGGGTATTGAGGGATGGATCAGTAAATTTGCAGATGATACTAAAGTTGGTGGTGTGGTAGATAGTGAAGAGGGGTGTTTTAGTTTACAGAGTGACTTGGACCAGTTGCAGAGCTGGGCCGAGAGGTGGCAAATGGAGTTTAATGTGGAAAAGTGTGAGGTAATGCACTTTGGCAGGAACAATAAATGTGTAGAGTATAGGGCTAATGGTAGGGCTCTTAATAGTGTTGAGGAACAGAAGGATCTTGGTGTATGTGTCAATAGATCCCTGAAAGTGGCAGTCAAGTGGATAAAGTTGTTAAGAAGGGATATGGAGTCTTAGCTTTTATTGGTAGGGGGATTGAATTTAGGAGCCGCAGCATCATGTTGCAACTGTACAAAACTCTAGTGCGGGCGCACTTGGAGTATTGTGTGCAGTTCTGGTCCCCACATTATAAGAAAGATGTGGAGGCATTGGAGAGGGTACAGAGGAGGTTTACCAGGATGTTGCCTGGTATGGAGGGCAGGTCCTATGAAGAGAGGTTGAAGGATTTGAGGTTGTTTTTCGTTAGAAAGGAGGCGGCTAAGAGGGGATCTTATTGAAGCATATAAGATGATTAGAGGTTTAGATAGGGTGGACAGTGATAGCCTTTTTCCTAGGATGGAGAATGCTAGCACGAGGGGACACAGCTTTAAATTAAGGGTTATGAGTTATAGGACGGATATCAGAGGTAGGTTCTTTACTCAAAGAGTGATTAAGGAGTGGAATGCCCTGCCTGCAGCTGTTGTAGATGCGCCAAGTTTGGTGGCGTTTAAGAGGTTAATTGATAAGTATATGGAAGAGAAGGGAATGGGTTAGTTAGGAGGGGCATTGCTTTTTATTTTGGTCGGCACAACATCGAAGGCCGAAGGGCCTGTTCTGTGCTGTATTGTTCTATTTCACTGTTAGCCTGGTAGAGTTTGCATGCTGATGTATCAACACACTTTGTTCTGTAGCTCACATATGATCGCATGGGACTGTAACAAAAATAACTCACATTTATGTAGCACTTTTAATGTAGGGTCATGTCAATTAATCCAAAAACAGGAGAGGTTTGTGTTTAGGAGGTGGATTTGAAAACGCATTTTCGAGGATCACCTTCGTGCTTCAAGGGTGAAACAGTGATAACACAGCTGTTTCACGGCGCCAGGGACTCGGGTTCAATTCCCTTGGATGACTGTCTGTGCAGAGTCTGCACTTTCTCCCTGTGGTCTACGTGGGTTTCCTCTGAGCGCTCTGGTTTCCTCCCATAGTCCAAAGATGTGCGGGAAAGATTGATTTGCCATGCTAAATTACCCGTAGTGCCAGGGGAACTAACGGTAAATATGTGGGATTATGAGGATAGGGGCTAGGTAGGATTATGGTCAGTGCTGACTCAATGGGTAGAACGGCCTCCTTTTGTACTGTAGGGACTCCATGAGAAGAGGCGGAGATGCTTACACAGGAAATTCCAAAGCATAAAGAGGGATCAAGGAAAGGCAATCAATTGCAAGGTGAAAAAGGCACAAGGAATTGACAGCAATGAAAGCTTCTCAGAATGGTGGTAAAGATTACAGAGCTGGAAGAGACAGGGCTGTGAGAATTTAAAATCTCCAAGCATGTAAGGGGATACTAGTCACTGAGAACTTAGATAAATGGGAATTGGTGTTTGGAGAATGTTTAGAAAACAACACTGCCAGAATATCTCGTACTGTATGTATTCACCTCTATTATTTAATTTTCCTCTGTTTGTTCCATTCCACCAGGCAGTCTGTGACCATTTCCTCTGCTCTTTTACAGCTGGTGAATCAAAAGCTCCTAACTGAACCACTTGTTCCACCTCAACTTACACTTAAAGATTTTTACATGACTGGTATGTAGACCTGAAATAATCACCGGGATATTGTTTGAAACCCAGTGGAAATTATGCTCATATTTTCAGTTTATTTATTAGAATCACAAGTACACTTACATTAGCACTGCAATAAAGTTACAGTGAAAATCCCCTAGTCTCCACGCTCTGGCACCTGCTCAGGTGCACTGAGGGAGAATTTAGCACGGCCAATGAGGCATATTTTTCGAACTGTGGGAGGAAACCGGAGCACCCAGAAGTCCACACAGACATGGGGGAGGATATGCAACTTCAACATTGTGACTCAAGTTAGGAATTGAACCTGGGTCCCTGGCGCTGTGAGGCAGCAGTGCTAACCCCTGTGCCACAATGCCACACCCAGGGAAATGAGGATAAGATTTCCCTTCCTTCGATGGGTTAAATATGCTACTCATTAATTGTAGCAGTACTTATTGGACATGAGGCACTTTCTCTGCATTGGTACCATACCATTCTGTTTTGAAGGCCTGGACTTTGCAGTGTAGAGATGACAGAAATTGCAGTGTCGCTGCTGTCATACCACTGAAACTGACGGAAACACTTGTGCCGGAATCTTACCAGTATCCACACAAGTGGGATTTTCCCATTCCGCTGCAGTGAACGGAGATTGGGCTGGCCGCCAAATTCTGAGTGCGGTGTGAACAGTGATAGATCATATCCTTGAAATCCGCACTTGGCACAGACTAACGCTGAACTCCAGAAGTGTGTTTCACTGATTCTATACTACTACTACTCCAGAGGAGTGAGACGCACCCCATCCCCCAATCTACTCTTCAATTGCATGCAATTCTTAAGCAGTTGAGAATTTTCAGTTTTACATTTAGTCTCCCAGTAAGAGTCATTGAAATAGTTGCATCTTATTGATTGAGGTGTAACTGGCCTTTTTTAAAGGACAAAAGGAAGCCTGTAACTCAGAGATCACTCAGTCCTTGTGGGCAGTTTTCTTGGCATTCAGTAGCTAGTGTTGTTGCGTCATGGCTGACTGCAAAATTCAACCCAACTTATTGCATATTGAAGGCACTAAAAAAAATCCTTTGGTTTATGCACATCTTGTAAATTTTGTCAATGACGAGACTAACTCAACTTGCATTATTTATGCTTTAAGTCTCGAGATGCTTCATAGAAACATGGTATGGCAGAGTGGCATAGTGGTTGGCACTGCTGCTTCTAGTGCCAAGGACCTGGGTTTGATTCTTGGCTTGGGTCACTGTCTGTGTGGAGTTTGAACGTTCTCCCTATGTCTGTGTGGGTTTCTTCCACAGTCTAAAAATGTACTGATTAGATACATTAGCCTGAACAGGCACTGGACTGTGGCTACTAGGGGAATTTCACAGTAACTTCATTGCAGTGTTAATGTAAGCCTTCCTTGTGACTAATAAATAAATTTTAAACTTTAGAAATGCAAACCAGTGCTGATCTAATGGAGGTATATCAGAGAGAGAACTCACGTTTAGTCAGAGGTTTCAAAGGATGATACTGAAGGAGTAGAGAGACAGATGTAGGGGTAGAAAGGTTTAAGGAAGGAATTCCCAATGGTCCCCAAGACCACTGCTGCCTCAAGGCCAGAGACCAGCGTTCAGTTCCCAGTTTGGGTCACTTGTCTGTGCAGATTCTGCACATTCTCCCACATCTGTGTGGGCTTCCTCCGGATGCCCCGATTTCCTCCCACAATCTGAAAGATGTGCTGGTTAGGTACATTGGCCATGCTAAATTCTCCCTCACTATACCCGAACAGGCACCGGAGTGTGGGCAGCTAGAGGATTTTCACAGCAAGTTTGTTGCGGTGTTAACATAAGCCTACGTGTGACGCCAATAAATAAACTTAAAAATAGAGGATCCACACGGAATCAGAAATGTAGTTCTTTACAGAGGTAATAAAGATCAGAACAGGCAAGGGTTTGCTGGAATTTGAACAGGGGTGAGCTGAAGTCAGTGCAGGACTGGATAGGGGCAGCAGAGTTTTAGATGAGCTGTTATTGACGGTGGGCTGGGGTTAGAAGTGGTGGCGGGGAGGGGGTGTGGCAAAGGATGGGAAACTGGCCAGCTGTATCAGACTAACTGAATCTGGAGGTCACAGTGGAATGGACAGACACAGTCTATATGTTATCCGTTGAAAAAGTTGCATTTGTGTGGTTAATGTTATGGAACTTCAGACTGCCATAGATGAAGATATTTTTGCTCGTTTTTCTTAATCTGCATATTTATCTGAAGATATTTTGAATGAAGAGTTATCCGCCAATGATGCTAGGGCATTAAAAATAACCCCTCCCAAGCCTTCAAAATACTAGCTGGAGAAACCAGCCTGTAAGGAATCGAAGTGAACCTCGGACTGAACCGTATGGGTTAGATTGTTGCGGCTCTGAGGCTATATGTGGCATACGCACCATTGTGCAGATACAGTTGACTGATATCATCATCAAATCCTTTCATGTAGATTGAAGGCACAACGCAGTAACCTTCTGGCTTGAGGGTGAAGTGCATCATTAATGGTGATACATTCATGGATTGTTTTGTACACCCCTTGCTCCTAGGGCCCCATTGTATTTGTGCAGTAGATTTCAGCAGCAATGTCGACCAGCTTAAGATTCTCCAAAGTCTTTTCCCTTACTGTTTCCCCTTTTTCCTACAGATCCGATCAGCAGAGCTTCCCAGACAATGGCAAAGTGTGTCAAAGCAGCTACTGAAGGAGTCGGGGCAGTGGACGAGCCTACCATCTGCTAACACACAACTGACAAAATGACGTCCAGGCATCCACATTGTGCTGCTCTAGTAGATTTCTGCGTAAATATATGTAAAGGGCAACCTCAAATGAACTCTCACCTGGCTGTATACTTAGCTATGAGAAGGGAAACATGTCACTCCATCCCATCCATGTGAACCACGACTTTGTTTTATCATTAATGTCTGTTGTGTTGAACAATACATATGAAATTCAGATAGCTCTGTACAATAATCAACCTGTTCAATAAGCTTGTGATTATGCTGTATCCTGTGACCATTTATTATTTTGATGTGTTTCTCAAACCACCTCAAAGTAACAGTTGTTCTTGTAAAACTGTTGTCAGGTTTTTACTGGAAATAAATCTGTCACAAAGAATAAAGCCTTATGGATTGGTCATAAACATAAATACTCTTGGGATCCAAGGATGGGTGGAAAATTGGATCCAAAATTGGCTAAAGTCTAGAAGAAAAGATTATTAGTTGATGTGTGTGTTTGCAACTGAAACGTTACAATGAGTTTCCCCAGGATTCTATATTCGATCCCTTGCTTTTTGTACTTCATGCCAATGGCTTAAACTCTAATAGAGAGGACATGATTCAGAAATCTGTAATTGTGAGAAGTTTAGACATTTACTTGACAGCGAGGAAAGCTTTACCTGCCAGGACATATCAGTTGGACAGGAAAGTGGGCAATGGAATTCATGCATTTGGGAGGTGCCACAAGCTGAGGCAATACACAGTAAGTGGAAAGATAGTGAGTAGTGTGAAAGAAACAGACCTTGGCATCTGTAAGAGGAATTTTCTAAGGTATTCCACTGGGGTGCCCTGTATTTAGTTGATTTCACTTGATCAATACATAGACTACGAACAACAGTATATAGTTAAAGAATGAAAAGGAATTTATTTGGTAATGCATGCATCAGGAGAAAGATATAGTCATTGAGGGTTGACTGTCCTCTCTGAGATAATATCTCAATTGTAAAATTGTTCTATTCTGAACATTTCAATATCCTGCCCAGCCTTGTCTCTGAGTGGAGAGCCCAATTACAATATTGCACATTATTACCTTAGCCGATATCATTCCACCAGTCAACACGAATAGGAGACTATTAGCTCACTGCCCCTGTAGGTTCTTCCCCCGTTACGTACAAAACTCTAGTGCTGCCGCACTTGGAGTATTGTGTGCAGTTCTGGTCCCCACGTTATAAGAAGGATGTGGAGGCATTGGAGAGGGTACAGAGGAGGTTTACCAGGATGTTGCCTGGTATGGAGGGCAGGTCTTATGAAGAGAGGCTGAGGGATTTGAGGTTGTTTTCGTTAGAAAGGAGGCGTCTAAGAGGGGACCTAATCGAAACATATAAGATGATTAGAGGTTTAGATAGGGTGGACAGTGATGGCCTTTTTCCTAGGATGGAAAAAGCTAGCACGAGGGGACACAGCTTTAAATTAAGGGGTGATAGTTATAGGACGGATATCAGAGGTAGTTCTTTACCCAAAGGGTGGTTCGGGAGTGGAATGCCCTGCCTGCAGCAGTTGTGGATGCGCCAAGTTTGGTGGCGTTTAAGAGGTTAGTTGATAAGTATATGGAAGAGAAGGGAATGGTTTAGTTCGGAGGGTCATTGCTTTTTATATTGGTTGGCGCAACATCGAAGGCCGAAGGGCCTGTTCTGTGCTGTTATGTTCTATGTTATGTAGGAAACCTAACCCAATCACGGTGTGCAAGGTCATTAGCTATCATCTGAATTTTAATTGATGAAAAGAGTCATCCTCTGCCAGAATCTGGTCTCTCACCAGCTTGAGAGACTGCTCCAGCCTTGCTACCCATGAACGAATCCACCCCTTGTATACCAAGCCCATTAAACTTGCTTTCACATATCCAAAGCAGATAAGAGAAACTGCCTTTTTGTGCCTCACTGTATTTAAAGAAGTTGGTCTGCCTACCACTATGTTTTCCCATCATGTTGCATTCAGAGTCAATTGGGCAAATTGCACAGTACTTAAAAATAAGAAAATACAGTTTAAGTTTATAATTGGTTAATTTGTGGTTATACAGTTTATAATATCTTTTGCATATTCTGTACACCTCAGTGAGATCACCTGCCATTCTTCCAGACTCTTTGAAGAGAAAATCTCTCCAAATTTTACCGTCTCCAGGATTAGTCTGGTGAATTTTAGTTGCATTCCCGCTGTGGCCAGAACAGGAACACAATGCTGCAACTGTGGTCTCGCCTAGACTCTACAACTGAAGCAAGACTTCTATACTCCAATTCCCTTACGGCTAATAGACCGTTTGTTCTCTTAATTGCTTGCTGTACCTGCATGTCAGCTTTCAGTGATTTTATCAACAAGAACATCCATATCCATTTGGATATCAACACTTACCAATCTCCCCCTATTTAAGAAATACTCTTGAATTTCTCATTTTTCTATCAAAGTTGATAATTTCACATTTTTCCACATTATAGACGTTGTCTTAATCTGCCTGAAACCTCAGCGTCAAGTTCATTATTCACATTCCTACTGTGATTTGGAGGAGGCTGCAAATGATCTTGATGTCTGTGCATATGGAGAAGTACTGAGTCTCCCAGTGCACTGTGAGACAGGACACTCTTTAAAAATGGTGCCTGATCACTTTGCAGTTGAGCTGACTAGTGTGTTAAGGTCCCAGTCCCAATACAGGCACACAACTCACCAATCTCCCAAAAAATGAGAATGCGGGACAATTGCTATTCAGCCTGTGCTGACCAGACTGGTGTGGACTCCTTTGGTTTTCTCCCCTCATGATAATCATTTGGGAAAATTCTGATCAAAGTATTTTAGTTTCTCTGCCTGTAATGGCACATTTGTCTTTGCTAAGTGTTTCCTTCCACATACCTGCTGTTGATTTTATGTCCCTTGCTGCCTGACTTTCATATTCTATTTTCTCTTTATCAATTTCTTGGTTATCTCTTATTTTTTGGTAAAATTGCTGAATTTTAAAGTGCTCCCAATCCTCAGGCTCGCAACTTTCTTTGGGCAATTTGGGCGGCACAGTAGCAGAATGGTTAGCACTACTGCTCCACAGCACCAGGGACCCGGGTTTAGATTCCTGGCTTGGGTCACTGTCTGTTATAAGAAGGAAACCCCATGGGTTTCCTCCAGGTGCTGTGGTTTCCTCCCACAGTCCAAACGATGTACTGGTTAGATGGATCGGCCATGCTAAATTCTCCCTCAGTGTACCCGAACAGGTGCCAGAGTGTAGCGACTAGGGGATTTTCACAGTGACATCATTGCAGTGTTAATGTAAGCCTACTTGTGACTAATGAATGAGTTTTTGACCAGGATTATAACAAAAGTATTATTTCTTGCGCGCCATACAGACAAAAGCATACAGTTCATAGAGCACAAAAGGAGCGGGTGCAGAATGTAGTGTATTCATAGCTAGGGTGTAGAGAACTTAGTGCGAGGTAAGTCCATTGAAAAGTCTGACAGCAGCAGGGAAGAAGCTGTCCTTGAGTCGGTTGGTACATGGCCTCAGACTTTTGTATCTT
The DNA here is from genome assembly GCA_024679065.1 of Sphyrna mokarran. Classification (NCBI taxonomy): domain Eukaryota; kingdom Metazoa; phylum Chordata; class Chondrichthyes; order Carcharhiniformes; family Carcharhinidae; genus Sphyrna; species Sphyrna mokarran. Next base: position 12,532,601 of record JAGIQG010000011.1, read on the forward strand.
TTTCCTGACAAAAGAAGATTGAAGAGAGAATGTCCAGATATGTGGGGTCGTTAATTATCTATAGGAATTGCTGGGTGGTGCATGATTGACAAATCAGATGATGCTTGGGAACGGGTTTTTTTCCCCACAGGAAAGTCCAAGGTTTTAGTTCATTTTTGTCAGGTGCCGTTGGGATGTGAGGCAGGAAGCAGTTTTTTCCTCTCACTTGAGTTGGAAGAAGGTGCAAGAGAGAATGTCCAGGCTGCGTGAGGCCTTTAATTATGCCGGCCGCTTTGCCAAGGCAGCAGGAAGTGTAGACAGAGTCAATGGATGGGAGGCTGGTTTATGTGATGGATTGGGCTACATTCACGACCCTTTGCAGTTTCTTGCTGTCTTGGGCAGAGCAGGAGCCATACCAAGCTGTGATACAACCAGAAAGAATGCTTTCTGTGGTGCATCGCAGAAATGCCAAATTTCCTTAGTCTTCTGAGAAAGTAGAGGTGTTGGTGGGGTTTCTTAACTATAGCGTTGGCATGAGGGACCAGGACAGGTTGTTGGTGATTTGAAGCTCCTGTTATTTCCATTTCATCCCCTTTGATATAGACAGGGGCATGCTCTCCACTACAGTTCCTGAAGTTGATGACAATCTTCTTCACTTTGCTGACACTGAGAGAGATTATTGTCATTGTCCCAGTTCACCAGATCCTCTATCTCATTCCTATAGTCCATCTTGTTATAATTTGAGATCCAACCCAGTAGGGAGGTGTCATCAGCAAACTTGAAAATCAGGCGGGAGAAGAATTTGGCCTCACAGTCGGAGTTGTATAAGGATTATAGTAAGGAGCTGAGGACGCAATCTTGAGTATGAAAGGAGAATGTTTTACTGTGTGGTTTAAAATAAAAGGTGCTTACAAAAATTGTTTTGTCAAGAGTGCTTTTGTCATTTGTTACCGTAAAAGGTTTAAAACATGAAACCTTGTGTCATTCATTAAGTTAGAAACTGGAGCTTCTGTCTCTTGGAAATTGTAGAGATCAAAACAGTTTACTATAGCCTGATGCATCTGCATAAAAACCAGCTATCAGTATGATAGCGACATTAGGAAAGTTTTTGTCCCCTCTTTGCACTGAAATTTATACAACATATCCCTGTGGTCCGGCTCCATTTCCGATCTCTAGATGAAGTGTAAGCTGGTTTGGGTGACAGCCACAGCCCAGGAGTAGGATACGGGCCACGTCTGTGTCATGCTGAGCAACAGCAAGAGTGCCTTGCATCTCATAACAAATTCCTTGTCCATGTTAAAGAGGTGGAGGTACCGGCGTCGCACTGGGGTGGGCAAGATAAGAAGTTTCACAACTCCAGGTTAAAGTCCAATGGGTTTATTTGGAATCATGAGTTTTTGGAGCACTGCCCCTCCATCAGGTGAGTGGGGGTTAGTTCACAAACATGGCGTATATAGACAAGATAATTACAGATGGGAATGTGAAGGATGGTTGGAAGTGAGACTTTTCAGGTAATCAAGTGTTTACAGATATGTGCGCGGAGAGAGGAATAATCACAGGTTAAAGAGGTGTGGATTAGTTCGAGCCAGGACAGTTAGCAGGATTTTGTAAGCCCAGGCCAAATGGTGTGTCATGAACCCAAGATCCCGGGTGAGGCTGTCATCATATGTGCGGAATTTGGCTATCGGTTTCTGCTTGGCAATTCTGCATTGTTGTGCATCTTGAAGAACGCTTACCTGAAGATCAAAGGCTGACTGTTGAAATATTTCCCGCCTGCCGTTTGTTGTGTGGCATCTTACATCCATTGTCATAGCGTCTGCAAGCTCTCCCCAATGTATCAAGACATCAGGCCCGATTTTACCATTTTGATTCAAAGTGCTGAATTTGGACATGGTTCAGGTCCAACTTGCAAACCCCATTCTCCGGTGCCCCCAGCACGTTAGCTAAATGGGCTTTTCTCACAGTTAGTGCTGTGCTGACCTTACCCGAGCTTTGATCCTGAAAGGATATGTTGGCCTGTACATAGACAGTGTATCTGAATGAGAAACAGACTTGCATTTACAGGATACCGTTCATGCCCTGTAGGACATCACAAAGTACTTTAGGGTCACTTTTGAGTTGCAGTCATGTTGACAGTGTAGTAATCATGCGTTTGTGCACAGCCCCAGGGGAATAACTCCCTCTGCATTCCAAAACTGATGATCTTTTCTGCCAATTGAACCAAGAATTTGTATGTGAGGTGTGACAGTGGGAGGCCAGCCAGAAGTGGACATATTCCTACCCTTATCCTATGCACACACGCTTGCAGTGGGGATTGAGGCATTGACCTTAGCTCCATGGGCAACACTCTTGCTTCTCAGTCGGAAGGAGGTTGTCAGTTCAAGACTTGAGTCATAGAGGCACACAGTGCAGGAAAGGCCATTTGACCCTTCAAGTCTGCACTGACAATATCTGCCACCAAAGTTGCACTAATCTCATTTCCCTGCACTTGTCCCTTATCCTTGAACGTTGTGATATTCCAAGTCTCATTCAAATATTTATTTAAAGGCCTCCAGTACCTTCCCAGGCCGTACATTCCAGATTCTCACATCCCTCTGAGTAAATTTTGTTTCTCTCAAATCCTCTGCCCCTCACCCTAAAACTGTGCCCCCTCATGATTGACCCCCTCAAGTAAAGGGGAGAGCTGCTCCCTACTCACCCTGTCCACTCTCCTCATAATCTTACACACCTCAATTGTGTCCCTCCCCTTAGCCTGTTAGGAATGGGTCAATGCTTCAATAGGAGTCAGAGGCTACAGGTGGCACAGTTTGTTGGTTGAGAATTGTCTGTGGAGTTTCATCTAGGAAGTTTAAAGGTATTTTATGAAGAAGCAGAACGTGTGCCAGCCTTACTGAATTGTAACTAAGAGGCTCAAACAAAGCCTTCTCTGCTCTAACGAAAACAAGATGTGGAGATTCTGGCATTGAACTGGGGTAGGCACAGTAAGAAGTCTCACAACATCAGGTTAAAGTCCAATAGGTTTATTTGGTAGCAAAAGCCACTAGCTTTCAGAGCACTGCTCCTTCATCAGGTAAGTGGGATTTCAGTTCACAAACAGGGCATATAAAGACACAAACTCAATTTACAAAACTAGTAGCTTTTGCTACCAAATAAACCTGTTGGACTTTAATCTGGTGTTGTGAGACTTCTAAATGTGTTTATCCCAGTCCAACGCTGGCACCTCCACACCTTGGCTTTCAGCGACACTGCAAACTGCCAGCTCCAAGTAAAGAGGATCTCCAAGAAGATCAGAGCGTCCTCTGTGCTCTCATCCCACACGCTGCTCATGTTGGAGATCTCTACTGCCTCCTGAAGGTTCATCTGCTCCGCCACCTTTAGGGATCTGTGAATTATTACCCCAAAGTCCCCCTGAGCTACCTGGTGTCCTGCCATTCATTAAATACCCCCTCATCTCGTTTCTTCTAACTCCAGAGGCTTTTGAACACAAAATCTAGGCTGACACTTTTTAAGTTTATTTGTGTCACAAGCAGACTTACATCAACACTGCAATGAAGTTACTGTGAAAATCCTCCAGTCGCCACTCTCCAGCACCTGTTCGGGTACACTGAGGGAGAATTTAGCACGGCCAATGCACCTAAGCAGCACTTCTTTCAGACTGTGGGAGGAAATCGGAGCACCCAGAGGAAACCCACATAGACACACTCCAGAGCAGAACTGAAGGCATCAGGCCCCAAGACAAGCCTTGTATACTGCCATTTTGGCATGGTGTGCTGGTGCCTGAAAAGGGGCCACTGTTACAAATCTTCACGCAAAAATCAGCATCAAAATTTGAAAATCCACATGGATTCTTGTTCATGCCCGTACGAATAAAGAAGGGATACAATTGTGGCCTGGGATAATTTGACCTTCAAGCAAAATCAACCCTGCTCATACATGACTAGTTCCAGACAAGTGTAACGTAGGACACAGAAAGAATGGTTGTGCAACTGAAGCTCCCACAGACAGTGACTCCAGGAAATGATGGCTGCCAATTACATCAGTTGGATTTGCTTTGTCCATAGGCTATTTATGGAAAGAGAGAGGCTGCGGGGAGACCTGATAGAGGGCTACAATATTATGAAAGGCATAGCCAGGGTGTTTAGGAAGTGGCTTTTTCCCAAGGTGAAAAGGTCAAATACAGGAGGGCACAGGCTCAAGGTGAGCGGGTGGGTAAGTTTTTCACACACAGGGTGGTGGGTACTTGGTACACACTGCCAGTGAGAAGTCACACAGGTTAAAATCCAACAGGTTTATTTGGTAGCACAAGCCACTAGTTTTGTAAATTGAGTTTGTATCTTTATATGCCCTGCTTATGAACTGAAATCCCACTTATTGGATGATGGAGCAGCGCTCTGAAAGCTAGTGGTTTATGCTACTGAATAAATTTGTTGGACTCTAACCTGGTGTTGTGAGACTTCTTACTGTGCCTACCCCAGTCCAATACTTCCAGTGAAGTATTAGCAGCGTTCAAGGCATATCCTAATAAAGACATGAAGGGGAGGAGAATAGAGGGATAGAAACCCTGTGTGGACAATAAGCTGCAGGACTGGCAATCAGTATAGGTTTGGTGGGCCGAAGGGCCTGTTCCTGTGCTGCATTGTTCTCAGGTAGAGTAGACTGAATGGGGGCTTCATGTCACAACTCAACACCAGCACACAGCCAAGTGAAACAGCCAGCTGTTTCTCAGGTGTGGGAACCTGAGAGAAATCTGAGGCAATTCGTATAACGTGAGACAATTGTGAAGTTGTAGAATCATAGAATCTTATGGTGCAGAAGGAGGCCATTAAGCCCATCGAGTCTGCACTGACTACAATCCCACCCAGGCTTTACCCTAGCTAGTCTCCCCTTGACACTACGAGGGCAATTTAGCACAGCCAGTCTATGTAACCCACACGTCTTTGGACTGTGGGAGGAAACTGGAGCACCTGGAGGAAACCCGCGCAGACACTGGGAGAATGTGCAGATTCCCAGCACTGTGAGGCAGCAACGCTAACCACTTGCCGCCCCATTCAAGAAATGCAGTGTCAGCAAGTTCCTCGATTGCTGTGAAGATGATTTACTCTTTGAAGGAAGTGACAGTTGACATAACATCCATGATGATGAGTGACAGTAGTGACAGGCGTCTGCGATGAGTGAGACTCCATGCTGCATTGTTCATATCCCCTAATGGGAAATGTTAGTAATATTGGCGGTTTCATTCTGTGACAATCACTGTCTACAGTTAAATTCTGTGCTGTTTTGTTCTATGATGGTAAATGTTAATATTAAATGCTTACACACACTGAAACAACCTTGAATTTTTCTTTTTAAAATTGTGGTTGTTTTGTAGTCTGGTGCATCTTATAGTCTGGAAAATATGGTAATTGGTCACAAATGCTTCGGAACAATATAAGTAAGTCTTTCTTCATTTGAGAAAGCCTAAATTCATGGGATAGATGAGCAATAAGATTTTTTTTCATCAATAACTATCTTGTGATGGCCTTTTATCTGCCCTGGCTTGTACTGACTGTGTGGATTTCAGTTGCAATTAAATTATTCATTCACTGTACCTGTTCCTGACAGAGTAACACTGATTAATAACAATCCTTTTTCAACTTCTTGGTTAGATTTCCATTGACCTGGAAGAACCTTGAACACACAGGAGTTAAATGTAATGATCTAGACCCTGGGAAGAGGGTTTGTGACACAGAAGCTGACGGAATATTGAATTAGACAGAACAACACTTCAAGGAATGTTAGGTCTGACCTCATGTTATCAGAATGAAATATGGGAAAATTCAGGACATTTTGTTTAACTGCATTAGGAGCTCATGAAATAGCACTGATGTCCCACTGGAGAGAAATTCATTAACTCACCAGTACACCTATTCTCATTGGTTTTCCAGTTAGTGTTCCAATTCTCTTCTCCCAATCCCAGTGTCCCCATTTAGTTTTAAAGTTTATTTATTGGTGTCACAAGTAGGCTTACATTAACACTGTAACGAAGTTACTGTGAAGTTTCCCTAGTTGCCACACTCCAGCGCCTGTTCAGATCAATGCAGCCAACTAGCATGTCTTTCAGATTGTGGGAGGAAACCGGAGCACTTGCAAGAAACCCACGCAGACATGGGGAGAACGTGCAGATTCCACATGGACAGTGACACAAGCTGGGAATTGAACCCGGGTTCCTGGAACTATGAGGCAGCAGTGCTAATCAGTGCTACTCCCATTCCAGTCCAATTTCAAGGTATTACGAAGTGCAAAAGGTTGCACATGGAAATATACTGATGCACGTAGAAAGCATCCTTTTTAGATGTGGCACAGATTGACATGCCTCCTGCTCTGACCAAGACTGCAAGAAACTACAAAGGGTTGTGAACGTAGCCCAGTCCGTCATGCAAACCAGCCTCTCATCCATTAACTCCATCTATACTTCCCGCTGCCTCAGAAAAGCAGCCAGCATTATTAAAGACCCCACCCCAGGCACATTCTCTTCCATCTTCTTCTACTGGGAAAAAGATACAGCAGTCTGAGGTCACATATCAACCGACTCAAGAACAGCTTCACTGTTGCTGTCAGACTTTTGAATGGACCTACCTTATATTAAGCTGACCTTTCTCTGCACCCTAGCTATGACGTAATGCTACATTCTGCACTCTCTCCTTTCCTTCTCCCCTCTGTACTCTATGAATGGTATGTTTTGTCTGCACAGTGCAAGAAACAATACTTTTCACTGTGTCCCAATACATACGACAATAAAGCAAATCAAATCAAATGTGAACCAGTCATAGGCAAACTTCCTCTTTGAATCAGACCAAGTCCCACCAACAATTCTCTCTCCATCACATAACTTAAATATAACTGGCTAATCATATTGGAGCCTAAAAGATTTTCAGACAGTGTTCATGAGTGATGGATCCTTTATTGCCTTCTTATCCATAAGGAGAGAACTGAAGAATTCCTAAGGCTTCTTCAGCCTGTTCTGTTCAACTGTGTACAGTCAGCTTTTTTATAGGGCATTTCTTACAACTTCTGATAAAGACAATTCTTTCGAATCACACACACCGGTAAATTATTTACATATGACACAAAGAGGTAGGTCCGAGATAATAGCCGTTTAATTGCGTCCCATCAGTAATGTCATAATCTTCAGTGGTAGATGACTGGAATATCAGTTCAGACATTGGTCATGTCATTATTACAGTTTTGGTGCTGTTAGCAAGGACATTCAGCTGTGTCCTGTTGATAGATTACAGTGAAACATCCATCTTTTGTCTGCACTGGCCATTTCATGCTTATGCAGACGGTCAGTTGACAGTGAGGGTGCCTGGCCGACCCATTGCTAAACTCAGTTCTCCTCTCCTACAGTCATGACCACTTTGCTGTTTGTGGGACCTCATTGCTGCATTTGAGGAGATGGTGGTATTGTCACTCCTCATGGGATCTTGCTATATGCAAAATGACTGCTATGTTCAGGGAAAAAAAGCAATCAGACATCATTGTCTGTGAAATGCTTTAGGAACCTCTAAAAATAGGATGGCATGAAGATTTTTTCAATTGAAGCTGATCTGGATAAAAGAATAAACTTTGAGATAAAAAAACTTTACAAAGTACGCTTGTAACCGAATTTAAACCCAAACGCTATAAAATAGAAACCAGGTTGTTTAAATAGCATACAGTGAAAAGTATTGTTTCTCGCATTCTGTACAGACAGAGCACACCGTTCATACAGACGGAAAGGAGAGAGTGCAGAATGTAATGTTATGGTCATAGCTAAGGTGTAGACAAAGGTCAACTTAGTGCAAGGGAAGTCCATTCAAAAGTCTGATGGCAGCAGTGAAGAAGCTGTTCTTGAGTCGGTTGGTACATGACCTCAAACTTTTGTACCTCTTTCCCAACAGAATTGAGACAGACATACACACTGATATTAGCAGTCACTTATTCATATTAAATTAATTAAAGTTTAAAGTTTATTATTAATGTCACAAGTAGGCTGACATTAACACTGCAATGAAGTTACTGTGAAAATCTCCCTGTTGCCACACTCCAGCACCTGTTCGGAATCATTGAGGGGGAGTTTAGCATGGCCAATGCATCTAACCAACATGCCTTTCAGACTGTGGAGGAAACCGGAGCACCCGGATGAAATCCACGCAGATACAGGAGAACGGGAATCAGAATTAAACTTTATTTATTAGTCACAAGTAAGGCTTACATTAACACTGCAATGAAATTACTGCAAAATTCCCCTAGTCGCCACACTCTGGCGCCTGTTCGGGTCAGTACACCTAACCAGCATGTCTTCAGAATGTGGGAGGAAACTGGAGCTTCCGGAGGAAACCCATGCAGACACGGGGAGAACATGCAAACTCCACATGGACCCTGACCCAAGATGCAAATTGAACCTGGGTTTCTGGAGCTGTGAAGCAACAATGCTAACCACTGTGCTGCCCTATTAGGCCTATCGAGTCTGTTCTGCCATTCAATCACGGCTAATATGATTCTCATCTCCATTCTCCTGCCTTTTCCCCCCGTAATCCTTGTTGATACCCTTATCTTCCTCCCTCTAATCCATCTAACCCTCCCCCCCAACACGTCTTTCGGACAGTGGGAGGAAACTGGAGCATGCGGAGAAAACCCACGCAGACCCAGGGAGAACGTGCAAACTCTATACAGACGGTGACCCGAGGATTGAACCTGGCTCCCTGCCACTGTGAGGCAGCAATACTAACCGCTGTGCCATTCCATGCTGGAAGTGAACCTTGCAATGGGCAACAGCAGATAGGTTGCTTCCTACTTGTGACATTAATAAACAAACTTTGTAAATTATTCCTGGAAATAATAAACTTTAAACTTATTGCATCAACATTGCAGAGCTGGAAATAAGTTGCTTTGATCTACAAGGCAGGTGGGCTTCTCCTGTGCCTATCCAGCCGGCTGCTCACCTGGAGTGAGCGCAGCCAGCAGCGGTGCTGGGCGACTCCTCCCGGCCTGTGGGGCCATCCGCGAGGTCGGGGAGGAGAAGGCGCTCAGCCGCCCATCTTCCCTCCCCGCCCGTCCACCCCCTCCTTGTTCTTTCTGATGGCTGGAAGGAGAGAGAGAGAGAGGGAAGTAAACAAACAAATCTCGGCCGACCGAGTGAACGAAGTGAGCCCGCCCGCTTGCCGCTGTTGCTGCTGCTGCTGCAAGGGACTGGGAGGCGCCTGCGCATTGGCGTGCCGGCTTCCCATCCCCCACCCACCCCGCTCCCCCCCGACTCCTCCCCGCCTCTAGCCGCCCGGAGCCAGCCCGGCCAGCACAGCGAGCCAGCCAGCCAACGGTAAGCGGCCGCTCCACCGCGCAGGCCTCGTCGCATCCTCGGGCTCGCTTGGTCTTGGCGCCCGGCATGGGGCGCTTCCAGCCGGGCAGCGCTTTGCAAATTTAGACCGGGGATCGAAAGGTGGGGAGGAAATTTTTTTTTTCTTCTCTCTCAGAATTTTTACTTGATCGCGCGCGTTGTGTGTCGTGATATTTGAAGCGAGGGAGAGAGGGGGGAGTGAGTTGTGGGTTGTTTTTTCCCCCCCCGTGTGTGTGGAGATGGGGTTAGCGGGAGAGGAAGGGGAGGTTGTTGGCGGCTTTAGGCCTGAGGGAGGGTGTGTTTTATTTATTGATGGGGATATTTTTGTCGGCAGTGGGGTTGAAGCGTTCCCCCCTCCTCCTCCCAGGCCTAGCCTGGCCTAATCCAACCCTCCCCTCCCTTTGTGTGCCGAGCGGCCACTTGACAACCCCCCCCTCAGCTCCCGTCCCCCCCTCTCCCCGCGAGAAAGGGAGGGGGGAGAAGGCGGGCCACAGCCTGCCGGCCTAGGCCGCACCAGGGGCAGCTTGTGGGCGCGGGGCCTGGGGCGCTCCTCCCTCACCTAACCTACCTACCCCACCCCCTCTTCCTCCTCCCCACGCCCCCCTCACGGCCCTGGCTCCTTTTGTCTGTAGGCCGCAGGGAGGCAGGGCTGTTTGGCTTTGCTCGGTGCCTTTGGGCAGGTACAGAGGCTGGGCTCCACTCCACTCTGGGGCCTGGGCTCGCAGACACAGGTTTCATCCCTGACAGTCCAGTGGAACCAGATAGTGACCTGCTTCCAGTTAGATTCCACCACCACCACCCCCACGCCCCCCCTCCAATCTCTTCCTTCTCCCCTCCACGCCCCCCATTCTTCCTTCTTCCTCCCTCCCCCCCAATCTCTTCTTCCCCTCCCCACGCCCCCTCCCAATCTCTTCGTTCTCCCCCCCCCCCACATCCCCGCTCTCTTCCTCCCCCCCCACCTCCCCGATCTCTCATTCTCCCCCCCCACCTCCCGATCTCTTCATCTCCCCCCCCACCCCTCTTCCCCTCCTCGATCTCTTCATTCTCCCCCCACCTCCCGATCTCATCCTCTCCCCCCCCACCTCCCCGATCTCTCCATTCTCTCCACCCCCCCCCACCTCCCCGTCTCTTTCTCCCCCCACCTCCCCGATCTCTTCATTCTCCCCCCCCACCTCCCCGATATTCTCCCCCCCCACCTCCCCGATCTCTTCATTCTCCCCCCCCCACCTCCCGATCTCTTCAGTCTCCCCCCACCTCCCGTCTCTTCATTCTCCCCCCCCCCCCCCCGGGAGATCCCCGATCTCTTCCTCCCCCCCCCCACCTCCCCGATCTCTTCATTCTCCTCCCCCACCCCCCTATCTCTTCATTCTCCCCCCCCACCTCCCGATCTCTCCATTCTCCCCCCCCACCTCCCCGATCTGGCTTTGCTCTTCATTCTCCCCCCCCACCTCCCGATCTCTTCATTCTCCCCCCCCACCTCCCGATCTCTTCATTCTCCCCCCCCCCTCCCCGATCTCTTCATTCTCCCCCCCACCTCCCCGATCTCTTCAAACCTCCCCGGCTCTCATTCATTCTTCCTTCCCCCCCACCTCTCTTCCTTCTCACCTCCCGATCTCTTCATTCCCAAATCTCTTCCTCCCACCTCCCCATCTCTTCATTCTCCCCCCCACCTCCCCCTCTTCTTCTCCCCCCACCCCCTCCCGATCTCTTCATTCTCCCCCCCCACCTCCCCGATCTCACGATTCTCCCCCCCACCTCCCCCGATCTTTCCCCCCCCACGATTCTTCATCTCCCCCCCACCTCCCGATCTCTTCATTCTCCCCCCCCCCCACCTCCCGATCTCTTCATTCTCCCCCCCCACCTCCCCGATCTCTTCATTCTCCCCCCCCCCTCCCCGATCTCTTCATCGATCTCTCATTCTCCCCCCCCACCTCCCCGATCTCTTCATTCTCCCCCCACCTCCCCGCGATCTCTTCTTCTCCCCCCCACATCTCTTCATTCTCCCCCCCCACATCTCTTCCCGATCTCTTCATTCTCCCCCCCCACCTCCCCGATCTCTTCATTCTCCTCCCCACCCCCCCGATCTCTTCATTCTCCCCCCCCACCTCCCGATCTCTTCATTCTCCCCCCCACCCCCGATCTCTTCATTCTCCCCCCCCACCTCCCCGATTCTCTTCTCCCCCCCCACCCCCCGATCTCACTCCTCTCTCCCGATCGACCTCCCCGACCTCCTCCGATCTCTCATTCTCCCCCCCCACCTCCCCGATCTCTTCATTCTCGATCTCCCCCCCCCGCTCTCCCCCCCACCTCCCGATCTCTTCATTCTCCCCCCCCACCCTCCCCGATCTCTTCATCTCCCCCCCCCCATCTCTCCCCCCCCACGATCTCTCATTCTCCCCCCCCCGATCTCTTCATTCTCCCCCCCCACTTTCCGATCTCTCATTTCCCCCCCCCACCTCCCGATCCTTCATTCCCCCCCCCCCCTCCCGATCTCTCATTCTCCCCCCCCACCTCCCCGATCTCTCTCATTCTCCCCCCCCACCTCCCCGATCTCTTCATTCTCCCCCCACCTCCCGATCTCTTCATTCTCCCCCCCCACCTCCCCGATCTCTTCATTCTCCCCCCCCACCTCCCCGATCTCTTCCCCTATTTTCTTCTCCCCCCACCTCCCCCCGATCACTCTCCCCGATCTCTTCATTCTCCCCCCCCACCTCCCGATCTCTCATCTCCCCCCACCTTCCGATCTCTTCATTCTCCCCCCCCACCTCTCCCGATCTCGTCTCTTCATTCTCTCTCCCCCCCATCCCAATCTCCCGACCTCTCCCCGTCTCATTCTCCCCCTCCCCCCCCACCTCCCGATTCCTTCATTCATTCTCCCCCCCCACCTCCCCGATCTCATTCCCCATATCTCCTCTCTCCCTCCCACCTCCCCGATCTCTTCATCTCTTCATTCCCACCCTCCCCACCTCCCGATCTCTTCATCTCCCCCCCCACCTCCCCGCTCTCCATTCCCCCCCCACCTCCCCGATCTCTTCATTCTCCCCCCCCACCTCCCCGATCTCTTCATTCTCCCCCCCACCTCCCCGATCTCTTCATTCTCCCCCCCCCCCCTCCCCGATCTCTTCATTCTTCTCCCCCCCACCTCCCCGATCTCTTCATTTCTCCCCCCCCACCTCCCCGATCTCTTCATCTCTCTCATTCTCCCCCCCCACCTCCCCGATCTCTTCCCTTCTTTCTCTTCATCTCCCCCCCCACCTTCTCGTCATTCTCCCCCCCCCCACCTCCCCGATCTCTTCATTCTCCCCCCCCCTCTCCCTCCCCGACTCTTCATTCTCCCCCCCACCTCCATTCTCCCCCCCCCACTCCCCGATCTCTTCATTCTCCCCCCCACCTCCCCGATCTCTTCATTCTCCCCCCCCACCTCCCCGATCTCTTCATTCCTCCCCCCCACCTCCCCCTGCCCGATTCTCTCCCCCCCCACCTCCCCGATCTCTTCATTCTCCCCCCCCCTCCCCGATCTCTCATTCTCCCCCCCACCTCCCGATCCTCTTCTTCTCCCCCCCCACCTCCCCGATCTCTTCATTCTCCCCCCCACCTCCCCGATCTCTTCATTCTCCCCCCCCACCTCTCCCCCCATCTCGCCCCCCCACCTCCCCGATCTCTTCATTCTCCCCCCCACCTCCGATCTCTTCATTCCCCACCTCCCACTCCCCCCCCCCATCCCCGATCTCTTCATTCTCCCCCCCCCCTCCCCGATCTCTTCTTCTCCCCCCCCACTCTTCATTCTCGATCTCTTCATTCTCCCCCCCACCCCCCCCCGATCATTCTCCCCCCCCCCTCCCGATCTCTTCTTCCCCCCCCCCCCTCCCGATCTCTTCATCTCCCCCCCCATCTCTCCCCGATCCCCCACCTCCCCGATCTCTCATTCTCCCCCCCCACCTCCCCGATCTCTTCATTCTCCCCCCCCCCTCTCCCCCCCCTCCTTCCCCCGATCTCTCATTCTCCCCCCCCATTCTCTTCATTCTCACCCCCCCCCGACCTCCCCATCGATCTCTTCATTCTCCCCCCCCACCTCCGATCTCTTCATTCTCCCCCCCACCTCCCCGCTCTCCGATCTCTTCATTCTCCCCCCCACCTCCCCATCCTTCCTCCCCCCCACCTCCCGATCTCTTCGATCTCGTTCATTCCCCCCCAACATTCTCCGATCTCTTCATTCTCCCCACACCCCCACCGATCTCTTCATTCTCCCCCCCCACCTCCCGATCTCTTCATTCTCCGATCTCTTCATCTCTCCCCCACCTCCCGATCTCTTCATTCTCCCCCCCACCTCCCCGATCATTCTCCCCCCCCACTCCCGATCTCTTCATGCTCTCCCCCCCACCTCCGATCTCTCATTCTCCCCCCCACCTCCCGATCTCTTCATGATCTCCGCGATCTCTTCTCCCCCCCCACCTCCCCGCTCTCATTCCCCCCCACCCCCCTCATCTCTTCATTATCCCCCCCCACCTCCCGATCTCTTCTTCTCCCCCCCACCTCCCCGATCTCTTCATGCTCCCCCATCTCTTCCTCCCCCCCCACCTCCCCGATTCTTCATGCTCCCCCCCACCTCCCCGATCTCTTCATCTCCCCCCCCACCCTCCCCGATCTCTATGCTCCCCCCCCACCTCCCGATCTCTTCATTCTCCCCCCCACCCCCCCGATCTCATTCTCTTCTCCCCCCCACCCCCCCGATCTCTTCATTCTCCCCCCCACCCCCCCGATCTCTTCATCTCCACCCCCCCCACCCCCCCGATCTCTTCATTCTCCCGATCTCTTCATTCTCCCCCCCCACCCCCCGATCTCTTCATTCTCCCCCCCCACCCCCCCGATCTCTTCATTCTCCCCCCCCCGATCTCTTCATTCTCCCCCCCCACCCCCCCGATCTCTTCCTGTCTCTTCCCCCCTTTCTCCCTCCCTTCATAAGACCATAAGGAACAGAAATAGGCCACCTAGTCTATCGTATCAGCTTCCTCATTCATTCATGGCTGATATTTTTCTCATCCCTGTTCTCCTGCCTTTTCCCCATAAACCCCAATCTTCTCACTAAGAACCTATCAATCTGTCTTTCGACCTGGCCTGCACAGCCATCTTTGGCAGTGACCACTCTCTGGCTGAAGAAATTTGTCCTAGTCTCTGTTTTAAAGCATTGTCCCTTCAGCCTGAGGTTGTTCCCTCTGATTCTAGTTTTCCTACTACTGGAAACATCCTCTCCACGTCCACTCTATTCAGGCCTTGCAGTAAACTGTAAGTTTCAAGAAGATCTCCTCTCATCATTCTAAATTCAACAAGTACAGACCCAGAGTCCTCAACCATTTCTCATATGACAAGCTCATCGTTCCTGGTTTCATTTTTGTGAACCTCCTCTGGATGCTTTCCAAGGCCAACACATGCTTCCTTAGATATGGGGCCCAAACTGCTCACAGTACTCTAAACAGGGTCTCACCAGAGCCTTATACAACCTCAGATGTACATCCCTGGTCTTGTATTCTAACGCTCTCGACATGAACGCTAACATTGCATTTACCTTTCTAACTGCCCATTGAATCTTCCTGTTACCTTAAGAGAATCTTGAACAAGGACTCCCAAGTCTCTTTGTGCTTCCCATTTTCTAAGCAATTCCCCATTTAGAAAATTGTCAATGCCTCCATTCCTCCTTCCAAAATGCATAACCTCTCACTTTTTCACGTTGTATTCCACTTTGCTACTGTAGCCACTTTGCTACTTTCCTAGCCTGTCCGTTTTTGCGATTTCTTCCCTCCTGTCCTTCCTCCCCTTTTCCTCCCGCCCTCCCCATCTTTCCTCACTCATGCACATGGGTCTCAGTTGTTCAGAGATCTCTGCAATTAAGCACACGTTTTGAAGATCTTACCTTGTAGTTGTACACAGAAGAATATAAACATAAGAACATAAGAAATAGGAGCAGGAGCAGGAGTAGCTATCGAGCCCACCCCGCCATTCAATAAGATCGTGGCTGATCTGATAGTGGTTCAGTTCCACTTACCCGCCTGCTCCCCATAACCTTTAATTCCCTTATTGGTCAAAAATCTATCTGTGACTTAAACACATTTAACGAGGTAGTCTCCATTGCTTCAATGGGCAGAGAATTCCAAAGATTCACTACCCTCTATGAGAAGAAGTTCCTCCTCAACTCTGTTCTAAATTGACTTCCCCTTACTTTGAGGCTGTGCCCTCTAGTTCTTGTTTCCATTCTAAGTGGAAATAATCTCTCTACTTCTACCCTGTCTAGTGCCTTCCTTGTCTTGCAGGTCACTAAGATCTCTCCTCAACCTTCTAAACTCCAATCAGTACAGGCCCAGTCTACTCAATGTCTCCTCATGTGCTAACCCGCTCATCTCCGGAATCAACGTGGTGAACTTTCTCCGCACTCCCTCCAAAGCTAATATATCCTTTTGCAAATAAGGGGACTAAAATTGCACATAGTCCTCTAGTTGCGGCCTCACCAGTACCTTCTACAATTGCAGCAAAACCTCCCTGCTTTTATACTCCATCCCTGTCGTGATAAAGTCCAACATTCTATTTGCCTTCTTGATCACTTGCTGCACCTGCAAACTGAGATTTTGAGATTCGTACACTAGGACTCCCAGATCTTTCTGCACAGTAGCATGTTGTAATTTTTTGCCATTTAAATAATAATCCATTTTACTATTATTCCTTCCAAAGTGGATAACCATATACTTGCCAACGTTATACGCCATCTGCCAGATCCTTGCCCACTCACTTAGCCTATCCAAATCTCTTTGCAGACTTTCTGCGCCCTCCATGCGATTTGCTTTCCCACTCATCTTTGTGTCATCCACTTTGTTACCCTACATACAGTCCCCCCCACTTCAGATCGTCTATGTATATGGTAAACAGTTGAGGCCCCAGCACCGATTCCTGTGGCACACCACTGGTCACTAATTGCCAACCAGAAAAGCACCCATTTATTCTCACTCTATGCTTTCTGTTAGATAGCCAATCCTCAATCCACATTAACACTTTATCCCCAACTTCGTGTACCTTAATCTTATGCAGCAACCTTATCGAAATGTCTTCTGGAAATCTAAAAAAATCACATCCACTGGTTGTCCTCTGTCAACCGCATTCATTATATCATAAAAATCCAGTAAATTCGTCAAACGTAAATTGCCTTGGTGAATCCATGCTGCGTCTGCTTGATTGAACCATTCTTTTCCAGGTATCCTGCTATTTCTTCCTTAATGATAGATTCCAGTGTTTTCCCAGTTACAGATGTTAAGCTAACCGACCTGTAGTTACCTGCCTTTTGTCTACCTCCTTTTTTAAATAGTGGTGTTACTCTAGCTGTTTTCCAATCAGCTGGCACCTCCCTAGAGTCCAGTGAATTTTGATAAATTACAACTAATGCATCTGCTATTACTTCTGCTGTTTCTTTCAGTATCCTGGGGTGCATTCCATCTGGACTCGGGGACTTTTCCACCTTTAGTCCCATTAGCCTACCAAGCACTACCTGTTTAGTAATAGTAATCGTTTTAAGGTCCTCATCCTCTACGGTCCCATGACCGTTAATTATTGGTATGCTATTTGTTTCCTCTACCGTGAAGACTGACACAAAAGGCCTTGGCCATTTCCTCGTTTCCCATTATTAAATCCCCCTTCTCATCTTCTAAGGGTCCAATGTTTGCTTTAGCTGCTCTTTTCCGTTTTACGTACTTATAAAAGTTTTTACTATCAGTTTTTATATTTTGTGCTAGTTTAGTTTGATAATCTATTTCTTTTTTTATTGCTTTCTTTGTAGTTCTTTGTCGTTTTTTAAAGCTTTCCCAATCTTCTAGTTCCCCCCTAATTTTGGCCACTCTGTATGCATTGGTTTTTAATTTGATACTCTCCTTTATTTCCTTAGTTATCCGTGGCTGGTTATCCCTTTTCTTACGTTTCTCCTTTTTCACTGGAATATATTTTTGCTGAGTACTGAGAAAAATTTCCTTAAAAATCCTCCACTGTTCCTCAGCTGTCCTACCAACTAATCTGTGCTCCCAGTCTACATTAGCCAACTCTGCCCTCATCCTATCGTACTCCCCTTTGTTCAAGCAGAGGACACTGGTTTGGAACCCTACTTTCTCACCCTCCATCTGTATTAAAAATTCAACCATATTGTGATCACTCATTCCAAGAGGACCCCTCACAAGAAGATCATTAACTTTACCGATCTCATTACACAGACCAGATCCAAGATAGCTCTCTCTCCCTCGTAGTTCTGTAACATACTGTTTGAGGAAACTATCCCGACAACATTCTAAGAACTCTTCGTCAAGTCCACCGTGTCTGACTTGAGTTGACCAATCAATGTGTAGGTTAAAATCCCCCATGATTATGGCTGTTCCGTTTTTACATGCATCTGTTATTTGCTTGTTTATAGCCTGCCCCATCTCAGAGTTATTATTTGGGGGCTTACAGACCATGTCCACCAGTGACTTTTTCCTCTTACTGTTACTTATCTCCACCCATATTGATTCCACATTTTGCTCCTTGGAGCCTACATCGTCTCTTACTATTGCCTTGATGTTATCCTTAATTAACAGAGCTATTCTGCTTCCTTTTCCCTCTTGTCTATCCTTCTGAAATGTCTGATACCCCTGGATATCCAGTTCCCAGTCCTGGTCACCCTGCAACCACGTTTCTGTAATGGCCACTAGATCATACCCATTTGTATTGATTTGTGCTATCAACTCATTCTCTTTGTTTCGAATGCTACATGCATTCGTAAAATGTCTTTATATTAGTTTTTATCTGGATTCAATTTGTTAGTGCATTCTTTTGTTTGCACCTTCTGTTCCTTCCTGTTGCAGACTGGTTATCCTTCCCCAGACCATCTCCCTGCATTGCGTTGACCACCTCCTTTCACATGCTTGTCACCTTTTTTCACTCTGCCTGAGGTTAGATTCCTGCCACCTTTTATACTCTCTGTCCTATTACGTGATCTGGAAATGTTACTAACCTCTTTTGAGCCCTCGACTCCTTTAACTAGTTGAAAGTCCTCATCATTACCCTGCATTTGTAACCTCTCCTTTACCTTAACAACCCTAACAACCTTAGTTTGTGCAAGAGACTTTCCTTGCATTTATATACCTACCAACTTTAGTCACACAAAGGCCTACCTAGTGCTAGTATATCTCCAGATCTTCATTTTGCAGATATCTCCCTTGTATCCATGCAGACTTTATTAGACAGAGAATTTCCTTACACTGTTACACTTCCAGATCATCTTTTTGCAATGATCTCCCTTATTGTTATATGCATTCAGACTTTGGTCATGCAGAGACCTTGCTTAGATTTCCCTCATAGTTGTGTGCGTTTCCTCACAATTTTGTTTATGCACAGAGGCATCCACTTCAGTTAAAAGTACATCTTTGTCAGAAGAAGTAGCTGGAGTAAGCCATACTGTCCTATGAGTCTGCTCCATTTATTAAGATCTTGACATCAAGTTCACTTTCCCACACTATCCCTGCATCTCTTGGTGTCCAGATCTCAATCTTGAATATACTCAATGATAGCCTGTACACAGGCCCTTAGGACAGAGAATTCCAAAAATCTAACCCTCTGAATGAAGACATTTCTCTCATCATTTTCCCAAATGGGCTTTCTCTCAGATTCCCTAGTTCTGTGTAGCAAGGGAAACAATTTCTGAGCATCTACCTGCGTGGTTACATATTTGATGTGGTTCTCTTGTAATTACTCACAGATTTTGTACAGCGATTTGGACAGTGAGCCACCGTTCAGTCATATCTGTCTGTTACAAGAGATTCCCATTACAGTTGTACAAAAATCTTGAGGAGAGGGTGATTTTTTTTCATATTTACATGGAAATTTTAGTGACGGGATTAGATGTCCTTTATAACTCAACCCCATTATACAAGAAAATCTTTCAAACCCTCGTAGTTCAGTTTCTAACTGATACTGGATACTGATCCTGTCTTTGTTATAGATGAGTGTATTGGCTGAAATGTATATGTCATTAAATAGGAAAATTAACGTTGAGTATTCAGTTGGGCTAGACAGCTTCCTTGGTAAATGACAGTTTCATTCATGTCCTGTCCCCATCTGCTCAATATGATCTGTTTAGCTTTTCTTTTGCCATGACTTTATCCAGTGCTGTGCTGGTTAACTAGCCAAAACGGTGTATACAAGATGGTGTTAAGTGAACCAGTCTACCTCATTAGAAGGAGGATTGTGCACGTGTCTTACTCCAGATCTTTAGAAACAAGAGTAGACCACTCGGCCGTTCGAGCCTTTTGCACCATTCGTTATGATCATGGCTGATCATATTCGATATCCTCAGCCCATCTCTGTCTTTCCACCCCCACATATCTCTTGATCCTTTTATCCCTAAGAGTTATATCTAATATAGGAATGTTGTACAGAAATCTTAAGACATTATTATGTCAATTGAGCAAGCCATAGAAGGTTCTTTTATTGAAGTTGATTGGAGAGAAAGTTGGTGCATGGCTTCAACGGGAAGTGGCAATGGGAGCCAGATGTGATACTTTTTGCCATGGTATTGGGATATAAGGAGGTGAGTGAGTTGTACCATTTACAAACTTAAAGATCACCTGCCTTGTGATGTCCAGTTAGTAATTAGATTGTGTGCATCAACCTGTGAATACAGTGACATTATGGTAATGCCTTTTTTATTCTTATTATGCACTAAGCCCCATTCACGCACCATCCCTGTGCTCACTGACTGTTGTTTTTTCCCAATCTAACAATGCCTTGAATTTGTAAGTTCTCCAATCCCTATCTCTGTAATCTCCTCCAACCTTGTGAAAGCTCTGCTTCCTCCAATGCCACCTGTTCCCACATCTTCACTTTTGTCACTCCCGCTGGCATGCCTTCAGCTATCTCCCCCTCTGTAAATCTCTCTCTTCTTTCTCTAAGTAATTCCTGTTTGAACAAGCTTGTGATCATCTTTCAAAACACCACCTTCCTTGGCTTGGCTCAAATATTGTTTAGACTTTTCACTAAGTTTAAGTATTTGCATGTGTTTTCAGATTAGTTTTTATAGTTTCATGAAGTGCAGTGGCTGAGGGAGCTGTAATATATTTACTTTTGTGCTCTGTGCTCTGATGATTTAGTGTGGGATCATCCAGAATCTAAACTGCCTATTTAAAATAATGGCAAAATTTGACTTTTCAGTTCACAGTTGAAATTTCTGCATAACTTCCTAGCATGCTAAATGACCGCAGAGTTTCTCGAGCAACAGTTATACGTCAGCCTCGTGTACATGTTGACTTGATGCTGTTCTTTGCATGAAGTGCTGAAGTTAAAGCATTGAATGACTCACTTGTATACAATGGTTTATTGTTTAAGCACATTGTTACAAGGAGTAGTAGGATGCCAACCCATCTCATACCTTCTCCAGGTAGTGTTTTCCTGCTCTTGGCTGGGCTATTGTAAGGGGAGGAGAGTACTGCAGAGAGGAGGTCGTTGATATTGTGAGAAGATTAGACAGTTCTTTTCCTTGCTAATGAAAAGAGAAGGCAGAAATTTGACAAGCAAGTCACCTGTGATCTCAATTGCAGCCTAGGTACCTTGCGCACAAGGCCAAGGTGTATTTAAATGTGAAAAGAAAACAGTTTTCATGTGGTATTTGAACTACATGAGATAGCATTAAGTGTGTGCTTTGGGAATTCTGTGCTTGCTTCAGTCTAGCTGCTTAGATCATTCAAAGAGGCTGGCATTGGCTCATTTGGCAAAGTGGCCTTCTTCAGTGCTATGATTCAATATCATTTGCATTCTATTGCATTGTAAACCAGTTTAATATTGATAACCGTCAGCTGATCAGGCTGATCTTTCCAAGGGTGGGAATCGAGGCTTCTGGTTTTTATTCATTTGTGGGACGTGGGTGTTGCTGGCTGGGCCAGCATTTATACTCCATCCCTAGTTGTTGTTGGAGGGCAGTTGAAAATCAACCACATTGTGGCTCTGGAATCACATGTAGGCCAGCCCAGGTAAGGGCGGCAGATTTCCTTCTGTGAGGGATGTTAGTGAACTAGATGGGTTTTTCCGACAATTAATTTTTTAATTGAATTCAAATTACAGTTTTTGCCGTGGCGGGATTTGAACCCGGGTCGCTGCTTCTTCTGGTCCATTCAGATCAGTTGCACAGTGGTATCAGCCAATTCTGTTAAGAACTATGCTGTGTCTCTCATATTTGTCCTTAAATTCACTTCTTTGATACGTGATGAGTGCCCACAGCTGTGACTGAATTGATGCATGAACAAACTGATTTCAGCTTGGATTT
The DNA here is from genome assembly GCA_024679065.1 of Sphyrna mokarran. NCBI lineage: Eukaryota > Metazoa > Chordata > Chondrichthyes > Carcharhiniformes > Carcharhinidae > Sphyrna > Sphyrna mokarran. The sequence continues at coordinate 12,554,254 of JAGIQG010000011.1, forward strand.
TGATTTAGAAGAAGAGTGTTATTGGGTAGTCCCATTCATTGTTGTTTGAGATTCTCCTTGTGAGATCCTTTGCATCTCTAATGCTAGTTTACCCTACCCTCATGAACTGTTTTTGGTCTGCACTGATTTCTGGATTGCCGTCCAGCAAGTATGTGAGGGTGTCGAGCAAGAGCTAGGCTGGTTGTAGCCTGCTGCTATTGGCTATGTGAGCTGTTATGTGAGGAATAGCATCATTGGTTTCCCACTCTGCAGAATCCCAGCATGGGTTATCAGAACAATAGTGAGAAGTACAGTCCCCTGAGCATTGCTGATGTTCAGTTAGATGATGGCTGACCTGTATTTTGACTGTTTCCGAAGCTTGGTTCCGTAAGATTTCGTACTCACTCTTAATCTACCAAACTCAATTTTGAATTTTTCTGTTGAATCACTCCCAGCTTCAATACATTTTGAGGAAGAAAGTTCCAGATTTGTATGAGAAATATTTCTGGCTATCATCCCTGAATGGCTTAGCTCTAATGTTAAGATTGCGCCTCCTTCTGCACCCTTTCCCCCTGTCAAACTAACCATTAGAAAAGGGTCCAGCGTTGTTCCGAGAATAGAAATCATAGAAACCCTGCAGTGCAAAATGAGGCCATTCGGCCCATTGGGTCTGCACTGACCATAATTCCACCTAGGCCTTGTACCTGTAACCTCACATATTTACTGCATTAATTTCTTTGACCTACACTTCCTGGGACACTAAGGGGCAATTTAGGATGGTTAATGCACATCTTTGGAGTGTGGGAGGAAACCGGAGCACTAGGAAGAAAATCATGCAGACACAAGGGGAACGTACAAACTCCACACAGATAGTGACTCAAGCAGGGAATTGAACCCATGCCCCTGGAGCTGTGAGGCAACAGTGCTAACCACTGTGCCACTGTCCCACCTGAAGAGAGGGGAGCAGGAGAAATCATGCAGCCATATGAAGTAAATTGTGTCCCTTATTAACTGTATTTTGCAGTTGGTGCACATTGTCTTCTGCCCTGCTTTGTTTAATTATGGAAATAGTTTTTCAAAAGTTATTAAATTTTGGCAGTCATTTGTCGCTGCAGATTTGTCCAGGAGTGCCAAGAGGAAGGAAGGTCAGAGGAATGCTTTGAACCATTGCCAGTTATTTCTTACTGTGATTTGAATTTGTGTGAAATAATATCAATAGTGCTAGCAGCCAGTGTTGATATACAGTCTGGATAGGATGAAGCACATTGCTATTTTTCTTTAGCCCTTCCATGTTACCCATCCTTGATTTTGCCAATCATCTCCTTAGCGGCCCCCCAGCTTCTCATCTTGGGTAAACATCAGTCTGTCGGAAACTCCTGTTTTCTGTATGTTAACTCTCATCAAGTCCTGCCTATCCATCACCGATGTGTTTGCCAAACTATTCTTGACCATGGTTTAGCAATACCTCTCTTTTCGAATTCTCAAACTTGTCTTCAGATCCCTTGATGGTCTTGCCCTCCTTTGCAACTTCCTCCAGCCTCTCAAACCTCCAGGGTACTCATGCACATTTTTGATTTTTCTCTTCTTTACTATTGGTGGTTGTGCTTACGGAGTTACAGAATTTCACAGCATGGAAACAGGTCCTTTGGCCCAACTTGTCCATGCTGCCCTTTTTTTAAACCACAAAACCAGTCCCAGTTGCCTGCATTTGGACCATACCCCTCTATACCTATCTTACCCATGTAACTGTCTAAATATTTTTTAAAAGACTAAACTGTACCTGCCTCTATTATTGCCTCAATCACCACAATGTGTGTGAAAAAATTTCCCTCTGGATCCTTTTACATCTCTCCCCTATGCCCTCTAGTTTTAAACTCCCCTCCCTCCTCCTCCTTTGCCTCTTTGGGAAAAGATGTTGGTTATCTAACTGATCATTATTTTATAGACCTGTATAAAATCAATCACCTCTAATCCTTCTACGCTGCAGGGGGGAAGAAATTCCAATCTATCCAGTCTCTCCTTGTTACTTAAACTATCAAGTTCCAGTAGCATCCTAGTAAATCTTTTCTGCATTCTTTCTAGTTTAATAGTCTCCTTTCTATTATAGGGTGACCAGAATTGCACACAGTATTCCAAGTGTGTCCGTACCAATGTCTTGTACAACTTCAAAAGGACATCCCAATTTTGGCCAAGAGCCTGACCTCGGGAATACTTCCCCTAACCTTCCAACCTAATTTATCCTCCAGTGATCCTCTAAATCTCATCTCTGATCAAGCTGGGCTAATTTCTCCTCCTTGTGGTTGTCAGATTTTGACTGATAAAGTACTTGTCAAGTGTCTTGAGGTGTTCTGCTATGTTAAAGATGCTCAATAAATGCAAGTTGTTGTTGTCGCGACCAATCTTTAATGAGTTTGATTTTCCATTCACTGATTAGGGTGTTGCCCCATTAGGAGAAGAAATGGTTAACAAAGAACAAAGAGCAACACAGCATGGGAAACAGGCCCTTCGGCCCAACGAGCCCGCGCCGCCGTCCTAACGTCTTAATAACATATCCATGACTTTAGGCTATGCCTATTGTGGAAGATTCCCATATAGGGACCAATATAGGGACAATTTGTTACCCAATCAGCCTAAGAGCACATTTTTGGGATGTGGGAGGAAACCGGAGCACCCGGAGAAAACCCACGCAACCACGGGGAGAACGCGCAAACTCCCGCAGACACAGGCCCAAATCTATGTGTCTGCACAGCAACAGCGATAGTCCCTGAGCTGTCATGTTGCCCATCAGATGGTCCAGTTTAAGCATACACTAACGACTTGAAGCACTAGGCCACTCCTGAAGCAACATTCTGACAGAAATGAGTGCATGTCAAATAATTTTTCAAACAGCTTGTCAAGTGGATGCTACATTGGTTTGGTTTAATGCAGTGCTGTTGCTAACATTATCCCATGTTTATTACATACCTTTTAATAGAAGACGTTACGTCTGTGTAGCTTTTATCATAACCCAAAGTACTTTACAGCCAATGAAGTACTTGTTGAAATAAAGCCCTTCATAATGTAGGAAACGCAGTAGCTGCATATGCACTGCAAGCTCACGTAAACAGCAATGTGACCATATTACTAGTTTCAGCACTAATTGTTGAGGGATAAGTATTGGCCAGTATATTTTGTAGCACTCATCTGCTCACTAAATACCATGAAACCTTTGGGGCCATGGGGCGGCACAGTGGTTAGCACTGCTGCCTTACAGCGCCAGAGACCCAAGTTCGATTCCCAGCTTGGGTCACTGTCTGTGCAGAGGCTGCATGTTCTCCACGTGTCTGTCTGGATTTCATCAGAATGCTCTGGTTTCCTCCACAGTCCAAAAGGCGTGCTGGTTAGATGCATTGGCCATGCTAAATTCTCCCTCAGTGTACCCGAATAGGCGGTGGACTGTGGCGACTAGGGGATTTTCAGAGTGACTTCATTGCAGCCTACCTGTGACTAATAAATATAACTTTAACTTTTATATCCACCATTGAGATATCTAAAATATAGTACCTCTGTCAGGACTGCACTCCTACAGTACTGGCAAAGGTTTTGTATTTTGTTTTGTGTACTGCAAGTGAGGTTTAAACTCATAGCCTTCTGACTTGGATGTGAGTTCTCCATGTGGAACCATGTCTGAAGCTTTGTGTCTGATTGGGGTGTGAATACAGCTGTTATCATCCTCACCCTGAGGTTTGTCAGTGGCCAGCTGTTGTAAGAATGATAGGTCGTCCGACTGTGGACAATTTGGCAGCTGTATCCTATCCTGTTCTCCTCTGGTGTGTCCATATACATTCAGGAGTCGTTGGGAACATGAATTCTGTTTCCACCCTCCACCTCAAACCACGGGACCCTGAGATTATCTGAGAGTTTGGGCACCTCTCCCTCAAACGCTCTAATTTCATGCCATGATAGGTGGGTGCCCCAGCACCATGGATGACTTGGCACAGGAAGTCTTTTGATATTTGAGTAACATGCAGTGTGCTTTGTGGCACTTAAAAGGGAAGTGGGAGGGGCAGTGTGGCTCTGCATTTCAGGAGGGAGGGTATTGAATCTGAGGGAGGTGAGACGTGGGAAAAGAGGAAGAGAGGGTGGTGGTGGGAGACTGGATCTTCGAGATGAGCACAATTTCTCCTTTTCAGCAGCAGTTCAGAGGCAGCACTAACACCTCCCTTGATCAGAAAGTCCCATCCCAGGGATTTGAGCGTACAATATAGGCAAACAGCCCAAATTCAGTACTGATGGAGAGCTTCACACTTATGAACCAAACACTACCCCCGTCCCCTCCCCCAGAAGTTTGGCCTGAATGATTTGGCTGTGAGGCAACGGGCAGTCACTGTGTCACCATGCTGCCCCTGTTTGCGGGGTTAATTGGTGCTAAGTGGGAAGAATTTGAAGTCTCAACAATGAGTGAGTCTAGTCAAACATCAGGGGTGCCTTCTGCATTGGGAGTCGGCTGGCTCAGCTGTTTGGATGCGAGTGTGTAACAGAGAATTGAGCAGTCACCAAGCATATTATTGGAAATGAGTTTGACTAATTACCATGGTGGCTCCAGAAGGAGGCAAAATCTGCACTGAATCAAGATTCAGTGTGGTGTATTTTTCCAGAGCATCAACTGTGGATTTTAGTTTCATTCTGAAGTCTTTTGTTAACTGATAAATTTGTCTTAACAAATAGTAGTTAATATAAAACAGAAGCCTTGACTCTGAGGCTATTGTCACAGTCTGTCCTATACTGGTGTTGTGTCATGCTGTTTAATGCTGGAAAGTTTGAGTTAAAGGTAGATTTTGGGATGAAGCATTCTAAAAGACTCGTGCTGAATGTACAATCCAGGTTGCAGTGTTATATGACTAGGATTCACAAAGAACAGTTGTGAGCAGTGTCACTTACCTTGTGCCATGTACAATGTCCTAATCAGCCTTGAGAACAACACAGATCATACCTGTGCTGCCCCTGCAAATCTGCAGGCGAGCCTCTCCTTATTCCCACTGGTCTTTCCGTATCTGACGTGGTCTTTGGACTGTTGAGGGGTGGATGACCTGCAGGTCTACTGGTAACTTGGAAACTAATTAACTTTTTGAGGGTGAAAGTCATCCTCTAATACTTAATTTCCGCTTCATTGCTTTGCCTCTCTGTGAGGTGAGGACCAGCATTTCTTTCTCAGGTGATCCCATTAATGGTCTCCTGATGATGTGTCATATCAGGGCACTGTGAATCTGATTTCTGTCCTGCACTCTGCAGCTTTCCTGTGAGAAAGTGCTTCATTCTCAATCCTGACTCTAGGTGAGCTAAGCTCTTGCACTCACCTGATGAAGGAACACCGTTTCCGAAAGCTTGTGGGATTACTATCAAATAAACTGGTTGGACTTTAACCTGGTGTTGTGAGATTTTTTACTGTCTTCTTTACCCCAGTCCAACACTGGCATCTCTACATTTGAGCTAAGTTAGTCAGTTACACCACATCAAGCAGCCGACTATTGTTTTGGCGACAATTTATTTTGGTTTTCTTGTTATTTTTAGACAGTACATCCTACAAGGAGGAAGTACCAAACAGCACAGTAAGAGAGCGGGTTTCACATCAATTGAGTAGTTAGCAACTTTCACCAGCTGCGTATGCACTAGCTTTGTGTACATGTCTATATTATTTCATATCTTGCTTGTGCGCACGCGTTCTCTTGGGGGCCCCGTTTTCTCAATCTGCCCCACCTGCCTTAAATCCATCTGTGACCGCTCTTGCTCACTCCTGTTACTTTAGGATGGAAGGCCCCATTGGAGCAGGTGGTTTTGTTGTAGTGTTATATTGCTGTCCCTACTCAAATCGTTTGATGTTTTGAAGGGCAATGTTTTGAAAATGGTGTTTGAGTTATGGTTCTAACTGCTACAAAGATGCTTCCAAGGTTTCATTGCATAAGGCAGGCTGGGGATTGAGTCAGTGGATATTACCTGTTTTCCACTGCACCAGAAGGTTTGGCTGAGTGAGGTTCAAGTCCCATTGCAGAGACCTGAACATGCAACCTATGCTAAACCACTTAGCATCAGTACAGTGAGAGTGTAAACCACCAAGCGTCAGTACAGTGAGAGTGCTGCACTGTTAGAGGTGCTGTTTTTCAGAGGAAACCTTAAACTGAGACCATGCTTGCCTTCTCAGGCAGGCGCACAAAAGTTTCCTTTGGGCTTTTTCAAAATAAAAGTGGCGAAGTTCTCCTGGGATGTCCTGGCCAGTGTTTTTATTGCTCATTAACGACCTGGTCACTGTTAACCATAGATTCCCTGCAGTACAGCAAGAGACCACTTGGTCCATCGAGTGTGCACCAACGTTCTACCCCCATAACCCCACACATTCACCATAGATAATCAACCAGCAGATCTTTTAACTGGGAGGAAACTACAACACATGGAGGAAACTCCCACAGACACAGGGAGAATGTGCAAACTCCACACAGACTAGCTCAAAGCTTGAACCTGAGCACCTGGTACTGTGAGGCAGCAATGCTAACTGCTGTGACACCCAAACATTGTGAAATCTTCCTATGCGTAAATTGGTTACTACGTTTCCTACATTACAGCAGCAGCCACATTTGAAAAGTACTTTATTGGCATTAAAGCACATTGAGGTCTAAATGCAAGTTCTTAATTTCTTGGACAAATAATCCACCAACACAATGCCTGTGAAGAGTGAGCACTTAACACAGTTGGTGGACACCGGGTAAAACCAAAGTATATTGATGCTTTACTGGACTTTTCCATTGCCATTTCAAATCTGGAATTTTTCTTTAGACAACACATTGTATCATAAATCTCAGGCAGGTGTGCTTTTGTCATTGTAGAATCAGAGGTACAATGTTTGATTGTGTGATCCACCTGTCTGGCTGTGAAGCGTTTGTTTGCCAAGGGGGAATTTTGAGATATCTCTAAACATGAACGTTGTGTTGGGTGAGCTGAGGTGGGTCATTAATGGTTGATAACTTTCCAGGCATCAGTGGGAGAAGAGGAAATTTTGGGAGGGAAGCAGGTTAGATAGAAATGAGTCAGAGTGTCTCGCAGGTAGACAAATAATCCACAAAAGTTGAATAATTGCCATAAATAGATAGTGAGAATAAAGTGAAGATTGGGCTAAAAATGTGTTGACAGGGGAAATAGTGGCATCCAGAAACCTAGGTTCATGCACTGAGAGGACCTGGGTTCGAATCCCACCACAGCAGATGGTGAAATTTGAATTCAGTAAAAATCTGGTGATGACTACAAAGTAAGAAGTCTCACAACACCAGGTTTATGTCCAACCAGTTTATTTAATATAATCCCTCAAGGTTTGGGAAACAGTGTTCCTTCATCAGGTGTGTGGAAGGCTCTGATCAGAGAAAAATGTATAAAGGTACGTACAGTTTACAGAATACTTATTAGAATGCAAGTCTCTGCAGCTAATTAAAGTCTTAAAGATGCAGACAATGTGAGTGGAGATAGCATTAGCATAGATTAAAGAGATGTATATTGTCTTCAGACAGGACAGTGCCTGAGATTTTACAACCCCAGGCAAGTCATGGGGGCTACAGATAGTGACATGAACCCAAGATTGAGGGTGTCCTAGTGTGCAGAACTTGGCTATCAGTCTCTGCTCAGTGACTCTGTCGTGTGTCTTGAAGGCTGCCTTGGAGAGTGCTTACCTAAAGATCAGAGACTGAATGCCCATGACTGCTGAAGTGTTCACCAACGGAGGGAATAATCTTGCCTGGTGATTGTCGAGCAATGTTCATTCATTCGTTGTCGTAGCGTTTGCGTGGTCTCCCCAATGTACCATGCTTTGGGACATCCTTTCCTGCAGCGTATACAGGTGAATGAACATTGCTTGACAATCACCAGGCAAGACTTCTCCCCCTCTGTTGGCGATCACTTCAGTGGTCTCAGGCATTTGGTCTCTGATCTTCAGGTAAGTATTCTCCAAGGTGGCCTTCACGACGCATGACAGCACAGAGTCACTGCGCAGGGACTGATAGCCAAGTTCCGCACGCGTGAGAACGGCCTCAACTGGGATCTGGCATTCATGTCGTACTATCTGTAACCCCATGACTTGTCTGGGCTTGTGAAATCTCACTTACTGGAGACAATACACATCTCTTTAACCTATGTTAATGCTACCTCCACTCACATTGTCTGCATCTTTAAGACTTGAATAGCAGGTTAGCTGCAAAGACTTGCATTCTAATCAGTATTCTATAAACTGTTTTTATATGCTTTTCTTTGATCAGAACCTTCCACACACCTGACGAAGGAACAGCGTTTCTGAAAGCTTGTGGGATTACTATGAAATAAACCGGTTGGACTTAAGCTTGGTGTTGTGAAACTTTTTACTGTGTTTATCCCAGTCCAATGTTGGCATCTCTACATGATGACTATAAAACCGTTGTCGATTGTCGGAAAAACTCATCTGATTCACTACTGTCCTTTAGGGAAGGAAATCTACTGTCTGAGCTTCATCTGGCCTATGTGTCACTCCAGAGCCACAGCAATGTGGCTCTTAAAATGTCCTTGGGGAATGGGCAATAAATGCTGGTCCAGCCAGTGATGCCACAACCCATAAATGAATAAAAAGGGGTAAATGTATGGATCTCAAAATGGCTAGTCACAATTTGCCAAGGTTAACATATGAAGGATTGGCCTTTGTAGAATATTGGTGGCTAGGGAGAGCTTCTGGAATGCAGCATACCTACTTTTAATCACTTGACTCTTGGCTGCCCTTCTGTTCCCCTAAATTCCTGCAGCTTTCTGTCCGTCTTTTCTTCTTTAAGGTACACCTTAAACGTGTCTTTTTGATCAAGCTTTTAGCTACTTTTCTCAATGTCTTCTCCTGTAGCTTATTCTCAAATTTTATTTGATTAAAGCCTTGGGATGTTTTGCTATGTTAAAGGTGCTGTCCAAATGCAGTTCATTATTAATCAAATGCATACTACCTTGTGTCCAAATCTCTCCCCCATGTCGAATTTCCTTCAGTCCTACATCATTCCGAGACCTTTACATTGTTCCTGTTTCTTGTGTTTCCTTGATTTTAATTACTCCACCCCTTTTCTCCTTTGACCTCTCCTTTAATATGCTCCTTAAAATCTACCTCTTCAAGCTTCATTATCATTCTTCATGTATCCTGTATAGCCCTGTGTCAAATGCTGTTTGTTAATGTTCCTGTGAAGTACATTCTAATGTTTTGGCTAAACATTGTTGTGTAAATGCACTGTGAAAACGTGCTGGTCACACCTTGATGACATTGGGTAAAGGGGTGTCACTTACATAAACTGTGTTCTGGTAGCTCTTAAGTCATAATGGTTCAGTTCTGAAGACCAGCTGCTGTCTGATCTGCCATCTACAGCATGTTTGGTATGAATTCATGAGGGTGGCACAGTGGTTAGCACTGCTGTCTCAGCGCCAGGGATCTGAGTTTGATTTCCCGCTTGGGTCACTGTCACTGTGGAGTTTGCATGTTCTCCCCATGTCTGTGTGGGTTTCTTCTGGGTGCTCCAGTTTCTCCCACAGTCGGAAAGGCATGCGGGTTAGGTGTATCGGCCATGCTAAATTCTCTCTCAATGTACCTGAACAGGCACTAGAGTGTAGCGACTGGGGGATTTTCGCACTAATTTCATTTCAATGTTAATGTAAGCCCACTTGTGACACTAATAAATAAACTTTGAAACTTTGAAAACTTTGAAGCTGAATTGGGTTAAATGAAATGTCCTTTTTCAGGCAGTAGCCAAATTAGCCTACCGAGTAGCCTCTGATTTGCACTAAATTAATTCCCAGTCAATAGTCCAGTTGTGCTCCTATTTCTCAATTGATAGCTCTAATAAATGCCGGAGAGAGGGCATTTCCCAAACAGTTCTTTAATGTCTGCAATCTGTGTATGCTGTGATCTAATCAAAAAGAACGGCTTCACTGTAGTGGTTAAATTACTGGACTAAAAATCTGGAGGCCTGGACAAATAATCTAAAAGAATGTTAATTCAATTCCTGGCACAGCAGTTTGAGAAGATGAATTTCATTTCAAATCCATGTAAACTGACCATGCAGCTGCTGATTGTCATAGAAACTCAAACTGGCTCACAAAATGAAACCTTGCTCGGTCTGACCGAAATGCAGTCAGAAGCCATCATTGGCACAGCTGTGTGGTGCATTGGAAACTTGGGCTGCCAGCAGTCTTCACAATCCTGATCTATGTATGAGGAATTTGAGCAATATGGGCCAGTTCCCCATGGGTTGATATTTATGCACGAGCTGATACTCACTGGATACTGTATTTGACCTAAAGCAAGAAGGCTGATCTCTTCCCCATTACCTGTGTTTCTCCACTGGATCAGCACAATATCAGACAAAGTAGAAATGATCAAAACTTTCAGGTTTTTAGGTGTCCAGATCACCAACTACCTGCCGTGGTCCCCCCGTGTTGACAGTATAGTTTGGAAAGCCCACCAATATCTCTACTTTCTCAGAAGACCAAGGAAATTTGGCATGTCAGCTCTCATCAACTTTTACAGATGCACCATAGAAAGCATTCTTTCTGGTTGTATCAAGCTTGGTATGGCTCCTGTTCTGCCCAAGACCATAAGAGACTACAAAATGTCGTGAATGTAGCCCAATCCATCGTGCAAACCAACCTCCTATCCATTGACACTGTCTAAACTTCCTGCTGCCTCAGCAAGGCAGCCAGCATAATCAAGGACCCCATGTGCCCCGGACATAGTCCCTTCCACCTTCTTCTGTCAGGAAAAAGATACAAAAGTCTGAGATCATGTACCAACTGACTCAAAAACAGCTTCTTCCCTGCTGCTGTCAGACTTTTGAATGGACCAATCATATATTAAGCTGATCTTTCTCTACACCGTCACCATGACTACAACACTATATTCTGCATCCCCCTTTTCTTTTCCAATGTACACTAGTAACAGCATGCTTTGTCTACGTAATGTGCAAGAAGCAATAGTTTTCACTATATCCCAGTACACATGATAACAAAAAAAATCACATTCGTTCACAACCCTTTGTAGTATGGTGCCGTTTTTGAAATGGCTGTTTGTATTGAAATGATTTAGAGAAGCATGTAAAAGCAAACCAAAGTTTATTGGATGTATATGAATGGGAAAAGATGCAGAGAAATCAGCAGATTTTTTTTATTCATTTTTAGGATGTGAGCGTTGCTGGCTAGACCAGCATTTATTGCCCATCCCTAACTGTTCTCCACTTTAGAGGGCATTTGAGTCAACTGCACTGGCCCCAACCAGTGCATCTGGGGTCACATGGAAACCAGACTGAGCAAAGGATGTGGTGAACTAGAAGGGTTTTTACGACAATAATTTCATGGTCATCATTAGACTTTTAATTCCAGATTTTTATTGAATTCAAATATCACCATCTGCGGCGGTGGGATTTGAATCTGGATCCACAGATTTTTTTTCCCTGGGTCTCTGGATTATTAATCCACTGACAAAACCATATGCCACCCCCTCCCCACATAATGGAGGTAGTCTTTAGTGATAAATGTGCACCAACAGCACATGAAACTTGGAGTGTTAACTTGTTACTCAAACCTCGAGCATGAATTTAAATTGAAGTAGATTTAAAGAATATTTTTAGAAAAAACATACATACCCCATGGGATAGCCTGGTTGGTAAATGTATCATGAGAATTGAAGATGCAGTTGGATATGAGGTTGAATTACCTGAGGATGAGATGTGTAGGTTTACAGCACAGCATGAGGTTATTTGGCCTATTGAGCCCATGTTGGCTGGAAAGAGCTATCCGGTCTAATCCTATCTTCTGTTTTTGTGGTTTGCGGCATCTCAAGTGCACATCCAAATTTTTTTTAATGTAATGACGGTTTTTCCCTTTGTAACGCTTCAGACTGTGAATTCAAAGTCATGACACCCTCTGACTGTGAATATTTCTTCTGAATGTCCTTTTATCAATTACTTCTAAATATTGCCTCCCTCGCCCCATCCCATTGCTCAAGCTAAAAAAAAATCCCCCACCTCACCCAATCCCACTGCTCAAGCTAAAATTCTCCCAACCTGGCAACATCTTCAAGAATCAGTTCTGTGTGGTTTCTCACGTGGTCACATCCTCCTCGTGTGGTTACTGGAACTGTATACAATATACTTGCTGTGGCCTACCTAGTGTTTTGTTCCAGTATAACTCCCTGAGCTTGCATTCCAGGCATTGACCAATAAAGGGCAGGAAGCCATCCTAATCAACTTGTCTATTCAGGGATATGTAGACATACTCCAAGATCCTCTGTTTCTCTACACTATAACTTTATGTATCTATAATCCATTGCCTCCCATCTCTCCCCAATTGAATTCAATTTGCTGTCACTTTTCTACCCATCTTTACTCATCCATTGATACCTTCCTTCTGGCCACAACTTTCTTCTTCATCAGCGATCACAGTCAATTTTATTATCATTTGAAAACTTCTTATTCGTGCCTCCTACATTTAAATCTAAACCATTGATATTTAATGCAGGGGATCTAGTACTGAATTGTGTGGAGTCCCACTAAAAACAGCCATGTAGTCACAAAAACATTTGTTAATCTTTACCCTTTGCTCCTGCCACTTAACCACTTTTGGATTTGTTACTTTCCCTTGTTTCTCATGAGCATTTAATTTTTGGATGAGTCTGCCAGTAGACAAGTTGGTGGAATGAGTAGACAGTTGGTAGATGGAAGTTCAATGTGGAGAAGTGGGGGGCGGGATGCAATTTGGTATGAAAAACAGAGAGATGATTCAAAATACGAGGCACAATTCTAAAGAGGATGCAAGAGCAGAGGGTGTCGGTGTGCAGATACAAGCTTGGTTTCCCCACTGCTTCAATCTAACTGAGATCTGATCAGATTAGCTGCCTTGGCTCTTCTGAGCCAGGAATGTCCCCAGGGAAGAACGGTCTCATGTTCTCCTTCCTAATCGATATCCAGTGAGCTCGACTGAAAGCTGCGACTGTAAGAATGTATAGTGATGTTGTACCTGTGCTCCTTGTTCTTCTAGGTGGTAGAGGTTACGGCTTTGGGAAGTGCTTTCGAAGAAAACATGGCGCGACAGAGGATGTTACAAGTTTATTTCAACTAGTGCACACTTTGTGGGTCAGGTATTATAATCTTGGATATTAATGGAGGCTATGTTGTCAGTAGAGTGATGCATCCTGCCTGGTTTCTGGGTAGCGCTGCAGATGCCAATGCTTTTACTGTTAGTACTGTCTACATAATAGTTACTGGATTGGATCTCTTAGGATTGCTTAGAGGCCTTTTGTATTTTGAAGCTGCTCCTTTTGGAAGTGGTCATTTTGCCATGTGTGTGCAGAAGGAGAAGTTCCACAACAAAATGTCTGCCTGTGCAGTTAATGCATTTCACAAGATTGTGGCTGGGATCTCCCTTGTTAAGTTTTCACAGCTTTTTTTTTTGTTGACGTGCACTATATATTTACTGCGCACCCCGAGTTGTCCTGAGAACGATTTGGAAATCTGAATGTCTTGATGACCGCCCTCAGAGGGCAGTTAAGAATGAACCACTCCAGCGTGGCACTGGAAGCATGTGTAGACCTGACAGCACAAAGACTCTGGGTTTCTTTCCCTAAAGGGCATTAGAGAATCAATTGGATATTTATCACATTCCAATAACTTAAGGATTACTTTTATGATAGCAATACTCAGAACAGTACAGAAAGAGGCCCTTTGGCCCATCAAGTCTGTACTGACATGCAGGAAAAAACTTGAATTCTCACTTAATCCCATTTCTGGCATTTGATCCAAAGTCTTGAATGTTATAATGTGCAGGGTGCCGATCCAGATACTTTTTAAAGGATGTGAGGCAACCTTCCTCTACCACCCTTCCAGGCCGTCACCATCCTCTGGTTTTTAAAAAAAGTTTTTCCTGATATCCTCCTAAACCTCCCACCCCTAACCTTGAACGTACATCTCCTCGTAACTGATCTTACAACTAAGGGGAATGGCTGCCCCTTATTCACTCTGTCCATGTCTCTCCATAATCTTGTACACCTCGATCAGGTTGCCCCCTCAGTCTTCTCTGCTCCAATGAAGACAACCCAAGCCTTTCTCCATAACTTAAACGTTTCATCCCCGGCAGCACCCCGTGAATCTTCTCTGCAGCCTCTCCAGTGTAATCACATCTTCCTATAATGTGGCAATCAGAGGTACGCAAAGTTCTATATAATTCCAACATGATTTCCTGCTTTTGTAATCTATGCCACCTTTGATAAGGCCAGTGTTCCTTTTTCATTTTCTTGTTTTTTGACTTTTCAAATGCTGGGATATGAATGCCATTTGCTGAATTATTAGTTCGTTTAGTAAAATGAGTGTTGTCAGTGCCAGTCACTTCATTCCACTTTCCTGCTGGTGGTGTCTAGTGAAATCCCTGCAACAGTCCAAACATTTCTCCCAACTAAATTTGTTTATGTGTTTAATTTCATAGATGTTATTTGGGGATTATCAAAGTTGAAGTTTATTTATTAGCTACGAGTAAGGCTTACATTTAACACTGCAATGAAGTTATTGTAAGATTCTCCTAGTCGGCACAGTCCGGCGCTGTTTGGGTCAATTTCAGAATGTAGGAGGAAACTGGAGCACCTGGAAGAAACCTATGCAGACGTGGGGAGAACATGCAAATGCCGCACAGGCAATGAACCATCCTGAACCTGAGTCCTTGGTGCTGTGAGGTAGCAGTGCTAGCCACTATGCCACCCACAGTTTATTATTGGGAAAGAGATTTTCACACTTGACGTTTTAGTGAACAGCCTGTCTTTTTTAGTCATAGAATCCCTACAGTGCAGAAGGATGCCATTCAGCCCATCAAATCTACATCAACAACAATCCCATCTCAGCCTTATCCCTGCATCCCCCTGCATGTTTACCTTGCTAATCTCTCTAACCTACACATCCTGGATACTAAGGTGCAATTCAGCATGGCCAGTGCACCTAACCCGCACATCTTTAGACTGTGGGAGGAAACAGGAGTACCCGGAGGAAACCCACTTAGACATGAGGAGAATGTGCAAACTCCACACATAGTGACCAAGACTGGAATTGAACCTGGATCCCTGGAGCTGTGAGGCAGCAGTGTTAACCACTGTGCCACCATGCTCCCCAGATGCTCCTTTGATTCCCAGATTGGGGCTGGATAGGTAGTTGGTGAAGGTGGAACTGTTGGTACCTAGGTTCTGTTACAGGTCTGTGGCATCAGTTGTAGCATAGTAGGTGCATTCTCTGTTCCGAGCCAGAGGACTGTAGGTTCAAGTCTTACTCCAGAGCTTTCTCAAAATCTTGGCTGACACTCCAGTAAATAACTAGAGGACATAGCCTCAAAATAAGGGGGAATCAATTTAGAATAGAGTTGAGGAGGAACTTCTCTCTGAGGGTAGTGAATATTTGGAATTCTCTGCCCATTAAACAGTAGAGGCTACCTCATTAAATATGTTTAAGTCACAGGTAGATAGATTTCTGATCAGCAAGGGAATTAACGGTTATGGGGAGCAGGCAGGTAAGTGGAACTGAACTGAATCAGATCAGCCATGATCTTATTGAATGGTGGGGCAGGCTCGAGGGGCTAGATGGCTTACTCCTGCTCCAACTTCTTATGTTCTTAGTACTAAGGGAGTGCTGTGTTGATGGATCTGTAAGGTGTTCCAACTATGTCTGTCCTCAGGTGAATGTAAAAGATGTTTTGGACATGAGCAGGGAATTTCTTTCCAGTGTTTTGGTCAATGTTTATCCCTCAACCAATAGCATTCACACAGACTAACTGTCCTGCAGCTATATGTGGGACCTTGTTGTATCAAACTTGATAGCTACGTTCCCCACACTTCAAAAGTACTGTATTGGTTATAAGATGGTTTGGGTTGTAAAAAGCCTTGTACAAATGGATTTGTCGCTTTGTGACCAGGGATTTTAAAAAGAATGAAGGATATTTGATCCATCTTCCTCCCAAGTTTGCAGCCGTTTATTCCATTATTAGCTCCGAGTTCATAAGTAGAGCACTTCTCCAGTTCCAGTACCCAATGCAAAGTGCAGGCAGAGGGGATAAGATTTGTGTGGGTATGGTATCTCAAGTGGCTTCTATTTGGGTTCCCAGGGAAGGTTGTGTTGTGTTTTCAGCAATCAATGCTCTTCTTCAGCCCACTCCGGCAGTTCTGCTATGCTAGCCAGTTAACATTATTTTCTTCCAGTGTTCCCCCAGATCATGCACAGTATATGTTATTTTGAGATTGCACCTAACTAATTTCCATTTCTGGATGGATAGAACGCTGTACTGTGGTCAGCAAGAACAGCATGCCATTTTACTATGTCCTCTTAACTTGGTGAAATGTCCCAACCAGCTCTGCAGGAGTGTTATCAGACAGGTGAACAAAAGCTTGGTCAAACCGGTATTACTACCAAGCTGTAGAGGAAAGTGGAGAAATTTGGAAAGTGAATGTGCGAGTTCTGCTTTTAATATTTTTTTCCCCATTGACCTGCAAACAAGTTAGAATGCCAGTGTCCTAAAAAGAACTGAGGGGTTAAAGGCAGTCACAGGGACCCTTTTTTTACTGCTGTTAGTCCCTCCAAGCTCACCGGCTTCATTGTATCACTCTGAGAGTTAACTTGAGTATTTTCAGGAATTGCTCTTAATCAGCTGTCTTTCACTGAGATTTCGGCATGGTATGATGTTATCCTCGATTCCTATAAACTGAAAAATGTGCAGCAATTGTTTGAGATTGTAGGCTTCTCTGTTCCAAACTGGCGTGATGTAAAGATGCCGGCGTTGGATTGGGGTGGTAAGAACTCAGTAAGAATTTAGCAACACCAATTTTTAATCCAACCACAAACTGGCGTGACAGAACGTGTGAATTGTATCAGCTTAACTGATTGCTTTCATTGTCACATTACAGATAAGAATATCACAAGAACCGGAAACTATTCACATTCTATTTCCTTGCATTGAAGTTGGAGCGCTAATCACAGTGTCTCAGTGGTTAGCATTGCTGCCTCTCAGTGCCAGAGACACAAGTTTGATTCCCAGTTTGAGCCACTATTTGTGTGTTTGCCCTGTGCCTGCATTGGTTTCCTCCAAGTGCTGTGGTTTTCTCCCACAGTCTGAAAGACGTGCTGGTTAGGTGCATTGGCCAAGCTAAATTTTCCCTCAGTATATCTGAACAGACACCAGAGTGTGCTAACTATGGGATTTTCATAATAGTTTAATTATAGTGTTAATGTAAGCTTAGTTGTGACACTAGTAAATTAATATTAGTAGCAACACTAGAAGAAAGTGATCCTCTTTACATACAAAACCTGAATTATATACATCTGAAGGGTGGAATCTTATTTTTCACTTTGTTTTGGCAAGGAAACTAAACTTCAGAATCAAATCTGACCCATATGTGACTCATCCTACACCAATGTGGCTGATTCTGAGCTAGCCCAACTAGCCCCCTCAAGTTAATAGGGAAAGATGATAAACTGGGACCTGGCCACTGACTCTCACTCCTGATGGTCAGCTACTTGAGAACAATAATATCATGATTATGTTACTGGGCTAGTAATCCAGAGGCCTGGACTAATGAACTTGACATTAGAGTTTAAACCCCACCACTACAGCTGGAGAGTTTCAGTTCAGTTAATTGAGGCTGGAATTAAAAAGCTCAATTAAAGTACAGAACGTTTGGTGAGAGCATATCTGGATCACTGTGTACTGTTTTGGTCTCCTTATGTGAAAAAACTTAATTGCGAGAAGAGAAGGTTCACTTGACTCATTCCTGTGATTGAGGGGCTTATCTTACAAAACCTTGAACAGGTTGGGCCTATTAGAATTTAGAGGAGTGAGATATGATTTTGTAGAAATGTTTTTTTTAATTCATGGGACATGGGTGTTGCTGGCGGGCCAACATTTATTGCCCACGTCTTGTTGCCCAAGGGCAGTTGAAAGTCAATCACATTGCTGCGGCTGCAGAGTCGTGTATAGGCCAGACCATGGTAAGGATAGCAGATTCCCTTCAATAAAAGACATTAATGACTAGATGGGTTTTTCCCACAATCAGCAATGGTTTCATGATTATCAGTAGATTCTCAGTTCCAGATTTAAAAAAAATTTGAAATTCCATCATTTGCCAAGGCGGGATTTGAACCTGGTTCCCCAGAACATTAGCTGAGTTTCTGGATTATCTGAGTATCTAGCGATAATACTACTAGACCGTCGCCTTCCCAAACATACAGGATCCTGAGTGAATTTGGTAGGGTAGATATCGGGAGGACTTTTACACTTGTGGAAGAGATGCGAACCAGGGAATGCTCGTTAAGAATAAGAAGCCTCAAGTTTTAAAAGAGGTGAGAATTATTTTCTCTGCAAGGGTCATTAGTACATGTAATTATATTTCCCAGGAAGTAGTGGACACAGGTCATTGAATCTGTTCAAAGCTAGAGTTAGACAGACTTTTGGTAGTCAAAGATGTTGCTCTGATCCTCTTGAAAAGTGGAGCAAGCTGAAGGACTGAATGGCCTTCTCCTGATCTTAAGTCTTGTGTCTATTTGCCAATCTGATTGTCATAATAAAAACTCAACTCATTCACCGGTGTTACTTAGAGAAGGAAATCTGCCCCCCAATACATAATCTGACCTCTGACACCACAACAAAATGGGTAACTCTAAATCGCCCTGTGAAATCCATTTGGTGAAGACAAGTATTAAATACTGAGCTTGCCAGTGACAACCACATCCCCTGAATACATTTTTAAATAAGTGTAGGCTTTGTGTTCCAATCTTTGTGGTGAGACTTGAACTCTTAACCTTCTGGTTCAGAAGTGATGATGCTACCACAGAACCACAGCTGGCAGAAGAATGACTTAGTGCTGCCATCATGGACAGTCTTCAGCATCATTCCGTTAGAAATTTCCTTGCATAGACGTGACTTGCTTTTCAACCTGATTTTTTTTAACTTAAGCAGTGGTGCCAATGGCAAGAGAACTGACTGGTTGAAGCTGCTGAGTTTGATACATTGGGGCAGGTGAATTGATATTGTAGAGGCTGTCATTAACCACAGGAGACTGCAGCAATCCTGTCAGCTCAGCAATGTGTGTGTGTATGTCTCTGTCATGACATAGGGCTCTGTGGCAGCCGTGAGTCAGCTCCTGCAGCGATGTGCTTAATATTTATTCCCTCAGTCAAATTTATATCTGCCCACATAGAATCAGAGAATCCCTACAGTGCAGAAGGAGACCACTTAGCCCATCGAGTCTGCACTGACCACAATCCTATTCAAGCCTTATTCTTGTAATCCCATGTATTTACCCTGCTAGTCCCCCTGACACTAGGGTCAATTCACTATGGCCAGTCAACCTAACCTGCACATCTTTGGACTGTGGGAGGAAACCAAAGCACCTGGAGGAAACCCACTCAGATAAGAGGAGAATATGCAAATTCTACACAGACAATGACCTGAGGCCAGAACTGAACTCTGATCCCTGGAGCTATGAAGCAGCAGTGCTAACCACTGCCTATTTACTGACTGCATGTGTCCTTGTAATTGTCACCAAATAGTATCTGACCTTTGAATTTACGCCCTTTTTTAAGGGCAGAAGGGGCAGCTTATCTGTTTTTTGGGAGGACTCCTCTATCAAATACAAATTTAGATTTATATCGCTCCACAAAGTAACAGGTAAAAGACAAATCTGAGCAACAAGCTCAATAAAGAAAAATAGGGGGGGGGTGACCAAAAACATAGTCAGATGGATTTTAAGGAGGATTTTCAAATGAAGAGGAAAATGT
Organism: Sphyrna mokarran; assembly: GCA_024679065.1. Taxonomy (NCBI): domain Eukaryota; kingdom Metazoa; phylum Chordata; class Chondrichthyes; order Carcharhiniformes; family Carcharhinidae; genus Sphyrna; species Sphyrna mokarran. Next base: position 12,574,041 of record JAGIQG010000011.1, read on the forward strand.
GAAAGGGGGCGAGGGAGAGAATTTAGGAGAACTTTAGGTGGCTTTGTGAGCCGAGTGCATGGCCAAAAATGATGTGACAAAGGGAGAGAAAGATGCAGAAGAAAGGAAGATTGTGTCAGTGTCTGGAGAGAGATTGTCAGATGTAGCAATTAAAAAGACAGGAAGTGTCATGTTCTCATTAAAATCATAGAATAAAAATCATAGAATCACCCAGTAAACAAGGAGGCCATTTGGCTCATTGAGCCTGTACGTCCACAATCCCGATTTGGCCTTATTTCCTGTAACCCTACACATTAGCACTGCTAGTCCCCCTGACACTTGGGCCAATTTAGCACGGCCAATCACAATCACATCTTTAGCACATCTTTGGAGTGTGAGAGGAAACCGGAACACCCAGAGGAAACCACTGCAGACACAGGGAGAAAGTGCAAACTCCACAAGATAGTGACTCAAAGGTGCAATTGAACCTGGGCCCCTGGCGCTGTGAAACAGCATTGCTAACGCTATGCCACCATGCTGCAAAATGCGAGGGAGAGAATTCTAAGTTGAGCAATGGGAGACCTGTATGATTGGCGGGCGGGGCGGTGGGGGGGGGAGGTGTCGTAAGACTAAAGAGACTAGGATGCAGAGTTTGGTGGGCAGGAGTGTATGGATCCTGGATATTGAGAGGCCGTGATGTAGAGATGCCGGCGTTGGACTGGAGTAAATACAGTAAGAAGTCTGACAATACCAGTTTTAAATCCAACCAATTTATTTGATAGTAAACTTGCAAGCTTTCGACTCTATGGCCTTCGTCAGGCGAATGAGGTATTCTGGTCTCCAGTAGCACACATACCAGCACAGACTGTTTACAGATTACTGATTAGAATGTGAATCTTTACACCTAACCTGCTATTCAAGTCTTAAAATGGCTAACAATGTGAGTGGAAGGAGCACTGAGCACAAGTTAAAGAGATGTGTATTGTCTCCAGACAGCACAGTAAGTGAGGTTTTTTGCGAACCCAGGGAAGTCATGGGGGTTACAGATAGTGTGACATGAAGCCAAGATCCCTGTTAAGACTGTCCTCATGTGTGCAGAACTTGGCTATCAGTCTCTGCTCAGCGGCTCTGCGCTGTTGTGTGTCGTGAAGGCCCCCTTGAAGAAAGTTTACCCGAAGGTCGGAGGCCGAATGCCCGTGACCGCTGAAGTGTTTGCCAACAGGAAGGGAACAGTTTTGCCTAGTGATTGTCGAGCGATGTTCATTCATCTGCTGTCATAGTGTCTGCGTGGTCTCCCCAATGTACCATGCTTCGGGACATCCTTTCTTGCAACGTATTAGGTAGACAACGTTGGCCGTGTTACGTACCCTTGCACAAGTAATGTGCAGGTAATGAAATACTTTGTGTTGTTGCTGTTGCATGGGAGGTAATGTGCTGGCCAATATGTACAGGCCAAGTTCCCACAAACAGCAGTAGGATAATGATGAGGTTATCTGTGTTTTAGTGAAGCTGATTGAAGGAAAGCTATTGACTGGATCATGGGGTGAATGCTCTTGCTCGTACTCCAGTTGGGTCATTAGGTTGTCTGCATCCAAAACTGGTAGTCATGATTATACGTTCACTGTTGTTAAGTGTTGCAGTGACAGTGCCCATGATTTCACGGTGATTGGGCTGCTGAGGGGTTCAGTGTGTGAAAGGGGAGCCACGCTCCCAGAAGCTTACAAAGAGCTATATTGATGACAAAATACTTAAACTAAAAAGTGCACCTACATATACGGTGAATGAATAAATAGTATGTGGTGTGGTATTGCCACAGACAGAAGAATGCACGTTTATTTATTAGTGTCACAAGTAGGCTTACACTAACACTGCAATGAAGTTACTGTGAAAATCCCCTCGTCACCACACACTGGTGCCTGTTCATGATGGAGGAAGTAGTTTGTGTATAGCAAGACCCCACAAAACCCAGATAATCTAAATTTTAGAGATTGGCTGAGAGAAAAATACTATCTGAACCATCCCCTGCTCTTCTCCAAAATAGTACCATGGGGTCTTTTGCTTCTACTAAGAGGACAGGTGGAGCTTCTGTTTAACATCTAGTCTGACAATGCTGCACTGGCTCACTGGGGAGTTGCCTGGATTTTGTGTTCAAACCTTGAACCTTCTGACTTGAGTGTGTTACCTGCTGAGCCATGTACAGCTGATTAACAAAGAGCAAAAATAAGTCTAAAGTTTCTTGCTATTCTTGGATACCTGCTTAAAGCTGCATCAGTGCAGATGTTGAGCAAGAAGAGGGCCAGGTTAATTTGAGATTCCCTCCTTGGCAGATTAGCCCACAAAGCTTTGCGTCCAAATAATATTTAAGTGAGCTCATCAAGGGCTGTCGATGCCACAGGAGAACAAACAGAGGTGGGAATTCATTATGCCCCCCCTCTATTCGCACTAACCAGTGCTGTTATGGTCGCATAGTTGCCTTCTCTCAGCCATAGCTTGTGCCTGACGCTCTGCCCTTTCTCTCTGTAGCTAATGTTCACAAGAAGAAGAATCACGTGATGTATGAAGGCAAACACATACACTTCTCAGAGGTCGATAACAAGCCACTGTGCTCCTACAGTCCCAAACTCTGCAAACAGCGCCGGCTCAACGGCTACGCATTCTGCATCCGCCACGTTCTGGAGGACAAAACTGCCCCTTTCAAGCAATGTGAATTTGTAGCAAAGTACAACAGCCAGCGGTGCACGAACCCTATCCCGAAATCTGAAGATCGAAGGCAAGTCTACCTCTTTTTTTTTAAAATTGTGGAAAAGTGGGAGAAAGTAACTTCAACCATACCCATCTCTGAAAATGATGAAATTCAGGCAACACAGCTTTCATCTATGCACAATTTTACTTCCTGTGCAAACCAGCAGGAGGTAGTATTGGGCAGCGTGTAAAGCTGGCAGTCCCACTTTCTAAGACCACATTGAATCGATGCTGAAAAATTATTCCTAAAAAAGGGTTGAGTGCATAGCATCTGACTTTTTTTAGTTACATGCTGGTGTGTGTAATTATTGGTAACAAAGAACTGCTGCTGTGTGATCTGTGTATAGTTGAATTGTTGCCGATCCTCTCCTTTGAATCCCTTTTACACTGAGACATGCCCCCGTGTAATTCTCATCTCTTCCCAAGATGATAGTTAGCAGTGGACCACAGCTTCGCTAGCATTCCGGGACTTTCCTCAGCAGCTTGCATTTGTAAGCTTTGGAGAATGTTGTGTCGAGATTCCTGGATGTCTCTTGGTAAAGCTGGAAAACCAGCGATGGTGACCTGTTTGCCACTTTTGCTTTGCAGCCATCTGCTTTACAATGTGACCAAGGTCATAGAAACATAGAAGATAATATCATGGCTGATCATTCAAATCAATAGTCTAATCCTGCTTTCTTCCCATAACCTGTGATCCATTAGCCCCAAGTGCTATATCCAATGTCCTCTTGAATACCTTCAATGTTTTGGCATCAATTACTTCCTGTAACAGTGAATTCCACAGGCTCACCATTCTGGGTGAAGAAATGTCTTCTGCTCTCCACCTTAACTGATCTACTCTCTATCCTCTGACTGTGATCTCTGGTCCTTGACTCCCCCACCATTGAGAGCATTCTCCCTGTATCTACCCTGTCTAGTCTTATTAGAATTTTGTAAATCTCTGAGATCCGCCCCCTCATTCATCTGAACTCCAGCGAACACAATCCTAACCTAGCCCATCTCTCGTTGTACATCAGTCCTGCCATCTCTGGAATCAGCCTGGTAAACCTTGGCTGCACTCCTTTGAGGACAAGAACATCTTTTGTCAGAAAAGGAGACCAAAACTGCACAAAATACTCTAGGTGTGGCCTCACCAAGACCCTGTACAATTGCAACTACACATATCCGCTCCTTACTCAAAACCTCTTGCAATGAGGGCCAAATGCTGTTTGATGCCTGCTGCACCTGCATGACTGGTGCACAAGGGTACCTAGATCCCTCTGTGCACTCCCTTACCCAATTTAGAGCCAATCAGTTAGTAATCTGCTGCTTTGTGGTTTTGTTTCCATAGTGAATAACCTCGTATTTATTTAAATTATGCTGCAACTTCCATTGATTTGCCCATTCACCCCACCTTTCCAGATCATGCTGAAAGATATCTGCATCTTGGTCATAGTGCCAGGAACCTATTTCCTTTCACAATGGATGGTCTTTGATATGAGCAGGACTTGGTGTCCACAAGGGCTGTGTGACTGTCCCTCCTGCCAGTGCTGGTGCTGACAGACTCTGCTCTGCCATGCTGATTGAGAGGGAGATCCTGCAGATTATTCTTTCCTATTGGTTTGTACCAGCTGGGGCAAACACTATGTGGGACCTTGGATCCCACCAGATCTGCAGAATGAGCATTGAAAAGTTCTGCACAAAGTTGTACCCCACTGCAACAGACTACCCTTCAAGGGGGAAGAAAGAGCTTGCATTGAGAACAGCACAATAAGTATGAGAGACCTCACGTTGAGTTGTGTTGATTATAAAAATAAACACAGCCCGTTGTGATTAGAATTCCATTTAAAGTGGCAATAAGATTAACAGCCTCCTGAAAGGAAAAGGTGAACTTTATTTTCACAAGTTAAAAGCATTCCTTTCTTTTTGTTTGACAATGTGACGTAGGCAGTAAATTAATTCCTAATATTGCTGAGAAATATAAATTTAAAAACATGCCTGATACACTGCAAAGTTAGAGATCACAGAATGATTTTGGATGTTGGGCAATGGGTTCTTACTGCCTGAATTGTTGACTCCTGAGATATTGCGAAGCCTGCTTGGAGCAGTTCATGAATCTGGATGTAATCTTTGTTAGAATCATCAGTAATTGAAGAAGCTCTGAGCATTGACCAGGGCACCACATACTTGGTTTGTGTGTACTGCCTGGTTCATTGCCTGTGAATGTGGCTGCTCCCTTGCTCATGCCTTGTTTTGCCAATATAAACATTTCATCTTGAAATCATTTGTTTAACTGCAGCAGTGCATGTCTCCTTCACTCTTCCTTCTTCCTCTGCGTTCAGAATTATTTTGTCCCTTTTTATTTTCTCCCTCCCCCATCCAGGATAAACAGTGGTGTCATGGTCTTGTTTGCTGGATGAGTAATCCAGAGACCCAAAGCAAGATCTGGGAATCTGGGTTCAAATCCTGGCACGGCGGGTGGTGAAATTTGAATTCCAAAAGTCTAACAATGAGCACTAAAATAGTGATTTGTCATTTAAAACCCATCAGGTTCACTAATGCTCTTTTAGGGAAAGAAATCTGCCATCCTTATCCAGTCTGGCACAAGTGGCTCCAGAGCCACAGCAGCGTGGTTGACTCTCAACTGCCCCCCTAAAATGGAGGGCAGTTAGAGATAGGCAATAAATGCTGGCCCAGCCAGTGACATTCACATCCCGTTTTTAATGAAAACCCACACTGCTATTTAGAAAATGTTATTGGCATTATTGCCCCACATTTTTAAATGGTGCTACTTTATTATGTCAGTGTTTATTCTGAAATAATGTGAGAGAACTCCACCGTTGTGTACTTGTATTTGTCTCTTCCTTCCAAGTGATAAAGTGGGCTGGCTTAGAACAGATATTTTCCCTTGTGTTTCCTAGCTGCTTTTCCAAGGCTTTTCATAATGCTTTTATGTTGCACACCGTGTTTATTATTTGCTAAATTCATCCCTCTAGCTTTCTCCCGCCACCTGTGATCACTCTTTATCCAGCCGTATTTCATCCTGATGTGGAGATGTCAGCACTGGATTGGGGTGGGCACAGTAAGAAATCTCAACACCAGGTTAAAGTTTAATTGTAATTGCGAACTTTTGGAGCACTCACCTGATAAAGGAACAGCGCTCTGAAAGCTTGTGATTGCACTTAAACCTGTTGGATTTTAATCTGGTGTTGTGAGACTTCTTACTGTGCTTCATCCCAGCACAGTGGTTTATGGGTGAGAATGGTGGATCCCCTAAATGTATTGGCAATTCCTCAGGATGCCCTCCATCCTAAACCTGGAACAACAAAACCACCTATTTGAATGAAAGCTAACATTGCAGAATTGTTTCAAGTACATTTATGTCCAGCAACAAAAGTAGCATGTTAATAAGTCAACAGTGACAAGAAAAAAAAAATCTTTCACAAAAATTCTATTCAGTCTGGACATGTCTCTTCCTGCGGCATTGAGGAGACTGAGAGGTTTCTTGGTTAAAGTCTTTCCTTAAGAAGGTGAAGATGTTTCCATTCGTGAACGGGTCTAAAAGTTGGTGAGATATCTGCATCTATAAATATGTATGGAAGGCAGTCACCAATATGTCCAGTGGCGACTTGAGAGAAATTTCTTTACCAGTGAGTGGTTTGAATGTGGGATGGATTGCCTCATGACATTGTTAGGGGAAAACCGTATAATACATCCAAGAGGATGCAACACAAGCACAAATGTGTAAGTTATGGTGTGAGGAGGACCATGTGGCCCGTAGGCAAAGGCACAGATCTGCTGGGTCATATGGCCTATTCTTGCATAATTCTGTAATGCACAGTTTTGGAAGCGTATGCCACTCAAAGAGCTATATCCATGATCCTCAGGTTTGGGAGGAGGGTATTATAATTGTACTGCTGAATCTTTTTCACGATTTAAGTAGATCCAGCAGGAAAATTTCTCCCGCCTGTCCCTGCATGTTTGAAATCTGAGGTGAGCGACAGTGCTGGAATATTTGAGTGATATCGTATTCCTAACCCCAGTGCTCAGAGGTAAAGTTGACTGGAACAAGGTGTGACACTGTGTCATGACAGTTCCCTTACTGTGCTAATCCTTTCTTGCTTTTCTGACAGATACTGCAACAGTCACCTGCAAGTCCTTGGTTTGGTGCCCAAGAAGGAGCGGAAGAAAAAGAATGAGCAGCTAGAAGACATCCGCCCCCGACTGCACCCTGATGCTACCATGGCTGTTAGCCTGGCAGTGCCCTCACTGGCCTTGAAGGCGGCGAATGGTCTGAACGGGCCGACACGCTCCCCGCAGAGGCCACGGCTGACTCTCCAATACCTGGAGGATGAGCTCAACGACCCGTTTGCTTTCCCTGACGACGATGACTGTGTTCTGAGGAAAGGGACTGTCAAACGGAAGCTTCAGACCAAACTGGCTCAGAATCGACAGCAGCAGCCACTGCTGCGAGAGCCCGAGACTTTCAGACTGCAACCAGAGCACTTTATCCCCCACCTCACGCCGTCACGGCCGCTGTACCCTGGCACTCCCCCTCTCTCGAGTCCCCCCCGACCCGCTGGACTGTCGCAGGGACTGCTATGCAAACCCCTTCCACCTCCACCCTCGACTCCCAGTTTGCCGCCAGCAGCGGCGGCAGCTCACAGCACTGCTACGGCAACGCCAGCCTCGCACTCGCCAAATGGAAAGTCCCACCGGTCTGTCTCGCCACCCCAGCACACGCCGCCGCCACCACCGCTGCCTTCACAGCCGGCTGCGGCCCTCCCCTCGCCTGTCGTGACGGCAACGAACTCTCCCCGGCCCGACGTGGTAGTCCTCAAAGCTTCAAGTTCCACGCCGGTCTGCAAACAGCGCGCAGCCTGTGTAAACAGACTGCAGAAACTAGCAAAGCTCTGTGCTGAGAAACAACTGTTGCACCGAGACCTCTTCCCACATTTAGGTAGGAACGTGCGCGGTCTTTAATAATCTACTGTGTTGGAAAGGCAGTCCTTTATCACATACAGCTCCTCAGCGCACCAAGTCACTGCCTGTTTGTGTGAAAACAAGCAGCAATAAATTAAAATCAAACTCCGAAACAGTTTGGTGCTCTGAGAGATGACCCACAAGTTTTCCAAAACTAATGCCAGAACTGAAGTTATAACCAGCTGGAATGATTAACTGATGGGGACTCTTTTCTCCACTGGAGAAGAGGGGTGGTCTGATGGAGATCTTGATGATTATGAGAAAGTTTAGTCAGATATACGTGGGTAAAATATTTCCATTGGCGGGATAGTCTGAAACCAGGGGCCATAAATATATCTCGCACAAAAACAGAAACTGCTGGAAAATCTCAACAGGTCTAACAGCATCTGTGGAGAGAGAACAGAGCCAATGTTTTGAGTCTGCATGACCCTCCTCCAGAACTGGGAGAAGGAAGGAGTCAAAGAGAAAGTCCTTCTCTTCAGAACTCTAACGGGGAGTCACCTAGACTTGAAACAATGGCTCTATTCTCATTCCACGGGTATTGTCAGACCTGATGAGATTTTCCAGCACACTTGTGTTTTGTTTCCAATTCCAGCATTTGCAGTATTTTCTTTTTATTTTGGCCATAAGTATATGATAGTTGCTAACAAAGCCAATAAGGAATTTCAGGAGAAACATCTTTGCTCAGCAAGTGTTGCCAGTAAGATATTTGCTGCCTTATGTAGTAATTGAGGGGTTGGAATAAGTGTGTTGAAGGCAGGCAGAGATATTTTGTATTAACATGAGGGAGAAAGGGATAGAAGGTACATGGATAGATAAACTGATGTGTGGAGCGTAAATACTTGGAAAGGCATGCTGGGTGAATGGTTTTATTTTGTGCTGTGTGTTCTTGTAAATTCAATGGTTCCTTTTCTACCCAAAGTATTCCTCCAGGTGCTCTCTGTTTTGCACCTTTTTTCCTCCACTGTCTCCTTTGAAGATGTTACCTTCTTCCTGGGGTTTGATTCTTTAATTCCATTTTTTAGACCAATGATACCATAATCCTAATTACAAGCCGTGATATTGAGTACCTTGCAGGTTTTAAAAAAAATTGTTTCATGAGGTAGGGGCATTGCTGTCTAGGCCAGCATTTATCCCCTATTCCGAATTGCCCTGGAGAAGGTGGGGATGAGCTGGCGTAGAAACACCCACAGTGCAGTGAGTAAGGGATGTTGACCCAGGTGAAGGATTGGCTATATATTTCCGAGTCAGGATGGTGAGTGACTTGGAGGGGGATCTGCAGGTAGTGTTCCTGTATCCTTCAGTGGTAGAGGTCACGGGTTTGCAAGGAGCTGTTGGAGGAGCCTCGGTGAGTTGCTGCAGTGCGTCTTGTAGATGATACACATTGATGGTACACATCTTGATCTTAGTGATGTTTTGGGTACTCCTGGGTTAGTTCACATCTGCATCGACATAATGCCTATCAAAGTCACTGGCAAGTAATTGGGAGCTGGAAACCTGTCTGCCTTCATGTTTTCAAGTAGCAATTATAGAACCCAACAGTACAGAAAGAGGCCATTTGGACCATTGAATCTGTACTGATCACTATCCCACCCAGGCCCTATTCCTGTAACCCCACACGTTTAACCTTCTAATCCCCCTAACACTAGGGGGCAATTTAGCATGGCCAATCCACCTAACCTGCACATCTTTGGACTGTGGGAGGAAACAGGAGCACCCGGAGGAAATCCACGCAAACACAGGGAGAATGTGCAAGCTCCACATAGACAGTGACCTGAGGCTGGAATTGAACCTGGGTTCATGGCACTGTGAGGTAGCAGTGCTCACCACTGCTATTGGAATTAGAGGAGAGAGAGATTGATGGAAATGCGGAAGAAATTCCGAAAATTGAGGCCAGAATAAGCGAGGATACAGTTGCTATTGGCGAAGCAAAAGCAATCGGGAATGCATGAGATGCGGGACTGGATGAGAACCAAGATGATGTGGTGGGGAGGGGTTATAGGACTGGAGGAAGTTACAAAGATACAGGGGGTTGAAGCTGTGGAGAGATTTGAAAACAAGGGAAGACTCTTTAAATTGAAGCATTGTTAGACTGAAAGTCAATGTAATTCATACAGTACAGGGATGATGAGTGACAGAGCTTGGTGCCTGTTAGGATAGAATCAAAAGAAGTTTGGACCAGCTGCAGTTTATGGAGGGTGTCAGGTGTGGGACTGACTTGGAGAGCTATGGAATATTCGAGTAAAGAGAGAACCAAGTAGTAAGTGATGGGCTGAGGGTGTGTAGTGAAGTGTGTTTTTCCTTTTGATTTTCATTTTCTTCACTCCCTTAATCTCTCCTTGCTCGTTTTCCGACATGCCATCATTTAATTTCTGGCGTCCAGTTAGAGACACACTTTGTTGTTTGTAAAGCAGTCTGAGTCAAGCTGCCACAAGGCTATTAGTGTGACCCCACTGAACAGTATTACCTTGTTCGGTCTTAATGACCATATCAGGCTGATATTCCCTGTGAACCGTAAGGCCAGGTGGCCACTGGCTGATGCTTAACGGAGTCTGACAACATATTGGCATTTGTTTGCTGGAGAGCGGAGCAGAATTGTTTGTAACAGAGCAAGTTGTTGGAGTGTGTAACGTTTTGCAGTAGAGTGGTTGAAATTGAAACCATTGCATAGTTTAAGGGAAAGCTAGTTCGAACATGCTTGAAAATACTGTGTACAATGTCATTGGATTTTTTGACAGAAACACACATTACTTCCTTGCTGGTAGTGAAACCTTAATGCGCGCAAAGTGTCTGTCTCATTTTCGATATTACGACAGTGATGAAGAATCAAAAAATCTATGCTGTGAAGTGATTTGGGACTTCCTGAGATTATGCAAGGTCCTCTAGGACTGTATGCCTTTATCTCCTTCCTTGCTTTAGTTGGGAAAGTGTAATAGGAAATAACACTGTTCCCAAAAGGAATAAGTGATGGATGTTTTAGAGGAGGTTTAGTTAGTATAGCATCCTCCACCGTCCCACTTGTGAGGAGGATGGCAGTCATTGGTGTAAAAAGCACGCCATGTGAGCTCCTTTGATAGGATGAAACTTTGCCTTGAAGAACTATGGATGATATGCTGCATGTGTATAAACTCATCCAGCTAGTGTTTATTTTGCCTATTTGTACTCAACCAGTGTTAGTCTTTCACCACCAGTTAGCTGAAACAAATTCAGTGAGCAGTTGCTATGTGGTTGGCAGTAAAGTGAACAGCAAATCCTAAACTGATGGGACAAAGGCAATGGATTTTGACACTTGTATTCTTTTGTTCTACTTTGCCACCTATGATGAAAATGAAGGAAGAATTCACTGTCTGAAAGGGGAATGGACGCAGATTCAATAGAAACTTCCAGAAAGAGATTGGATGCATGATGAAAAAGCAACAAGTAGCAGAGTGGAGGAAAGATTATGGAAATGAGTCTTACTGGATGGCTCTTGAGCTAGCAAATTATCCCGGAATACTGAGACTTCCTTGATAGGCTAAGACTTTAGGAAGCAATGTGATGCTTTAACCTGGAGATAGACATTAGCATTCTTCTCAGCTGTATGTGGCCTGAGTATGACTGAAACGTCAGCAACTGTGAGACTTGTATTGTCAATGTTAATTTTCCGGATTGGACACTGGACCAAGGACCAGTGTTGATCCCTGTGAAGTAAAAAGTCTCTTAACAACAAGTTAAAGTTCAACAGGTTTATTTTGAGATCACAACCCATCGGAGTGCTGCTTCTTCATCAGGTGAGTCAATATTCACATAATAAAGGAGCAGCACTCAGAAAGCTCATGATTCCTAGTAAACCTATTGGACTTTAAGCTGGTGTTGTGAGACTTCTTACTGCACACATTCCAGTCCAATGCTGGCGTCTCTATTTCATGGCTCTTAGCTCAAGGCTGTATGCACTTCAGTGATACTTGAAGTAAAATAGGAGAGTTCTGTCTGGCCTCCTGGCCAATAATGTTCCCACTTATAACATTATTTCAAAAAGAAAGCTATCCAGTCATTATCATGTTGTGGAATATTGCTGTGCGCAAATTGGCTGCTGTGTTTCTTACACTAATGATGGGACTGTAAAGCACAGAGTAGCCCTGAGATCAAAAATGACGCTGTATACATGCAAGTATACAGCTGCAATTATTATGAAAAGGACCTGGCAATGTATGTTTCTCACACCACTTGAATTCAAGCTTGGCAACATTGTACTGTTTCTGCACCTGCGGACATCACAGAAACTTGCTGAGCATTTTATTCACATGAGATAATTACGGAGACTCAGTAACTCTAGCGTTCAAGGTAACCCCTGGCAAGTGGCAGGTGTCTCACAATACCAGGTTAAAGTCAACAGGTTTATTTGGCAGCACAAGCTTTCGGTGTCTTGCTCCTTCATCAGGAGCGAGATTCTGAAAGCTTGTGCTGCCAGACAAACCTGTTGGCCTTCAACTTGGTGTTGTGAGACTTATTATTGTGTTTATCCCAGTCCAATGCTGGCATCTCCACATCAAGAGGCAGGTGCCCATGTCGGAAAAGCCAATAACAAATTTCTGGTCTGTGTCACTTAGAAAATTACCAATATGCTAACTCTTCATGGCAGTGCTCAGATTAACCCTTCAGAATTCATAGGGGGAAGTTTCAAACTAAGTGGTAATCCTCGGAGGTCAATGTGACAGTTGGGTTCAGAACGAAAAGGAACAGTGTGAATGAAGACTAAATCTTTGGGGAATAGTGTGTACATGGGGTTTGTAACACCCATGGGCCAATGTGTTAATGGGGACAGTAACTCTCAGGGTCAGTGTATTAATGGCGACAGAAACTCTAGGGACCAACATGTTAATTGGGATAGTAACTTGTGGGGTCAGTGTGTTAATGTAGGCAGTGACTCGGGGTCAGTGTGTTAATGGGGACAATAACTCTAGTGGTCAGTGTGTTAATGGGGACAGTAACCCTAGGAGTGTGTGTGTTAATGGGGACAGTAACCCTAGGAGTGTGTGTGTTAATGGGGACAGTAACCCTAGGAGTGTGTGTGTTAATGGGCACAGTAACCCTAGGGGTCAGTGTGTTAATGGGCACAGTAACCCTAGGGGTCAGTGTGTTAATGGGCACAGTAACCCTAGGGGTCAGTGTGTTAATGGGGACAGTAACCCTAGGGGTCAGTGTGTTAATGGGGACAGTAACCCTAGGAGTGTGTGTGTTAATGGGGACAGTAACCCTAGGGGTGTGTGTGTTAATGGGGACAGTAACCCTAGGAGTGTGTGTTAATGGGGACATACTAGGAGTGTGTGTGTAATGGGCACAGTAACCCTAGGGGTCAGTGTGTTAATGGGCACAGTAACCCTAGGGGTCAGTGTGTTAATGGGCACAGTAACCCTAGGGGTCAGTGTGTTAATGGGCACAGTAACCCTAGGGGTCAGTGTGTTAATGGGCACAGTAACCCTAGGAGTGTGTGTGTTAATGGGGACAGTAACCCTAGGAGTGTGTGTGTTAATGGGGACAGTAACCCTAGGAGTGTGTGTGTTAATGGGCACAGTAACCCTAGGGGTCAGTGTGTTAATGGGCACAGTAACCCTAGGGGTCAGTGTGTTAATGGGGACAGTAACCCTAGGGGTCAGTGTGTTAATGGGGACAGTAACCCTAGGGGTCAGTGTGTTAATGGGGACAGTAACCCTAGGGGTCAGTGTGTTAACGGGGACAGTAACCCTAGGGGTCAGTGTGTTAACGGGAACAGTAACCCTAGGGGGTCAGTGTGTTAACGGGGACAGCAACTCCAGGGGTCAGTGTGTTAACGGGGACAGCAACTCCAGGGGTCAGTGTGTTAATGGAGGCAGCAATAGTCTGTGTGTTAATGAGGGCAGTATCTCTAGGGTCAGTCTGTTTGTTATTGGTGACAGTAACACTTGCGGTTGGTGTATTGTTGGGAACAGCAATAGTAGTAGTTAGTGTTATTTGGGACTAACTCTTGGGGTCACTGTGTTAATGGGGGCATTGACACATTGATCTCTAGTGTTAATGTCCTCATTAACCCACTGATCCCAAGAACAAATTAACACAATGACCTTTGGAGTTACTGTCCCCATTAACACAGTGACCTCTGGAGTTACTGTCTCCATTAACACAGTGACCTCTGGAGTTACTGTCTCCATTAACACAGTGACCTCTGGAGTTACTGTCCCCATTAACACAGTGACCTCTGGAGTTATTATCCCCATTAACACAGTGACCTCTGGAGTTACTGTCTCCATTAACACAGTGACGTCTGGAGTTACTGTCCCCATTAACACAGTGACGTCTGGAGTTACTGTCCCCATTAACACAGTGACCTCTGGAGTTACTGTCCCCATTAACACAGTGACGTCTGGAGTTACTGTCCCCATTAACACAGTGACCTCTGGAGTTACTGTCCCCATTAACACAGTGACCTCTGGAGTTACTGTCCCCATTAACACAGTGACCTCTGGAGTTACTGTCGCCATTAACACAGTGACCTCTGGAGTTACTGTCGCCATTAACACAGTGACCTCTGGAGTTACTGTCGCCATTAACACAGTGACCTCTGGAGTTACTGTCGCCATTAACACAGTGACCTCTGGAGTTACTGTCCCCATTAACACAGTGACCTCTGGAGTTACTGTCGCCATTAACACAGTGACCTCTGGAGTTACTGTCGCCATTAACACAGTGACCTCTGGAGTTACTGTCGCCATTAACACAGTGACCTCTGGAGTTACTGTCGCCATTAACACAGTGACCTCTGGAGTTACTGTCCCCATTAACACAGTGACCTCTGGAGTTACTGTCCCCATTAACACAGTGACCTCTGGAGTTACTGTCGCCATTAACACAGTGACCTCTGGAGTTACTGTCGCCATTAACACAGTGACCTCTGGAGTTACTGTCGCCATTAACACAGTGACCTCTGGAGTTACTGTCCCCATCAACACAGTGACCTCTGGAGTTACTGTCCCCATCAACTGCAGGGTTAGTGTGTTAATTTGGATAATAACTCTAGGTGTGTGTGTTGCAGGAACTCTTGGGATCAGTGCATTAATGGGGACAGTGACTGCAGGTCCATTGTGTTAATGGACACGGTAACTGCCTCGTTCAATGGGGACAGTAATTCAAGAGTCGGTGTGAAACATGGGTCAGAAACTCTAGGGGTCACTGTTAATCGGGATAGAAAGTCTAAGGATCAGTGTGTTAATAGGAACAGTAAGTCGGGGTCAGTGTGTTAATGGGGACAGAAACTCGGGTCAGCATGTTAATGGAGAATGTAGCTTGAAGATATGGTGTGATAATATGAACAGTTCTCTAGGGTACATTGTGTTAATGGGGTCGTAACTCTTTGGGGTTGCTGTGTCAGTGGGGACAGTCACCTTTGGGGTGGCTGTGTCAGTGGGGACAGTCACCTTTGGGGTGGCTGTGTCAGCGGGGACGGTCACCTTTGGGGTGGCTGTGTCAGCGGGGACGGTCACCTTTGGGGTGGCTGTGTCAGCGGGGACGGTCACCTTTGGGGTGGCTGTGTCAGCGGGGACGGTCACGCAAGCTGTCTGTCTGTAGTGATCTCTTGAGTTGCTGTCTCTGTGAACATGCTAACCCCTCAAGTTGCTGTGTGAAAGCAGACTCCAGTGGTCAGTATCTTAATGGGAACAGTAACTCTAACTGAAAGGTGACTAGGGATGAGTGTGCTTATTGGCACAGTTGTTCTAGGTATCAGCGTTCACTGTGTCTCAACCGTAATGTTGACTGTATTTTTGGAGACAAGTCTGCTCAACATGTGCTTTGAAGTGAGATTTTGTCTCTCGTTGTCAGTGAATAATGAGGATTGGCATGTTATGGGTCAGTACTGTCCTGTGACTTATCACTAGCTGGATTGCTACTTGTTCGCTCTGCACCTTTGCCTCAAACTTTAAGCATCGCTCTTTGTCATGCATTTCTTACCGAAATGATCCCTGGGTATTTACATGCTCCACACTGTGTGAGTGTTGATCCCAATGTCTCCTTCGCTCTCGCTTGGAAAAGCTTCCCTGGATTTCCAGTGTAATGCTTTGCGTCCTGCCTTGGGTTCAATGAGATGACATTCTTCTCGTCTACAGGGCTAGACTGGTCTGAGGACAGCGAGGAAGAGGAGGAAGACGAACGTGTGCCTCCTTGCCAGTATACGTGGACGTTGCGGGACAAGTGGTCAGCTATTCGGCCCGAGTGAGTACCATCCGGGTAATCATTCAGCAGCTTGTTGGGCCTCTGGTCTGGGAACTGGTAGCTTAGCTTTGTAGGCAAGTTTGAACTTTTTCTACTGAAATAGACCCTGTCAACCTACCTCTGACGTATACCGACATGCACACATTTCTGATAAAGAATGACGTTTTGCCGGTGTACATCTTTGACCTCCTTGATTGTTTAAAAGGTATATAATGTCTGGTCTCCATGTGACTGAAAGGACACAGAAGCACAGAAAAAAATGCCAAGTAATTTTATAAGGACTATGTCTGTGGCTCTATTCTTTTGAATAGTGAGGTTGTGAGGTATCTAGATAAATGCTAGTAATAAAGAGGTTGATTGGCTGGATGTGGAGAAAGTGTTTCCACTGTGGGAAGTTGATAGCTAGTGATGACATGGTCGCTAATAAATCCTGTTGGAAATTCAGGAAAAATTTCTGTACTTGGTGTCATTAGAATGTGGAACGTACTGACACAAGAAACAGCATAGGAAGACTCATTGACTGGTGATATCTCTGAGGAGTATGTAAATCCTTTAGAACAAGTCATCATCACATGGGAGGAAGTAATACGTGTATTAAAAAGCGTTAAGGTAGACAAATCCCCAGGGCCAGATGGCATCCATCCCTGATTACTGAGAGATGAGATGAAATTGCTGGGCCTCTAACAGATATCATTGTTTCCTCCTTGGCCACAGATGAGGCCCCAGAGGATTAGAGGTTAGCCGATGTTATTCCATTATTTAAGATGGGTAGCAAGGTAACTATAGACCAGTGAGTTTGATATCACTGATAGTGAAATTATTGAAGAAGATTCTTAGAATCTGTACATATTTGGAATTGAATGGTCTTGTTAGCGACAAATATCATGATTATGTACTAGGGAGGTCATGTCTCATTAATTAAGTTTTTTGAGGGGGTGACAAAAATGATTGAAGGGGAAGGGCAGTGGGTGTTGTATATGTGGACTTTAATAAATCGATTGACAAGGTCCCTCATGTCAGGCTGGTGCAAAAGATTAAATCTCAGGATTAGGGGTGAACGAGCTAGATGGGTTCAGAACTGGCTTGGCCATAAAAGAATGGAGGTCTGTAACTAGTGGCGTTCTCCACATCATGGCTACCATAGACACCGCAAACTACCGACTCCAAGTGGAGACGATCTCCAAGAAGATCGCGCATATTGACTATCTCCACAGTAGTGGTGCTCCACAGGGATCAGTGCTGAGAGCTGTGCTGAGTTTTTTATATATATAAAAAGTCTATATGTATAAAAGTGACTTGGAAGAAAAGGTAGTTTGTCTGATTAGTAGGTTTGTGGATGATATTATAATCGCTGGAGTTGCGGATACGGATAAAGATTGTCGGAGAATACAGCAGGATATAGATAGGCTGGAAAATTGGACAGAGAAATGGCAGATGAAATTTAATCTGGACAAATGTGAGGTGACACTTTTTGTTAGGTTCAGTTCGATGGGAGCAATAAAATAAATGGCGAACCATCAGGAGGATAGATGCACAGATCTGGGCGTGCAGGCCTATAGATCCTTAAAAGTAACAGCACAGGTGGAAAAGGTAGTGAAGAAAGTGTATGACATGCTTGCCTTCATTGGATGGGGCATCAAGCATAAAATTTGGCAAATTAATACAGTTAGATAAAAGGTTGGTTATTTGAAATACCTTTCCAATTCTGGTCACCATACTGCCAGAAGGAAATACAGAGAAGGTTTACCAGGATGTTGCCTGTTATGGAGGGTATTAGCTATGAGGAGAGATTGAATAAATTGGGATTGTTCTCGCTGGAAACATGGAGACTGAGGGTCGACCTGATAGAAGTTTATAAAATTATGAGGGGCATGTGTAGTGTGAACAGTTGGAAGCTTTTTCCCCCGAAATGACAATTGAAGGAGCACAAGCTCAAGATGAGAAAGTTTCAGTGAAGGTGTATGGGGGTTTTTTTTTACACAGAGGATGGTTGGGGACCTGGAATGCACTGCCAAGTGAAGTGCTTGAGGCAGATACAATAGTGATATTTAAGATTTATTTGGATAGACACATGAACAGACAGGGAATAGAGGGATATAGGCGGTTGGCCTAGATAGGCCAAAATGATTGGTGCAGGCCTGGTGGATCAAAGGGCCTGTCCCTGTATTGAACTCTTCTTTGATCTAGATGCATTTAAGGGGCAGCTAGGTAAGTCCATTAAGAAGAAAGGGATAAAATATTAGATGAAGTGAATAGGGAGGAAGCTTGTATGAAGCATGTTAGCAGAGTTTTTGAGCTGAATGTAATTGTCCAGGTGGGCAAATTCTGTTTCCTGTTGCTGGTTTTTCTTAGCTCATGTAAGTAGCTGGTGCAACTGCTTGCACGTTTCCCTTTTGCTACTTGCAACCTGGATTCACATCCAGCCTAGCTTATATGGCCAGAGGCTTCCCGCATCTGTTGTCTGCGAATGTGTCAAGGCTGCTACCACGTTGTTGCTCACTGGCATGGACCTGCAGCAGCAAACTGTCACTGATCTGTACTCTGAGCAAGGGCACAAGAAGGACCAGGGTGATTATTAAACGACATGTCATATCAGATCATCATCTTTTTCACATCGACGTGTTATCCAGAAACATAGCATCCACACACAGGCTGATGACACCTCGCTCTACTTCATCAACGTTTCTCTCAAACCTCCCCACTATCTCTAGTTTGTCACTCAGCTTGTCTGACTTCCAGCACTAGATGAACAGAAATTGCCTCCAGCTAAACATTGGGAAAATTGAAACCCCTGCCATAATCTCCCGACTTGCTATCTACTTCATCTCTTCCCGCCAACTGTCTGAGGCCAAATCAGATTTGGTGTCCGTTTGACCTCGATAAGCTTCCAGTCAGATATCCCATCTCATTAAGATTGTCTTTTGCCACTTCTGTAACATGACCTGACTTGACACCTGCCTGCGATTATTTGCTGCTCCATGGCTGCTTTACCTCTAGGTTTAACTGCAGCAACCCAGTCCTGATCGCTGTCCCCACATGCTATCTTCCACATCTTGAGGTCACCCAGAACTGCTGCTCAAGTTCCAACTGGCACCAAATTTCATTCACCAATCACTCTGCTTCCCAGTTACGCAACGTCTTAATTTTACAATGTTCATTCTGCTTTTACAACCCTCTCGTGACCTTGCTACTCCTGAACTGTAAATTTCTCCTGCCCCAAAAAAGATCTCTCTTGGAAATCTGTGATCTTCTAATTCTGACCTGTTGAGTGTTCCTGATTTTAATTGGTGGTTTAAAAAATCCTACATTGCAGAAGGAGGCCATTTGGCCCATCAAGACTGCAACAACCATAATCCCACCTAGGCCCTATTTCCACAACTCTCATGCATTTACCCTAGCTACTCTCTATGATACTGAGGGGCAGTTTAGCATGGCCAATCCAGCTAACCTGGTGGTCAAGGACCTAAGCTCTAAATGAAAAAAGAGGTGGCATGGTGGCACAGTTGTTTGCACTGCTGCCTCAGCACCAAGGACCCAGGTTCAATTCTGGCCTTCGATCACTGTCTGTGCAAACTCTGCACGTTCTCCCTGTGTCTGTGTGGGTTTCCTCCTGGATGCTCCAGTTTCCTCCTTCAGTCCAAAATGTGCCAGTTCGGTGGATTGGCCATGCTGAATGTTAGGGGGGACTAGCTAGGAGTTGTAGTGAAAGGGCCTGGGTGGGATTATGATTGGTGCATTTTTGATGGGTTGAATGGCCTCCTTCTGCACTGTAGGATCCTATGATTAACATAGAAGGGAATCCCTGTCTCCTGTCAGTGAAAAGAGAAGAATGTTGGGTATCAAAAAGAGGTTTTATTCATAGACCGAGGGACGTGACTGAGATATTTCATGAATAATTTGTATTTGTCTTTACCAAGGAAGAAGAGGCTGTGCAGGCTTACTCCCTTGATCAAAAAAGGGTGTACCGATAATGCCAGTAACTAACTGCAGGCTATTCAGTTTAACTTCTGTAGAGAAACTCTGAGAAACAATAATTCAGGGCAAAGTTAGCAGTCGCTTATAGGTAGTCACCCGACTTCAACTAATGCCGTTAACATACCCTTCTATTCTTTTTCCCATGTACTGAAAAAGCATTCCCTAAAATGCAACCCCCCTGTGAAGTGAGTTGCACATTCCAGCAACTCTGAGTGAAGAAATTTCTCTCGAATCCTCAATCAAATTTACTACTGATAATATTCTTTTACTTGTGGTCCCTCGCTCTGGTCTCCCCCACAAAGGGAAGCATCTTCTCCATGTCTAACCTGTTGACCCCTTCAAAATTTTAAAGGATGTATTCGAACGCGCTTTAGCCACCTCGTTTTTTCAGCTTGTCTGTCCTTCCTGATAGTTTTGGTCCCTCAAATCTGGTACCGTATTGGTGGCACAGTGGTTAGCACTGCTGTCTCACAGTGCCAGGGATCTGGGTTTGATTCCTGGCTTGAATCACTGTTTGTGTGGATTTTGCACATTCTCCCCATGTCTCTGTGGGTTTTCTCCAGTTTCCTCCCATAGTCCAAAGAACTAAGAACAAAACAGCACGGGAAACAGGCCCTTCGGCCCAACGAGCCCACGCCACCACCCCGATGTTCCCATCTCTACCTGCGATCCCTGTCCATGTTGATATTTCTATGGATTAAAAACCAAATTTGAGACAATTTAGGGAGAATTTGTTTTGCCAATTAGCCTAAGAGCACATCTTTGGGATGTGGGAGGAAACCGGAGCACCCGGAGAAAACCCATGCAAGCACGGGGAGAATGCGCAGACTCCCACAGACACAGGCCCAAATCCATGTATCTGCACAGCACAGTGATAGTCACTGAGCTGTCGTGTTGCCCATCAGATAGTCCAGGTCAAGCGTACACTAACGATGTGAAGCACTAGGATACTCTCGAAAAAAAATCCAAGAGCAGCCCTCTCACGACCCATCGTGTGTATGCCCCTCATTAGACAACAAGGTGGACCGAACCACCTGTAGGATGAAAACAAGTACGTCAATATCGTCATCTATTTACACACTTCCCAGGGACTCTCAAGGTTCATGATCCCTATTTTAAATCTGTTTTCTATACCCCTCCATTCCCATTCTGTTCATGTGCCCATCTAAGTATTTCTTAAATATCTCCAGAGTACCTGCCTCCACCACTTTACTTGGCAGCGCATTCCATACCCCCACCACCCTCTGTGTGAAAAAACTCCTCTAGCATCCAAATTATACCCTACCCCCCTCACCCTAAGCCCGTGACCCCTCGTGCTATTTGAGTCCATCCTAGGAAAAAGCTTAACCCTGTTTATTCTATCTATCCCCTTCAAAATCTTGTACACCTCTATCAGATCTCCTCTAAGTCTACGTCTTTCTAAGGAAAACAGTCCCAATTTGCCTAATCTCTCCTCGTAACTCAGACCTTCCATACCAAGCAGCATCCTGGTAAACCTCCTCTGTACTCTCTCCAAAGTCTCCACGTCCTTCCAGTAGTAAGGCGACCAGAACTGGACGCAGTATTCCAAATGAGGTCCATCCAGCGTTTTATACAACTGCAACATTAAAGGCCAGCTCTTGTACTCTATACCCCTTCCTATAAAGGCTAGCATACTGTATGCTTTCTTCACAACCTTCTCCACTTGCTCTGCCACCTTCAGAGACTTGTTCACCTGCACCCCCAGGTCCCTCTGCATTTCTATACTCTTAATAGGTCTACCCTTTATCAAAGAGGTGCAGGTTAGGTGGATTGGCCATGCTAAATTGCCTCTTTGTGATAGAGGGACTACGTAGGGTACATGCATGGGGCTTTAGGGACAGGACCTGGGTGGGAT
Organism: Sphyrna mokarran; assembly: GCA_024679065.1. Classification (NCBI taxonomy): domain Eukaryota; kingdom Metazoa; phylum Chordata; class Chondrichthyes; order Carcharhiniformes; family Carcharhinidae; genus Sphyrna; species Sphyrna mokarran. The sequence continues at coordinate 12,595,798 of JAGIQG010000011.1, forward strand.
TATGATTGGTGCAGACTAAATGGCTTCCTGCTGCACTGTAGGATTCTATGACTTGAGCCTTCTGTGGTGGCTGAGGTGGACACTAGAATTTCAGTGATTTCCTGTGGGTCATCGAATGAAAGTGCTACATAGGTTTTTTCACACAACTTGGATTGATTGTACTTTTGAATCATTCCTTTTCTGCACGGCACGCTTGCAGCATTGTAAGATTGGAAATTGAGAGAAAGACCCGGCAGGGTCGGACAAGCTTCTGAATGGATTGAAGGCTTTTCAGGTTTCCTCAGAATTGGAACCACAACTCAGATGTATGATCCAAAACTTCAATTCTGTTTCTCTTGTAGCAGCACCCTGCACAATGTTTCCAGCATTTTCTTCTTTTGCTTCAGATTTTCAGCATCTGCGTTGCTTTTTCTTTAGTTTAGCAAGATTGCTGTCATTTTGCTAATTGCTATCCATAGTGTTACCTTTAATATGAAGAATCTACACTGAGGAAAAGTTGCAGTCCCATAATAATATATATTGTCATTAAAAACTGAAATATCAATAAAGCACTTGACAGTGAAATACAATTTAAAAGTGAAAGAGCTGAATTTGACTGAAGAATCCTAACTCTGAGCTTCGTATCAGAACGTTCCTTGAAATTCTGGTCCGTCTGCTTATACTCAACATCTTTTCCAAAAGTAGGGGAGTCTAAAATTAAGCTGAGAGAGGAGAGATATAGAAGGATCCAAAGGAGCAATTATTTTTCAAAGTGGTGTGTGTTTGGAACAAGCTGTCAGAGGCAGCAGTAGAGGCTGGTATAATTGTTTTTTAAAAAACATTTAGACAATTACATGTGTAGGATGGGTATTGAAGGATGTGGTAAACACTGGCAATTGGGACTAGCTTAGTGGATTTTAAAAAAAAGGGACAAGTTGGGCCAAAGGGCCTTTCCATGCTGTAAACCTCTGACTCTATGCTGTTAACAAGAATGGAGGTATCTTTACACAACATTTTAGGTCAGTTTGTTCCCTGTGTGTATTTTCTGAGAGAACACAGTCCGGTATCTAAACTCTTACTGACATCATCTTGATCTGCTTACAAAAAGGATGTGCATCTATATAGCATCTTATAAGGACACTGTAAGGCACTTTATAGAAAACAGACAACTTTTGAAGATTAATCATTGTTGTATTGAAAACTGTCAGTTAATTTGCACACAACAGAGTCTCACAACAAAGTGCTGTTCATTGAGGGATAAATATTGTTCAGGACTTCGTGGGTTACAAACATCCAACTAGCTTGTAGTTAGGTGTATTTGGGATTGTTTATATCCAGCTGAGAGAACAATAGGGGCTGGGATCTTATCCTAAAGATTGCGGATAGTGCTATGCTCCTGTAGTGTTGCACTGGTGTGACAGAGTAGATTGTGTTGTCTGGTATCGGGCTTGAACCAATTATTTTCTGACCCCAATGAGTGTGCTGCCATGAGCCAAGATTGACATCTACCTTAGTATGTTTCCTTACATTAATGGTGCTGTGTAAATATAAAGTCATTGCAGGACTGATAGGATGCATTGAAGAGTGCTGAGGGAAGTAAGGATGAATGTTTGAGGTGGTACTGGCCACAGTCTGACTTGGACACTGGCGTAGTGTCACAAGACAGTTAAACCCAGCAACTATAGGTAGTATCAGGGTATGGGACGACTTTAAGACGTATGCTGTTCTGTACCCCAACCTCACCTGAATACTGCAAGCCAGTTAGTTTAAACTGGTAGGAAAAGTTTTTAAAAGTTGGGGTGGCACACTGCTGCCTCACAGCACCAGGGACCTGGATTCGATTCTGGCCTCGGGTGACTGTATGTGTGGAGTCTGCATGTTCTCCCCGTGTCTGAATAGGTTTTCTCTGGGTGCTCTTCTTTCCTCCCATATTCCAAAGTGGGTTAGGTTGATTGGCCATGATAAATTCCCCCTTAGGAGAGTGAATATGTGGGGTATAGGAGTGTGTAGGATTGTTGTTGGTGCAGGTTGAATGGGCCGGATGGCCTCCTTCTGCATCGAAGATTCCATCTATCTATTCTAAGCATTATCCAGGACCAAATTAACAGCATACCAGTTATGATTCATGGACTAGGATGTGTGTCTCCCTTTGCAGCATCAATTTCAGCTATCTCTCTTCATTTAAATAATGTACTATATTTATTTTTATTTTTCCTGGAAAGTGGACAAGTTTAATTTTTCCCCATCTACCAATTTTTTTGCCCACTCATTTAATCGCATTCCTTTGCAATCTCTTTTTAACAATTTATTTTCCTCCCTAGCTTGGTGTCATCAGTAAATTAAGTGACAAAACATTTAGTCCCTTCATCCAAATCATTGATGTCTTGTTAACAGTTGAGGCTCCCAGCAACAATCCCTGTGGCCCTCTATCAGTTTCACCTTGCCAATCTGAAAAAGATCCTTTCATCCCTACTCTTTGCTTCCTATTAGCTAATCTGCCCTTTATCTGTGCTACTATATTCCTTCCATGTTCTGTTACCTTGTTTGGTAACCATTGATGCAGTACCTTATCACATGCCTTTGGAAAACCAAGTTCACCACATCTAGGTTCACTTTATCCACCTTGCTGTTTATTTCCTCAAACTAATACATTTGTTAAAACTGCACTATAGGGGTTCTATGAATGTTGCCTTTGGGCTTTGTTGACAGAATTGCTGCCATGCTTGTTCAGTTTTGTCACTTCAACCTTTTAAAAATTCACAATTAGTAACAAGCTGAGAGGTTTCATTGATCTGTTTTTCTCTACCTCCCTCTTCTTGAAGGTGTTCTTTAAAACCCACCTTTACCCTAATGACTCTTCCAATGGCTTTGAGTTCTTTTTGATTGCATTCTTTTTGGAACGCCGTATTCTCACATTTTACGCTATTGAAACTACCGCAGTTTATAAATGCATGTTCTTAGTGTAAACTCAGCAACAAAAACAAAAAGGTCGCTTGTCAAAATGTTTAAAAAAAAATAGAAATCTGTAGTCTGACTTCAATACCCTCTGCTATCCTTCCAAATTCCCAACATTCCTGGGATTTAAAAAGTTCAGGTTCTGAAGGGAAGGTATTTTTAAGATAAATTTTCAGTAAATATTATGAATGAAAATCATAGAATCCTTCAGTGCAGAAGGACACCGTTCAGCCCATCGAGTCTGCACCGATCACAATCCTACCCAGGCCCTATTCCTATAACACCATACATTTACCCTGGCTAGTCCTCTCAACACTAAAGGGCAATTTATCTGGCCAGTCCACATAGCCCACACATTTTTGGCCTGTGAGAGGAAACCAGAGCATTTGAAGGAAACCCATGCAGACATGAGGAGAATGTGCATTCTTCACACAGAGTAACCCAAGCCAGAAATCAAAACTGGGCCCCTTGAGCTGTGAGGCAGCAGTGTCACCATGTCAGCCCAGATGGATATAAAAGTTATGGGGTGAGCTCATCCATGTGCTTAACATGATCAAAAGAGAATGCTTCCCTTTGTTTGAGAGGGGGATTCAGCACAAGGGACATTAAGTTAGTGCGAGGTCATTCAGGAAGCACATATCCGTACCCAGAACAGCAGAAATCTGGAACTCTTCGACAAAGCTGTTGAAGCTGGCAATCACTTGAAAATTTCAAAAGCGAAATGGGTGTTTTTTTTGGTCAGACAAAGGTGTTACTGGATTTGGAACTGAGGAGGTTAAATAGAATTTTGATATGTATCAGCATTAATCTAATTGAAAGCAAAATAGGCTTGAAGGGTGGCACAGTGGTTAGCACTCTGCCTCTCAGCACCAGGGATTTATGTTCAGTTGCCAGCTTGGCTCACTGTGTGGAATTTGCATGTTCTCCCCATGTCTGTGTGGGTTTCCACCCACAGCCTGAAAGATGTGCTGGTTAGATGCATTGGCTATGCTAAATTCTCCCTCGGTGTACCCAAACAGGCGATGAAGTGTGGCAATGAGGGGATTTTCACAGTAACTTCACTGCAGTGTTAATGTAAGCCTACTTGTGACATTAATAAATAAACTTTAAGGGCTGAATGGCCAACTTGTATTGCTATGCAATGCGCTTGCGTGCAAGCCGTTTACCAGACTCAGTCTCCCTTCAGTGTTTTTTCAGGTTTAATGTTGCTGAGATTCTAGTTTTGTTCCATATCTATTTATTGGTGGTGACTCAGAATGGAAATATGTTTATCCAATAATCCTGTTGCACTGGAGTATGTTGTAAATACTGTTACAGATGAGCTGCTATGTGGTTTTGCTTTGACGGTTCACTTTCGAAGGAAGAGTGCAGAGCTTTCGATGCTGGCTGCCAGCTCATTGTTCTTCATAGGTCACCTGCTTCCTGCTAACTTCAATTTTGAATTGCTTCAGTTGATAAACTTGTGTGTTCTGATCAAGGATTAATAAGATGATGGAGGGGATAGATTATATCCCTCTTGGCAGGTTGTTCTGACTAAATAGTTAGGGATTGCACGAGGCCAGATCGTGATTAGTTAGCATTGCTGCCTCACGGCTACAGGGACCTGGGTTCAATTCCAACCTTGGATCACTTCTGAATGGAGTTTGCACATTCACCCCGTGTCTGCATGGGTTTCCTCCGTGTGCTCCGGTTTCCTCCCACGATTCAAAGATGTGCAGGTTAGAGTGAATAGGCCATGCTGAATTGACCCTTAGTGTCGGGGATTAGCAGGGTAGATATGTGAGGTTATGGGGATAGGGCCTGAGTAGGAACGTGGTTAGTGTAGATTCGATGCGCTGAATGGCCTCCTCCTGCACTGTAGGGAATTCCATGATTCTTCTATCAGCCAGTAGTTCTTTTCCCAGATATGAGTCTGCCTGAAGAGATCCACAGGTAAGAGCTGAGCTTATTTCTGTTTGGAGCAAAGACGATTTCTGCAGGGAGTTATCCAGGCCAGAGTGATTATCTGGCCGATGTTTGATTCCCTCAGGAACCGGAGAGGAATTTTTCAGATTATTCCTCCCAAACTTGGTATTTTATCCAGACTTCTACCTCTTGCAGGAACTTGTGTGTTTTATAGGTGGGGTGGAGAATGTTTTATCTTGAGGGACAAGATGCCATTATTGTGTGTGACTGGTTGGAGAGACCTGATGGTCTTTGCCTGTCCATCATTGCTTCCACATCCTGAGCTGTCAGTTGTTGAACTGCTTTTTCTTTTGTTTTATTTTTATTCTCATTCATTCATGGGACATGGAGTATCATTGGCTGGCCAGCATTTATTGCCCATCCTGAGTTACCCTTTTTCAGAGATCAGTTATCACCCATTTAGATGACATGATCTGCCAAGCTTTATTGAGCTGGGAGATCATTTTTGAAAGGTGTTCATTGTTACTTTTGTAACTTTGCACATGTGTCCAATACTAAACCACTTGGCTAGAATTTTGCAAAAACTTGGGCAGCAAACTTGACCCTTGTTGTGCTAGAAACAGTGATGTGTGCACTGAATTCTGAAGGAATGTTCCATTAGAGTGCGTGCGCAGACTTGCAGCATGATCTCAGCAGAAGAAAATGTTTCTTTGCTCCCAGATTTAACAGCTGCATTTATGAAACTCCCACATGTGTTGTGGAGTGCACAGATGAAGCCAAAGAACTTGGCAAAGCATGGGCCGGAGATTGAAGAACCACTATGGATCCAGTGCTGAGGAATTAGGATTTCCAGAGGATCAAAGTGATTGGGAACCCCAGAACACATCATCAAAAGCCAGTAGATGTGTGGAAGTGCAGAATGCATTAAAAGCCATTAGATGAGTGGAAAAAGCGGTCAACCTCAAAAGGTTGGCATTTACTGGAAGCTGGATTGCAAAAAGGAGGAAGTCATTTTAAGCAGCACAGAGCCTCTATCAATTGCATTTGGAGTTCTGCGTTCAGTTCTGTGCACCTCAGGAAGGATTGAATGGTCTTGGATTGACCAGAATGCTATTGGTGCTTAGAAGATAAATTATGAAGGCAGATTGCACAAACCTGATACATGTTACTTTGAGTACAGAAGATTGGATAATGAGTGATGCAGTGGGTAGCAGTGCTACCCCATGGCACCAGGGAGCCGGGTTCTCTTCTTGGCTTGGGTCCCTGTCTGTGCAGAGTCTGCACGTTCTCCCTGTGTCTGCATGGGTTTCCTCCCACAGTCCAAAGATGTGCGGGTTAGGCAATTAACCATGCTAAATTGCCCCTTAGTATCAGTGGAGTCTTGTTGCTGCAGGCTCAATGGGCCGAATGGCCTCTCCCTGCATTCTGTGATGCAGGGAGATTCTGTGATGGAAGTGTTTAAGATATAGAAACGATTCGGTGGGAGAAATAGAAATGATTTCCTCTAATGGTAGAATTCAAATAGGAGGACGTACTTTACAATTGGAGTTGGGCAATTTAAGGGAGAAATGTTGAAGTTTATTGTGCACAAAATGTATAGAAATCCGGAATTGTGAATAGGTTGTGGATGCTAGGCAAGACTAAGAATGATACTTTTCACACAGAAATCTATCTCAAGGATATGGAATCAGGCTGTGTAAATGGAGCTGAGATGTAGATCAGCCAGGATGTAATTGAATGACAGAGCAGGCAGAAAGGGCTGAATGGTCTTTTCCATTCCCTCTGTTTTTGGAACCATCCAGAAAGCACAAGGCTGCAGAAGATGCTCACACAAAGTTCCAGCTCAAACGGGGGAATGAGAGGTGATAATATTAGATGCTATCAGTAGAAAGTAGAACTTGTTCTGTAACCTTACCTTATTTACATGCAGACGCTTGGGCACTAAATCAACAGAAAAAAGAATGAGGATTAGGCTGTCTGTTGACATTATAATCATGGCTGTATCTTGTGACACTACATGTCCTGGTCAGAATGAAGCTGATGGTTAAATTCTCTGTCAGTTTGTGCTTAGACACTGGGATTGATTTAATGCATGCAATTGATACTAATTGCTGCATTTAACTCAAAAAATAATCCTGCTTTTAACAGAAATTTTATTGTACTTTTGGTTATGAGTTTTGTTTGCTACAATTTGTTGAAACAGTTTAAGTAGATATTGTTTGCTGAGTCAGTGGACGCTCTTTGCTGCAAGTCTTGCCTGGCCATCAATTCATTGATAGACACGGGGGAGTCGATCCTCACTCCATATGCTCATTACATGGTTAGAGAATTTAGTACAAATGGAAGCTGCCTTTTTTGGTGTATTTACTGGATTCCAACCTCTTCCATGAGGACACACATCATACAACTAGCAGTAAATGACATGTCCTCGGCTGGCTAGCTGTTCAGTGTTGTTGGGGGATCATTCCCTCATGGACCAGGCAAAAGGAGTTTTGCTGCACTGGTGTGCAAAAGTATGCCTGGTCCTGTTTCTCAGACTTGCTGAGAGATACAAGTTTGGATCCACTAGAATCGTTAGGACACCTGCGTCCCATAGTTTGCATGCTGTTATTGATTCCAGCTCCACTCATTATGTTTGGGGGGGTATTTCTGGCAGCAGCAGGTATGTTTAGCTGCAACAAAAGAACCACTTTTGGAACAGGAAAATGAAGGAGTCACGGTGCCAATGAAATGGCCAAATGAAAAAACTGACCATAAAAAAACTCCCAAAAAAAAGGCTTGTAGCCGAGACAGATAATGTTCTGCCTTCCCTTTCCTGTTTAAACGATCCCATGGCACTATTTCACAGGGGAATTATCTCCTCAATCAGCATCAATAAAACAGATGATCTGATCTTTATCACGTTGCTGTTTGTGGGATTTTGCTGTGCTCAAATTGGCTGCCGCGCTTCTTATACTACAAAATTGATGGCACTTAAAAATGACTTTGGCTATAAAGAGCTTGGAGACATCTGGTGGCCCCAAAAGGCACTTCATAAAATCTATTTTCTTGCTTTCTTTAGCTGTCTCCGAGAGATCTGCATTCCTCCAATTCTGACCTCTTCCAGTTTTCTTCCTTTGGCAATCATACCTTCAACTACCTAGGTCCCAACCTCTTCAATTCCCTCCTTAAACCTCTCTGCCTTTCTACCTCTCTCTTTTGAGATACTTGATAAAACCTACTATTGCACAAAACTATTGGTCCTTTTCATTGCCTGTGTGCCATGTTTTGCTTACTAACACTCCTGCAAAGTGCCTTGGGACAATTGACTGGGTTAAGGTATCATGAAAGTACAAGTTGTTTGTTCACTTTTTGGTACTTCTATCTTAAAGCAGTGACACCGTGCATACATGTCTGATTCTTTATCTGCTTTCTGTATCTCTTTGGTACTCTGTTTGCTGTTGGTCCCAGCTCAGTGAGTAGGATGTTGCCTCTTGAGTCAGAGGATTGTGATCTCTCCCGCTTCAGAGACTTGAGTATCTAATCCTGCACTGAATGCTGCATCCCCAGACCTGCCTTTTCTTTTGGATGGAACTTGAAAATAAGACCTGCCAGCTCCATTGGATGGATATAAAAGATCTTATGCCACAATTCTGAAGTCTCCTGACCAATATTTATCCTTAAACCAACACCTAAAGCAAATGATCTAGTCATTATCAAGTTGACTGTGGGATTTTGCTATGTGCAAATTAGCTGTTGGGATTCCTGCAATACAATGTTGACTACACTTCAAAGCTATCTGAATACATTGGGATGCCTTAACATTGTCAAAGTCACAATAGAAATGTATTCTTTGTAGTATTTGTATAGTTTACAGAAGGCATAATTCCACATAGTGAAGTTAAATGTTGTCAATACCCCACATAGACAAACTCTGCCCTCCCTCATCATGAATAGTTCTTCCTTCCCTCCATTCTTTCTCTCTCCAGTTCTCTGGCTTCCCATTCTTCTGCTGTCCTTCCTTCCCATTCCTCCCCTCAATTTCTTTTTTACTGGTACCCTCTGCTTTTCTCTGGCCCCTCTACTCCCATTCCTTTTTTTTCCTATTTGCCCCTCCTTTGCTTGTTCCCTTTTTCTTACTTGTGTCCCTCATTGTGCTTAAGGAATATGAAGGTGCTCACTCAGTATTTTAATGTGGAATGGTTGATAGATACTGGATTATCTTAATTTATCAATTCCTCCACCCTCACTCCAGTGTACACTTAGGCACTCAGTTTTGACCTTGGCACCCCTTAACTGTAAAATGAATGTTCAGATGGTGCCCTGTGCTGTATGATAAATGTTACTCCATTTTTAATGCAATGCGAAGCTATAGCAATGTAGTGAAGTTTGAGTGATTTAACTCGGCAGAACTATTTTATCCCTGGAGATATGAAAGATAGGGCGGCATGGAGGCACAGTGGTTAACAATGCTTCCTCACAGTCCCAGGGACTCGGGTTCAATTCCGCCCTCTGATCACTATCTGTGCTGATGCTGCACGTTCTCCCCATGTCTGTGTGGGTTTCCCCTGGGTGCTCCAGTTTCCTCCCATATTCTAAAGATGTGCAGATTAGTTTGATTGGCCATATTAAATTGACCCTATGTCAGGGGATTAGCAGGGTGAATAACTGGTGTTATGGGAAAGGACTTGGGTGGGATTTGGTCAGTGCAGACTCGATGTGTGGAATGGTTTCCTTCTGCATTGTAGGCATTCTATTCTGTAAGATTCAATATGAGAAGTTTCTTCCAAAACTTTGGCAAAAAAAATTGTTTCTCCAAACCTCCTCTTTGCCATTCCCGCCCTGCCAAAATAAAAAAGGTGAGAGAGAAATTATCCAGTGCCCAATTGTAATCTTGCAGTGACTGCATAATGTGCACACCCAATGCCACATTCACCACTTTCATCTCATGTGCTCCTCCTCTTAGCAGTTAGACTTAAACCCAAATAGCCCAACAGAAAGTGTTGCTATCATGTTGCTCCATTTTGTTGGAGGTGCCAACTTTCAGCAGAGGTTTTGAAGCCTAAACCAGTTGTTTAGATGGAGTTTTCCCACTGCCCTGGGCAATATTCATCTTTGAGCTAGCAGCTTGGAAGATATGTTAATAAGCCAGCGACTTATTTGCAGAATCTTGCTGTTTATGTGATCCTGCAGTTCATAAAATGATTGCTATATTTACCTAGATAACTCGTCATACTTCAGAACTTATTGTGTGTAAAATGTTCTTGTGAGATTTGATAAAACACTATTTAAAAAAAACTGATCTTGTTTTTCCATTACCTGGTGTGCTTGATATCTATAGTCGAGAAGTGGGTGGATAAAAACCATCCAAACACTTTAGTTGTATTTTTACATTAAATGACATTTTCCAGGCAAAGTGGGGCTGTATAAGGACATCTAACAATTTGGGGTTCTTCCATTAAAAGTCACTGTGTACGACAGTACAGGGAGGTGTGTGCTTTTCGTTTACAGTTGTCCGACTGGGATTGTACAGTGGTGGTGGGGATGAAATGCAACTTTGGGGCCTTCCCATTACGTGCTGAAAATTAGCATAACTTTTTCCCAGGGTGGAAGAGTCAATTTCTCAGGGGCATAGGTTTAAGTGCGGGGAGCAAGATTTAAAGAACACGTATTTTAAAAAAAATTGCCTCGTACAAAGGCTAGTAGATGCATGGAATTCACTGCTGGGAGGAGTAATGGAAGCAGACATAATAGTGACTTTTAACGGGCTTCTGGCCAAATACATGAGTAGGATGGGAATGAAGGGAAACAGTACCTGGAAGGGCAAGGGGTTGGCCTAGGCTTGGAGGCTGAAGGTTCTGTTCCTCTGCTATAATTTTCTTTGTTTGTTCTTAACCCCACCACCTTCCCATTCCTTTGGATGATACAGTGACAGAAAACCTTATGCAGAGAACAAGAATAAAATAAGGGCTTATGTTTAATGCTATCACTGGTATTAAACGATGAAATGTGATTTGATGAAGTCAGGGTGAGCATTGTAACATTGAAGTTGTGTTGTAACTCAGAAGTGCATTGCACTTGCGTATTGCTGACACACAGATGTTCACTCTGAAACTACGTACGTGTACACATATAGGGTTAAACTTTGATTCCAATTTATGTGCAGCCCTGAAGACGAGGTGACGAGCACGAGAAGCTTGCGAATGACCCGGCTCTGCACTTACCTGCAGCACAGACACTCACAGCTGTGTCGCGTGGAGAGAGCGGCGGCACGTCAGCAGCGGTGTCGGTACGCGTTCCGGAGAGCGCTACTGCAAGCAGCCAGCAAGGAACCCGACTCGGCCGGGCAGCTGCTTCGGGAACTCAGAGCGACGCCCTCCACACAGACCAGGTCAGCCACTGAGCACTGACATTGTCAGGCATTGTTAGCCGGGGAGGGGAAATCTCTTGGTGACCTTGGTATCATCACAACCCTTGGGTGGGTTGGGTTTGGTGGAGAGGGTAGCTTGTTTTGAACATAATGGCCAAAACTAACAATGTGATTATGCTCAGCTTCCTCTGTTTTGCACACGTTATATTTTTACTGCTCTAATGATCTAAGAGTATTTCATAAGCTTTCCCCCAGTTTTTTCAAAATGATCAGTTTTCCTTCTCAGGTCCTTGGTAATTTTGTGTTGCGTTTTCACCACACAGAAGTTTTGATTTGATTTATTATAATCACGTGTATTAGAATGTAGTGAAAGTATATTATTTCTTGTGTGTTATACGCACAAGACACACTGTTCATAGAGGAGGAAAGGAGAGGATGCAGAATATAGTGTTACAGTCATAGCTAAGTTGCACTCTGATTAGAAATAGGAAGGTTTTTTTATTAGTTTATGGTATCATAATGCCCTTGCCACTCAAATGTTTTGTCATCCTCATTGGCCCTCATTAATATCTGCTATTGTTTGTTATTGAAGAGTGAGGATTCTTTTTATCTTTATTCAGCCAACTCAGCCACCCACCCGAGGCTGAGGCATAAAACCATATAGGTTCTGTAAGCTCCTGATTAAGTTCCTTGCCCTGACCAACATTCTACCTCAAACAAATTCACCAGAAACCAGTTCACCTCACTGCTTATTAAGAAAGTAGCTACGACATTGCTGCCATAGTGGTTATTGTAAAAAGTCTCACAACACCAGGTTGAAGTCCAACAGATTTATTTGGAATCACGAGCTTTGAGAGCACTGTTCCTTCATCAGCCGATGAGACTTCTTACTGTGCCCGAATCCCAGTCCAACGTTGGCATCTCCACATAATGATTATTCTAAGGCATCATTTAAATCCTAGTCACCACACGCACTTTCGGACACATGCACAAGTATGTCCTCTCCACCCCCACATGTCCGGATGGCTGATGCTTCACTGAATGCTACCTGGTGACTCCTGCAAGAAGCGAGGTGGCATAGTGGCACAGTGGTTAGCACTGTTGCTTCACAGCATCAAGGACCCGGGTTCAATTCCAGCCTCGGATCACTGTCTGTGTGGAGTTTACACATTTTCCCCATATCTGTGCGCATTGCCTCTGAGTGCTCTGATTTCCTCCCACACTCCAAAGTTGTGTAGGTTAGATTGATTGACCACGCTAAATTGTCCCTTAGTGTCATGGGATTAGCAGGGTAAAAATGTGGGGTTACAGGAATAGGCCTGGGTGGGATTGTGGTCGGTGAAGACTCAGTGGACCGAATGGCCTCCTTCTGCACTGTAGGGATTCTAAGCTAAGTGAGCATAGACTTTGGGAAAGTGCAGCTTGGTGCATGAGCGTGACACTTTGTGGTCGACCATCTCGCAGCTGGTTAATTGTCTAATTTTATTCAAGCCTTGCCACCTGTAACTTGAAGATTTGGGGAGTCACACCTGAATGCTTTCAGATAACAACAGGGCGGAATTTTGAGGGTTTGTGAGGAATGAAGGGAAGGCTCAGGAAGAGGTTTGAATAGTCCCGTTAAGATGCATTAAAAATCAGTATAATTATTCGCTTCATTTTCTTTTTAACTTTTGTAATATTTTTGGCGAGAGTATTTCTCTTTTACACAATAATTGCTGAAGAGCTCCTGTTGAGACTAAATCACCCTCAAGAGACTACTGATCTTGAAAGTGCAGAAAGCTGGATTAACTCTCGCATGCTTTAATGTTTAAAGCATTCCTGTTTAATGATGATTAGAGTTAAGCTTCCTCTTTACTCAGCAGAGGAAATCATCTGATTCGCCCCACAAAAGATCATCAGCACCTCTGCGTTCGAATAAGCTAATATTTCTTTCAGTTGGTTTTCCCAAAGGTGATTTTTTTTTTCTCTCCCCCTTTTTTGATATCCTGGAAATATTTCCGACATTACAAGCTCTTTAGATTTTGCGCTGTCCAGCAGACAAGTGCTGAGAACACAGCCAAACTGCTGAATAGACAGTGCACATTAGTTCTGAGCCTTCTTTTATTTTATTTGTTTGTTTATTAGTCACAACTGGCCTTACATTAACACTGCAATGAAGTTACTGTGAAAATCCCCTAGTCACCACACTCCAGCGTCTGCTCAAGTACACAGAATTTAGCATGGCCAATGCATCCTAACCAGCATGTTTTTTTTGTCTGTGGGAGCAACTGGAGCGCCGGAGGAAACCCATGCCTCCGGTTGGAGAATGTACAGACTACGCACAGACAGTGACCCAAGTCAGGAATTGAACCTGGGTCCCTGGTGCTGTGAGCCAGCAGTGCTAACCACTGTGTGCCCACGTGGCTGCAATTCTTTTCTTGGTTTGGTTGGTCTCTGGGGCAGAGAGCAACTGTAGTATTCAGGCCAATTGGATTGAAAGGGTAGGAGGGTTATTTGGATCCAGTCTGGAGCAGAGATGCCAAGGAAGGAAGATGGAAGGCAGGGGGGAAATCATGCATAAATAGGGTTGTGGGTAAGCTAGATGATTCTCTGTACATAATGTATGTAGATAGCAATATTAAATCTGTTGTGCTAAAACTGTTTCTCTCTTAAACATTGAATGATCAGACTTGTTTTAAGCCTTTGAGTGTGCACCCGTTGCACAGTCTGGAGTTGAATGGGTACGTGAAATGGGGCTTCAGTGTGCAACTGTTACTTTACATTGGAATTATCCATCACTGAGCCACTTAAAAGACATTACAGGAATTTCATATAATCTGTTGACCCACCTAGTGATTTTAATGGATTATGGGATTGGGGAAAATTTGCAGATGAAAGAAATTTCTTGCTGTACAGCCAATTGCGTTGAGTACTTGGGCTTGTCAAATGTCCAATTAGTTGGCTTTATTTTAGCCTTCAACCATCTTAATGCAATGATGAGAGTCTGAAGAGACTGTTGCTGGTATAATGCTAAGACTCTTGCTCAGTCTGCTGCACTAAACCGCTTGAAAATGCAGCAGCTTAATATTATCTTGGGACTGTGTGCGGCTGATGCAGTATTGTGGCTAAGAGGCAGCTCAACAGTTCCTAAAGGGGGCATTCACTGAGGTTCAAAGTTAATTCTACTCAACAGCAAATGTCTGGATCAGGATTATATTTGGGCCAGGAACTCTACAAGCTATAAAATATATAAATATTTATATCCCTGTCTGTTTAATCCACCTTTATTAATTCAAAATCCAGCAAGAGGATCTGATAGGCAAGTGACTCAGCTTGCTCTGTGTCAGAGTTACTGATGAGTTTATTGAAATCAATGCTTTTGTTTGGTATTGAGTTTTGTATTGAAGTGATTTGATTTATTATTGTCACATGTATTAGTATACAGTGAAAAGTATTGTTTCTTGCACACTATACAGAGCATACCCTTCATAGAGAGGGAAAGGAGAGAGTGCAGAATGTAGTGTTATAGTCATAGCTAGGGTGTAGAGATAGGTTAATCTAATGCAAAGTAAATCCATTCAAAAGTCTGAGAGCAGCAGGGAAGAAGCTGTTCTTGCGTCGATTGGTACGTGACCTCGACTTTTATATCTTTGCTCCAACGGAGGAAGGTGGAAGAGAGCGTGCCAGCACAAAGTTATGAACACCCCGTTATATTTAATGGTGTCCCAGTCTTGATCATTCCAGTAATTAATTATGCTGACTGCTTTGAGGCAGCAGGAAATGTTGACCGATTCAATGGATGGGAAGCTGATTTGCGTGATGGACTGGGCTACGTTGATGATCTTTTGTAGTTTCTTGCTGTCTTGGACAGAGCAGGAGCCATACCAAGCGGTGATATAACCAAGAAGAATACTTTTTATGGTGTATCTGTAAAAGTTGGTAGGAATCATAGCTGACATGCTAAGTGATACTCAGAGAAATTCTACACAAAATGATTGAATTGAGACACGAGCACGATAGCAAGCAAGTGATGCATTTATGCAAAACATTGGTTAGGCCAGCACAAAGTTATGAACACCCCGTTATATTTAATGGTGTCCCAGTCTTGATCATTCCAGTAATGAATCACTATGGAAATACCAGTTGTGAAAAAAAGCTTAGAGAAGGTTGTCTGATGTTTCTGCTTGAAACTTGAGGACCGAATAGCGATTTTTCAAAATTCTGTAAAGTTTTG
The DNA here is from genome assembly GCA_024679065.1 of Sphyrna mokarran. Classification (NCBI taxonomy): domain Eukaryota; kingdom Metazoa; phylum Chordata; class Chondrichthyes; order Carcharhiniformes; family Carcharhinidae; genus Sphyrna; species Sphyrna mokarran. Next base: position 12,611,199 of record JAGIQG010000011.1, read on the forward strand.
ATAGGATAAATAGTGTGAATCTCATGGTTCCATAATCAGTGTGTGCAGACTCTAAATTATCACTCAGATTGTTGGAAGATGGAGTGCTTTATCTCCAGTGGCATTGCAGCAGAGACTAGCATTGTCTAAAGGGGAATGGGGCAAAGTATTTGTGAAGGGAAAATATAAAATGCTGTGAAGAATAGGCAGACCATTAGGATAGGAGTAGGTAACTCCGAGCTAATTGAAAGTAGTAACAACATCGACTTTGTGCTATAGTTTCTAGAAATGGAAAGTACTTTCTTTTATGGGAATTTTCCATTGTGTCTTTACAACGGGTGATGAATGGAATGTGTAAATGGGGCTCATTTGGATTTAGGAGGGAGTTTCCAGCAACTTAGATACTGGGTTTAAATAACCCCGGTGCCATTCGGGGTATATTGACAATCTCTAATATATTTGTTGACATCTTCAAATTGGAAAGGTATATGATACCGTGCGCATTTGGAACTGGGAATCAGGCGATGAGCACAGTATTGTCGGGAGGAGGAATGAAAATCAGGAGTTTTGAATATAGAGCGAGAAGAGGGAAAACCAAGCAGGATTGCAGCTCCATCAGATCAGACTGGAATTACATATATAGAACCAGATAATGACTGGAAGTCAATAGAAAGAGGCAGGTTGTGTGGAGCAGAGTTGTGGGCAGGGTAATTGACAGAAGAAACAGAATGGGCAATTAAATGTGATAAGAGCGGGAAAGAGAATAATGTTTGTGGTATAGGACATCTGAAATATAGTCCTATTCTGGATTCCATGCTTCAGGAAGCTTGCCTAAGCCTTGATGCCAGAGGATTCAGAAAAAATTTACTACAAGACCACCAGAGATGAGGATATTTCGAATGGACATTAAGGGTGTTCAAAATCATAGTTTTGAGAGGATAATCAAGGAGAAAATGTCTTGTGGCCAAAGGACTATTAACCAGAGGCACAAATTTAAGGTGAATAGCAAAAGAAGCCATTGCAGGATGAGATTTTTTTAAGCAGCAACTTCATATCTATAATATAGTTTCCGAGGGTAGTAGAAACAAATTTGATATTAGCTATGAAAAAAAATTGAATCACAGAATCCCTACAGTACAGAAGGAGTCTATTCAGCCCATCAAGTCTGTACTGAGTACAGTCCCACCCAGGCCCTATTCCCTGGAGTTTCCTGTAACCCATTCATTTACAAAACTAATCTCCTGACACTAGAGCTAATTCAGTATGGCCAGTCAACTTAACCGCACTTCTTTGGACTGTAGGAGAAAACCAGAACATCCAGAGACACTGGCACAGGAGAATAAGCAAACTCCACACAGACAGTGACCTGAGGCTGGAATTGAACCTGGGTCCCTGGTGCTGTGAGGCAGAAATGCTAACCACTGTGCCACAATGCTGCCCTATTTGAAGGATACTTGAAAGGGGGGCATTTGACTATGGGCTGTGGGAACCATTGGAAATGGGAGAAACTGAGTGACCTTTTAAAAGAACAAGCATAATAAATTGAATGGCTTTTTTCTGTACTGAATGGTTCTGTGATCATATCGCAGTGAAGTATAATAGAGAATAATACATTAATAGAAGGAAGAATAGTAGACCAAATTGATTCATCATGAGAGAAAAAATGAGGAAGGAGAGAATTACAATGAGAGAGGGGAAGAGCATGATTGACATTGCAGTGGGGTGGAAATCACTTGACTGTTCAGATGGATGTTGAAGATCCAGGATGAATTTTGAAGAGGACCTGGGCTTCTCCCAGTGTCCTGACTAACCCAAAAACAGATTCCCTGATATTGCTGTTCTAGAACCTTACTGTGTGTCAACTGGCTGCAGAGTTTACCTATCCAACAACTCTCATAGCTCTGCCGAATAATTCATGTGAAGTGCTTTGTAACTCGATAGCATTGTGGTTAGCACTGCTGCTTCACAGCTCCAGGGACCTGGGTTCAATTCCCAACTTGTATCACTGATTGTGTGGAGTTTGCACATTCTCCTTGTGTCTGTGTGGTTTCTCTCTGGGTGCTCCAGTTTCCTCCCACAGTCCAAAGATGTGCAGGTTAGGTTGCTTGACCATGCTAAAATTGTTCCTTAATGCCCTGAGCTGTGTAGGTTAAAGGGATTAGCGGATAAAATCAGTAGGGATATGGGGGTAGGGCCTGGTGGGATTGTGGTCTATGCAGACTTGATGGGCTAAATGGTCTCTTTCTGCACTGTAAGGTTTCTATGATTCTATGACTCATGTTATGTAGATTTTTCTGCTTTTAGGTTAGGTGCAGTTGGAAAAAAGGAATACTTTATTGTGGTGCCTTGTGCCCTTGAGTTCAAGTAGCTCGTGATGCTCAAATAACTGAAAATAATTGCTGGTTTAGAGGAATTATACATCACACAAATGTTTGATGATACCAAGGGAAGGTGCAATAAGGTCTCCATTCCTATTTTTGAGTTTTTCTGTGCCACCCACTATATACCTTCTGAGAGAGATGTAACCTCTGCCATCTAACTGGCTACCAAGAGAGGCACAAATGGTTCCTGTAGCCAATTCTACTCTATTGGAAACTGCCTCAAAACCCATTCCCAATGGCACAGATCTTGGATCCTAAAGTAGGGAAGATCTGCTTTGTGGTACCTGTTCCCTGTCAAAGTTGTTGCATGGCGCACTGAAATCTCTGTGCGGCTTGGCCTCATGACCAGGCTAAACATCTGTACTTCTCGAGGGCTGACTAATCTCACTGTCATTCTTTTCAGCACGAAGCAGCCAGAGCACAGAGTAGTGGATCCAGCACTATGTACAGGAACCATCAAGGGCCAACACTGCTCCAACATGTCTCTTCCATACACCAGGCACTGTTTTCAACGTATCCTTAATAGTGTCCCTTTCTCAAATGGCTGACCTGAAATTGCACTGAAGCAAGGATGAAGAGTAGGTCGCGGCAAAAAACTCTGTTTAAAGGAAGTTGCTACCTGATTAGTTTTCAATATCCCTTTTATCTTGAGTTGAGCGCACAATGAAATTGAGTTGTTGTTGAAGCACTCTGGTAAAATATTTGAGGTTTATGCGCAAAATAATTATTAAAGGACATTTCAGAGATTCACACCACAATCAGGCAGAGTCAACATGGTTTTGTGAAAGGGAAATTGTAGTTGACAAATCCTTTCAAGATGTGGCAAGATGGGTGGATAAAGGGGAACCTGCATATGTGGTGTACTTGGATTTCCAAAAGGTATTGATAAGGTGCCACATATTAGGATATTGTTAGTGTTGCCACACCAAGTTTTGTGTATGGTTTCGACCTTGCTTCAGGGAAAAAGGAAAGAGGTATTGGAAGCAGTTCAGGAAAGCTTCCTGAGGATGGAGGGTCTTCTAATGAGGAAAGAATGAGCAGATTAGGCCTGTACTCAATGGCATGTAGGAGATTGAGAGGTAATCTAATTGAAACATACAAGATTCTGAGCTAACTTTAACAGGTTAGGGATTGAGAGGATCTTCCCCATCATGGAAAAATCTAGAATTAGAGGGTAGAGTTTAAAAATAACAAGTTTCCCATTTAAGAATGAGATATGACAATTTTTTTCTCTTGGGATCATTAGTCTTTGGAACTCTTTCCACACAGAGCAGTGGGTCATTGAATATATTTCAGGTTGAGTTAGACTTTTGATCAAGGAGGGAGTCGCAGGTTGTAGGGAGGCAAGAAAGTGAACTTAAGGCCACAATCAGAGCAGCCATGATCTTATTGATTGGTAGAGCAAACTTGAGAGGCCAAATAATTTACTCCTGCAATTCTGTTGTTCTTTAGGAAACCATTCATGTTATCTCGGGAACAATCTGAAATTAATCTCACTATGCATTCTTGCTGCATAGCTCGATCTCTTGCTGTGTCAAATGTTTATCTAGTTACCCCTAAAAATGTCTTGGTCTCTGCCTCAGTCACTTGTTGTGTTCAACTACGTGCAGTATGAAGAAATTCCTCCTTGTCTTTTTCCCCTGCGTTTATTAGCTTGCTCATCACTTCCGTTTCCCATCCAGAGGAAGTAGGATTTTCCCCATTCATCATTCCAAAACCTTTCAGGATTTTGAAACTTTCTATTAAATCTCCTCATAGTAATTTTATTGCTGTAGTAGAAATAGTCTGAACTTCTTGAGTCCTTTCTTATAACTAGTTGAGTGCCCCACTGTCACCCTGATGAATGGTAGGCTGTAGTATTCCATGAGTTTTTCATATTCTTTCTTTTACAGTGTTTCAAAGATGGTATACAGTACTCTGAACTGTAACATCATGCCTTGTATAATTTCTTTTATGAAATCAAAACTGCTTTTTTTTGTTGTTGGGGGAGGGTCTTAATTTCATTTATTACATTGTGTATTTGAACTCTATGCTTTTCTGTTGATTCCTCAGTGTCTAGTTATTTTTGTGTCTCCCACAAATGCGCTACTGCACACTTACCCACATGAACTTGTATCTTCCATTCTGCTAACCTGTACCTATTCTCTTCTAGTGCATTGCAGTCTTGCACTCCTTGTGCTCTGAGGCAGTTTTAATATAGTTGCTATATCCAATCTTAAATTATTCGACAATGATCAATTGGACCCAATCATGGACACAGCGGTCCCAAACCTTCCATAATGCATGCATTACCCATTAGCCAGAATGCTTTGTTTCCAGAGTGCTGTTGCTTTCGGTAGGGTAGTTTGAGATTGGGTTTTTCTGCTGGTGTAGGAGGAGCTTAGGGCAGTTGGACATCACCTTAAAATCAGAAGAGAAAATGCTGGAAAATCTCAGCAAGTCTGGCAGCATCTGTAAGGAGAGAAAAGAGCTAACGTTTTGAGTCCAGATGACCCTTTGTCAAGCTTTGACAAAGGGTCATCTGGACTCAAAACATCAGTTCTTTTCTTCTGATTTTGAAATTTTCCAGCATTTTCTCTTTTGGTTTCAGATTCCAGCTTCCACAGTAATTTGCTTTTTTCCTTTTTATCTTAAAATCAGAGCCAGATCATTCAGGAGAGAAGTTAGAAAACACTTCTCTACACAAAGGGTGTTGAAAGCGTGAAACGCTCCCACAAAAAATAGTCGATGCTAGCTAAATTATTAACTTCTGGTCTGAGATCAGTAGATGTATGTTTGTCAGGGAACCAAGATACATGCAAGGATTTGGGATTCAGATCCGCTATGATCTCATTGGGTGAAGTACCCACAGTGGAATGGGGTTACAGTGAATATGAAACACTCTCCCTGACCTTGACTTTAGGGAATAAATTAGATTGTGCACTGTTGACGGACTTCCCATGCCTCTCCTCCTGTAATGTGTTTTAAATACACCAAGTTGAAAATCCAGAAAGCAGGGGATAATGGCTCACAACCTTGACATGGTCACTACACTCCAGTGCAAAGAATAAGTGACACATTTTGGGACTAATTTCTGATTGCTGACCTTCCTTTTATAAAGGCTTGTTTATTCTGGGGGGGGTCTGATATTAAGCGGCCGCTGAATAGAGAATTGTGATTGCCTTTTGACCGAGGTGTTCACTGGGTTTCAGTCCAAGGCTAACAACGTTTTCTTGACCTTGAGTGATTCAGATATCCTGTTGAGTCGCTCTCAGCAGCTGTTCTCAAGCTGCACGGCCAAGTTCGCAGATGGGCAGCAGTGTTCCATTCCAGTGTTTGACATCACGCACCAGACGCCACTGTGCGAAGAACATGCAAAGAAAATGGTAAATTTCTAGATAAATGTATGTATGTGTGCTTTTAAAAAAATGTTGGTGCTGTAGACACAGAAACCACTGTAGCTTTTTTGTATCTGCTGTTCACCTCAAACATTTCCAGGTCAGGATGATCCTTGAGATTGGGAAATCTCGTTGGCATAATAATATAATGAGATAACAGGAGCTTTTATACTGGGAGAGCAGACATATCTTGAGCAAAGGGTGCAATGAGATTTAACGAAGACTTTTAAAACTGAAGGCCTTTGACCAGGTGGGTAGGGAAGGTGTATCGTATGAGCAATAACTGCTCTCTTTTATTAAAAAGAGGTCTTTAATTGCTATTGAACACTTTGGTACATCTTGAAGTTTTGAAAGGTGCCGCAGAAAAAGTTAGGTTCTTGCTTACACTTGTGAAACGGAGAGTGAGGAGGTTGGGAGGGATGTATTTGCACAAGAGGGTTGCTGGAGCATGAACTATATTGCCACAGGAAGAAGAGGCAGTGATCATTGCATCCTTCAAGGAGAGCAGAGGATAGAGCAGTGATGTATGAACTCTGGGCTAAGGGTGGGACAGTGGGAATAGTATTGAATCACTCCAACGAAGTAACACATCAGTTAACGTCTGTGGATGTTCAGGTGTTATATTGACTGCAAGGTAAAATAGCCAGTATATTGGGTGCAGTTAATAGCCCCAGATCAGATGCAGGTTTCATTAGTTACACAGTTCGACACTTGACTATGGTATTTTGTATTAGCAAGAACTGCTTCAGTGTGGCACTGTAGAATTAAACAGCATGTTTTAGTCTGAGTGTGATATTGACTGTTCAAACTGTTTTTCCCTAATGTTCTGTGCAAAGGCCCAAATCTCTTATCAGTCTAGGCTGGGTTCGAGTCTTGGGGTCACAGGTTTATTTCCAAGCTTTTATCCCTCTGTCACCCAGTTTGAACTGTTTGGATTTGTAGTGGCAATAGATTCCTGCTGGCGGTGTCACTGAGCCATGCAACATCACTTCTATTCCTCTGTACATCTGGTTCTATATTGTTTATCTGCAGTGAAACTGAGAGGACAATAAGGCCCTTCACCAAATTGGACATAGCAACACCATCACCAACTAAATTACTTTTTTTACTTTGCATTGGCTTAACACTGGGATGTGTAAAATATGGGCTGACGTTCCCGCACAATTACAGTTTTAAATTTTATTTATTCGTGTCGCAAGCAGGCTTATATTAACACTGCAATGAAGTTACTGTGAAAATCCCCTAGCTGCCACTCTGGTGCCTGTTCGGGTACACAGAGAATTTAGCATGGCCAGTCCACCTCATCAGCATGCCTTTTGGACTGTGGGAGGAAACCAGAGCAGCTGGAGGAAACCCACGCAGACACGGGGAGAACTTTCAGACTCTGTATAGACAGTAACCCAAGCCCGAAATTGAACTCGGATCCCTGGTGCTGGGAGGTAGCAGGACTAGCCAGTCTGCTGCCTACAGATGTGAATTTGATGCCCAAGGTTCCTCTCACCTATGCCTCTGTCAACCTGACCAAATCAAAACTGATCTTTGTTCATGAGCCCTTACAGTGCACAAAACACATGTCCTTTCTCATTGGGTTGCAAACCATATGCAGTGCTACTAACTAACTTCCATCAGAGTTTGTGTGACAGTCTGGTAAGATAAGTGAAAACTTCATGATACGGTTCATCCCACTCTAAGAGCATTGGATGCTGTAGCTCAGCTGCTGTCACCATCTTAAGAGAAGCATGCATTCTGTCTGTATCTGTATTTGTATCTTTCCCTCACACTTTCTCTATGTCACCCCAACCTATTCTGTTCCTGTCTCACAACACCAGGTTAAAGCCCAACAGGTTTATTTGGTATCAAAAGCCACTAGCTTTTGGAGCGTTACTCCTTCGTCTGATGAGTGGGAGTTCTGTTCACAAACAGGGCATATAAAGACACATTTGCAGAATAATGGCTGGAATGCGAGTCTTTACAGCTAATCAAATCTTAAGGGTATAGACAATGTGAGTGGAGAGAGCATTAAGTACAGATTAAAGAGGTGTATATTGTCTCCAGACAGAACAGTTAATGAGATTTTGCAAGTCCAGGCTGTTCCTGTCATGCCAAACTCCTCCCACCCATCTCTGTCTGTCCCCTCTTTCTGTCTTGCTCCCCCTCTCCCTCCCCCCCAAGCCTATTTCTCCCTCTCCCTCTCCTGTGTTCTTCTCTGCTGTGGGGAAGGGCATGGTGGCTGGTCTCGTGCACCATCTCGTTTCTAGCTTCATTTCACATCTTTGTTTTGTCTCAGGATAACTTCTTGCGAGGGGACAGCAATCGGAAAGTCCAGCAGCAGAGGAAACCTAGGAAGAAAACCAAGCCTCCAGCACTTACCAAAAAACACAAGAAGAAGCGGCGGAGAGGCCCGCGGAGGCCTCAGAAACCGATTCCTCCAGCAGTGCCCCAGGGCAATCTTTGTATGCCTGCCAGTCTTGGAGAGTCCGTCTCAGCCTCTCACATTCGGTAAGCACAGAGAATAGAATCAGCTCCTTTCCTGCCGACTGTGCTGGAGAGCAGCAGGGATTTGCACCTTTTCCTTTTGGACAATCTGAGGAGGCAGTCGAGGAGAACTCGCCTGCACCGTGCTATGTTAACGTGACATGCCTGCACCATGCTGTGTTAACTCAAATTATAACAGTTATGTTCCTCTTTCCTGAGATTTCTCTCTGCCTGGTCAAAGTAAAAATGAAATTTAAAGAACTTGTCTTGATGGGAAGCTTCAGGCCAATCCACATGCAACAACCTGATCTGAAAACTCTGTTCATGTGTTGACCACTGTGATAAATTCCATGACAACAATTGAGACAATCCACAACATTTTAAATAAAACCACATTCCTTTTATTAAAAAAGATTCACCCTGCCTTCCAATGACAATTGCTCCTCTTAAAAAAATAAAATTACAAAGTCCAGATCTTCGAATTAACTAACGTTGAGTTTTGTTTGGGTCATATTCTACCTGTGTACTAAGTTTCATAGAATCATAGAACCACTACAGTGCAGAAAGAGGCTATTTGACTCATCAAGCCTGCACCAACGACAACCCTAACCAGGCCTTATTCCCGTATCCCATATATTTACTTCACTAATTTCCCTGACCCTAAGGGGCAATTCAGCATGGCCAGCTAACCTAACCCGCACATCTTTCGGACTGTGGGAGGAAACTGGAGCACCCAGAGAAAACCCATGCAGACACATGGGGAAACATGCAAACTCTACACAGATAGTGACCCAAGCCGGAAATTGAGCCTGGATTCGTAGCTCAGAATCTATAAACAGAAATCTGCAGCAACATCTCTCGTGATGGCTATTCGTAAGAAGGTATTATACAAGTTGGTGGTTTTATTGTGCAGATTATGACCGTGAGTTATGAAAATGCTAACCACAGTGCCACTGTGCTGCCCTGTTTCTACGAAATCTGTCTTTTTTTTTTTTAGCTATTGATTTCAGAGAAACCGAAGCTTCATTGGGTTGAGGAGCTTGAAAGGCTGAATAACTTAGACTTGTTTTCTCTGGAGTTTAAAAGAACAAGAGGCCACCGCATTGAAACCTATAAGATTTTGAAGGGTGTGGATGCTGAGAAGTTGTTTCCGCTGGTCGGATAATCTAAAACACGGGGGACACGGTCTCTGGACAAGAGGCCAATCATTTAGGCCTGAAAGAGGGCATTTACTTCATTCAGAAGATTTTAAATCTTTGGAATTCTGTAGCCCAGAGGATTGTGGATGCTCCATCATTCAGTACTTAAGGCGGGATAGACAGATTTTGGTCCCTCAGGGAATTAAGGGAATAGGCTGAAAAAGGAAAGTTCCCAAGATTAGCCATGATGATACTGAATGGTGGAGCAGGCTTGATGAGCCTTGTGGTCTCCTTTTTTTGTGATTTGCAAACGTAGGTGGAAGCATTACCTTCAGTGTGGAGAGAAAAAAAGCAACTCACCAGAGATTGTGACCTAGTTCCTGACTCTCTCAAGTGTAGCCCCAGTTTCTCGGTGAATTATCGGAGGTATGCTGTCTCAGTGTTCAGAAAAAAGATATGAAATTGTTTGTGTCCTCCTATTTCTTTCTCCCTTCATCCAACTCAAGATGTTAACTTTTGCTGAGGTGATTTTCATGTTGGGTAACCTTCTTTGATTTCATTTATTATTGTCACATAGATTGGTATACAATGAAAAGTGTTGTTTCTTGTGCACTATACAGACAAAGAATACCGTTCATAGAGAAGGAGAGAGTGCAGAATGTAGTGTTACAGTCATAGCTTGGGGGTAGAGAAAAAGCAACTTAATGCAAGTTGGATCCATTCAAAAGTCTGATGACAGCAGGAGAGAAGCTGTTCTTGAGTGGGTTGGTACATGATCTCAGACTTTTGTATCTTTTTCCCAAAGGAGGAAGGTGGAACAGAGAATGTCTGGGATGCGTGGGTCCTTAATTATGCTGGCTGCTTTTCTGAGGTAGCGGGAAGTGTAGACAGAGTCAGTGGATGGGAGGCTGGGTTACGTGATGGATTGGGCTGCGTTCACCATCTTTTGTTGTTTCTTGGCGTCTTGGGCAGAGCAGGGGCCGTGCCAAGCTGTGATACAACCTTCTTCCCTGACTTTAAGATTAACTTAATGTAAGGTTACATTCTTTCTCTACAGTCTAGCTTTGACTGTAACACTACATTCTGCACTCTTTCATTTCCTTCTCTATAAACAGTATGCTTTGTATAGTGTGCAAGAAACAATACTTTTCACTGTATGGTAATACATATAACAATAAATCAAATCAAAAGTCAAATCTTCTGATATCTTGCTAATGAGCCATACTTGTGTTGGCAGACTGACTGTAAAAGGCATTATCAGTAAGTACCTCTGTGCCTATCTGGACTCAGAATCAAAACCTATTGACTCTGACTAGCTGCAGCTAGTCCAGAGATGTGCAGCTGCAGGTAATTGTGTATTAATGTGACTCAGTGGATACACCTCTAGCCTCTTAAGTCAGAAGGTTGTGGGTACAGATCCCAATCCAGACACAGTCCAGTAGATCCTCCAGTCCAGTACTGATAGTATCAGAGATGCCACCTTCAGAATAATTGCTTTAACCGAGACCCTGTCTGTTTTGGAGAAGGATAGGCGAGTTCTCCCTGGTGTCCTAAACAATATTTATCCTCCAACCAGCATCACTAAAACTGACTATCTGGTCTTTATTTCACTGCACAGCAGGATCCCAGAAACAATACAGACCAGCTGCCATGATACCAGTATCATGTTAACTGCACTGATAACAGACTTGGCTATAATGAACTCTGCATGTGGGTGAAGCTCTTTTTTTTCGCATGGAGCTTTAGGAAGAGTTCAAAGTTTCCTTGGGATGTAATAAATTGCTTGAAGGACTAGAGTTTGGGAAGTTTTCCCGATGGCTGGTTAAGAGGCGGAGCGTTTATTTATATGTGGAAGCTGATTTTTATCATCACACTCGTATTTCACAGGAGTTTATTCAGATATGATCTAACATTCAGCCACTTGATATATCGGGTCGGGTCAAAGAGGTAGATTTCATTGACCATCTCTAAAGCATGAGGAAGGGGCAGAAAGGATTAGGGAAGGGTATTCTTGGCTGGGCTGGAAACAAGGCTAGTCTGCTGGGCTATAGGGAGGGAACAAAATAGAGAACATGCTGAAAAATCTCAGCAGGTTTGACGGCATCGTGGCAGGAGAATAGAGCCAATGTTTCATGTCTGGATGGTCCTTTCTTAGAGTTAAGAGCAAAGAAAAGCAGCAGAGAAGTGGAATTAGAGAAAGGGAATGTAAATCAGGATAGAGAAGGCTGAGAAAGTGCTAAGAGTGTCCAATAAGTGTTCAAAATATGGGAATGACAGAACAGAGGTACAGATTGTTAAAGATCTGCCTGAGAAATGTGGCACTTTCACTGAAGGAGGGGGGAGGAGATGGCATGGAGAAGTGGAAAAGGGGGATGATAAAATGGATGAATGAGATGAAATGCAACAAAATAAATGGAAATGGAGAAGGCTGTAGTTGTTAATGTCACTACCCTGCCCTCCCCCATCTTGACCTATTTGCAGTCTGTGACAAGGTTAATCACACCCTCCTTCAACACAACTCCGTTGTTGTCCAGCTAGATGGGACTTCCCTTGCCCGGTTCCATCGTTATCCGTCTAATTGTAAGCAACGAATCACTCGCAACGGTTTCTCATCCTGCTCCTGTACTGTCATCTCTGGTGCCTCATGAGAATCTATTGACCTACCTTCAACTCTATTTTGACTCCTCCACTTTTACTCAATTATCAAACCACTTATCCGACATCCAGTACTGCAGAAATTTCCCAGTTAAATAATGGGAAGACTGAAGCCATTGTTTTTGGCCTCTGTCTACCAATTCTGTTCCCTATTTAGGTACTGTTTACAACCTTGGTGTCACATTGGCCCTGTGATGAGCTTTCAAACACAAGTTCATGCCATCACTAAGACTGCCAGTTGCACCTCCATTTCATCACCTGACCCTAACTCAACTAATTTACCTCGGGGCTGATATTTTAGAAGCACTCCTAGGTAGACTCCCATATTCTCATCCTCGTTTTCAAATCCTTCCATAGCCTCGCTCCTTCCTATTACTGTAATCTCCTCTAACCCCCCAAACCCTTGAGATAACTTGTGTAGATCAATTTTGCTGCCTTGGGCATCCACAATTTTAACTGCTGTAATATTGGTAGCTGTGTTTTCAATGTTGTCTCCACCTATAGTGCTGTACATCCTTCTCTATCCCATTTTCTTCCTTTTAAGACACACTTGCCTCTTTGATAAATCCTTTGGTCATTTGTCCTAATATCTCATTGTTGGTTCATTGGGCATATTTTCTGACATTTTTGAAACATTTCATTGCATTAAATGTATGTATTTTTCCGGAGTCACTAAACCCTGTAAGATGATTTCATTCCGGTTCCAAAACAGTTAGGCATATTCTGGGGCGGCACCTTGGTTAGCACTCCTGCCTCACAGCTCCAGGGACCAGGGTTCGATTCCTGGCTCGGGTTAGTGTCTGTGTGAAGTCTGCATGTTCTCCCCGTGTCTGTGTAGGTTTCCTCCGGGTGCTCTGGTTTCTTTCCACAGTCCAAAGATGTGCGGGTTAGGTGGATTGACCGTGCTAAATGCCCCTTAACGTCAGATGGACTAGCTCGGGTAAGTGCATAGGGTTATGTGGAAAGGATCGGGGTGGAATTGTGGTCAGTGCAGACTCAATGGGCCGAATGGACTCCTGCACTGTAGGATTCAGTGATTCTAGAGTGATTTTCAAATTCCATTTTCTCCTGTTATTACTTTTGAACAGGAGAGAGCCTTGTCCTGTGAAGCTTGTTCATCTCTCTAGAAGGCTGTGTTTAAGCTTGATGCAACGTGGCCAGAATTGACCACTAACCCCTTTTCCGTTTTGCAGGAATTCCTCAACTCCAGAGCTCAGTGCTGATGAGATTCCTGATGACATCACCAATGAGATGACCGATATGCCAAATGACCTGGAACTAAATCAGGAAGAGTTGGCAGAGGTTCTCCAGCGATTGCCTGACGACCTGCAGGACTTTGACCTTTTTGAAGGTGATATTCCAACCAAAGTGCTTCCTTTCCAAGCTGTGAGGTTCCTGGCTTTACTATGTTGGATGCTAACCTTTCTGCAGACCCCACTATGTAAATAGGGGCCTTTCTAAGCCACTGCAATGACTGCTCCAATTTTGATTGATTTTTGTCTCTCCCACATTGCTGTTATTGCTCTCCGATCATGAATTGATCTGAATGAAGTTGCAAAATAGTTTGTGGAGATGGAGCATAGTTTAAAACAGCAACCTTTTTCTAAGAAAAAATCTCCTAGTTGTAGCCTTGATGACTTCCTACTGAGCTGCATAAACTTAAGGATGTTTAAGCGCTGGGCAGTGGAGTGGGATTTATTGGGTAACCCTTTAGAAGGGTTGAATGGTCATCTTCTCTGCCGTATAATTCTATTATTCTAGAGGCACAGGAGGGTCATATGGCTTTGAACTTTATATTGAAGGTTTGCAAAGGAGATGGCTCCATCATACATCAGTGTACAAAAAGGATCATAGAATCCCTACAGTGCAGTAAGAGGCCATTCAGCCTATTGAATCTGAGCCATCACAATCCCAACCAAGCCTTATCCCCATAACTCCACTCATTTACCCCGCTTATCCCTCTAACCTATGCATTCCGGAATGCTAAGGGTCAATTTATCATGGCCAATCAACTTAACTGGCACACGTTTTGCCTGTGGGAGGAAACTAGAGTATCCGGAGGAAACCCACACAGACATGGGGAGAATGTGCAAACTCCGCAAGCTGGGAGTCAAACCCAGGTCTCTGAACTCTGAGGCAGCACTGCTAACCAATGTGCCACAGTGTCACCCATTGTAAACCCTATATATTTTCTAATGGGGGCATTAAGTGGTTATGATGGGGGGTCCAGGGGTGGGGTGGGGATGGAATTTCCCAATCCATTATTTCCTACTTGAATTCAGGTAGGTGAAGGGCCACTTCCCTAGAAGATTAGGGATTTACCTTGACCAATGCTCTTGCCCCTGATGATATCGCTATTCCATCCACGGCTGTGCTAAAGCCCACTGCTGCCTGAGTCCTCCCAGTAAGAGGTTCCGTCAAGTGACCTCTTCCTGAGATTTCGAGCTACCTTGTAAGCTGGCTGCTTCAAGGATAACATGGACCTTGTCTCACTCGGAGTTCCCAAACCTCGATCACAATTGTGCCACTTCTGCCTCCCAAAGCCACTCCCAATCTTTATTTACCTTTACCAAGGCTCCATGTTTTGCATGAGGGACCCAAAAGATCTTGGCTTCCGTCTCCTGCCCCAACCACCAGCAATCTTTACACATGACAGCGCAGAGTCGCTGAGCAGAGACTGATAGCTAAGTTCTGCACATACAAGGACGGTTTCAACCGGGATCTTGGGTTCGTGTCAAACTGTAACCCCAACGACTTGCCTGGCCTTGCAAAATCTCTCTAACTGTCCTGGCTGGAAGCAATACACATCTCTCTAACCTGTGCTTAACCCTCTCTCCACTCAAATTGTCTGTCTATACCTTTAAGACTTGGATACCTGTGAAGACTCGCATTCCATCTATTATCTTGTAAATTGAGTTTGTCTCTTTATATGCCCTGTTTGTGAACTGAAATCCCACTTACCTGATAAAGGACCAGCGCTCTGAAAGCTTGTGGCTTATGCTACTGAATAAACCTGTTGGACTTCAGTATTGTGAGACTTCTTAACATACATATAGTTCCATGGAAGAGCTGGGGCGTTCTCCTCTGTGTCCTGGCCAATGTTTAACCCTCAATCGGCATAACACAAAACAATTTACCTGGTTGTTATCACATTGCTGTTTGTGGGAGTTTAGTGTGGGTTAACTGATTGCCATGTTGCCTACGTCACAACACTGACTGCACTTCAAAAGTATTTCATTGGCTACAATGTGCTTTAAACTGTTCCGTGCTTATGAAGGGCTCTATATAAATGCAGGCTTTTTCTTTACACCCAATGAGTAGCTTTTTTTAAAAGTATAATTTTTGTATTAAAATCCAGGTGCATTTTGTTCACAACTAGACTACACATACAGCAATGAAGATTTGACCAGGGCAGTTATTTATCTTTTCAGAGTCTGTGCCAAGGCTTGTAAATGAAGACTTTGTGTTCACATCTTGCAGGGAGTCACCATCCATTGAGCAGCCTCTAGGCAGAGCGGTCATGGGGGGTGGATTTAGACAGGTTACTGAACACTGAAAAGGAGGTGAAGAGGAGAGTTGGGTTTTGTGCAAGTTCCCAAAGGGCTGAGTTGTGGCAGAGCGAGTTTGGGCATTGATAAGAATTTAGAGCAGTGTGGTGTTGCAGAGAGCATGGCAGTGACTACAGGGCTGATGGATGTACAGTGTGTAATGGTAGGTCTCATTAGGGCAGACAAAAGAGAAAATGTTGGAAAACCTCAGCAGGTCTGGCAGCAACTGTCAGGAGAGAAAAGGGCTGACATTGAGAGTCCTGATGACCCTTTGTCAGAGCTTTGACAAAGGGTCATCTGGACTTAGTGTCAACTGCTTTCTCTCCTTACAGATTTTGTTGAGGCCAGTTGAGGTTTTCCAACATTCTTCCTTTTGGTTTCAGATACTGGCATCTGCAGTAATTTACTTTTATTTCATTAGAGCAACAATGTTTTGAATGCCTTGTGTTTACCTGAGCAAGACAGCTTAGGCAGTCTGTCACTGTATAACACTGGGGCACAGTACTGATGGGGACAGGCCTGTCACTGTTTAACTGGTGTACAGTACTGGTGAGGATGCTGCTGTCTCTGTATAACATGGGATACAATACTGCTAGGGATGGGTCAGCCACTGTATAACACAGTATAACATTAGGGTACAGTACTGGTGGGGTCAGGTCTGTCACTAACAGTGGGGTACAGTACTAGTGGGGATGAGTCTGCCATTATGTAATACTAGGGTGCAGTACTGGTGGGAACGGGTCTGTCACTGTATAACACAGGTATAGTACTGGGGGAGCCGGGGTCTCAGCGTAAAACACTGAGGTAGAGTACTGGTGGAGGGGTGGGTCTGTTGCTGTTTAACAATGGGTTGCAGTACTGGTGGGGATGGGTCTGTCACTAATACTGGGGTATGGTACTGGTGAAGACAGGTCTGTCATTGTAGCAGTGGGGTACAGTACTGGTGGGGATGGGTCTGTCACTATAACATGAGGATACTGGTGGGGTCAGGTCTGTCACTAACATTAGACCCATCCCTACCAGTACTGTACCCTATCACTGTATAACAGTAGAATACAGTACTGGTAGGGATGTGCCTGTCACAGTATAACATTGAGGTACAGTACTGGTGGGGTCAGGTCTGTCACTAACAGTAGGGCACAACACTGGTGAGGATGGTTCTGTCACTAACAGGGTACATTATTGGTGTAGATGAATCTGTCGATATAGCAGTGGGGTACAGTATTGATGGGGACAGATCTGTCACTATAATACTCGGTTACAGTATTGATGGGGAACGGGTCTGTCATTGTAGTAATGGGGTAAGGTGCTGTAAGGGACGGGTCTCATTAAAGCAGTGGGGTACAGTACTGGTGAGGACATTACTGTCACTATGGATCTCTGGTAGATTCGAGGTTAATTTAAGGAAGATGATAATTACAGACATGATGAATGATGAGGAAGAGTATGTGACCTGATAACTCCAGATTGGCCAAGGAAATTTCTTATTAATGTTGTGTGTCAGAAAAACAGTTCTGCAGTAAAATGATGCCTTTTTTTTTGCTTTCGCTGCTCTCCACCAGGTAAAAATGGTGAACTGCTGCCAACCACGGAGGAAGCAGAGGAGCTGGAGCGTGCACTGGAGGCGGTGACGTCGTATGCTGCCTCACTCGAGTGTCTCAGTTCTATTGGTGAGCTGGCACACACAGACGGAGACGGTGACCAGGAGCTGTCGGGCAGAGGGATCGGTGTGTTTGTCGCTGCTGCAGCCGCCGCGGGGATGCCAGCCCTCAGCAGGGCAGTCAACAGCGAACTGGGAGACCTTCTCAACGGCCGCATCTCCACAGAGAACTTCTCCAGCCTGGAGCTGGACGAGAACCTCCTCCATCATCCGTCTGCACTGTCCAGCCCGGCTGGTTCCTTGGGGAGTCAGGCACAGGGCACCTATCCTTCCCCTTCGGATGTGGGCCTTTCCTCTGCCACCTTGATCAACCAGGGCGGGCTGGCCGAGCGGACCCAGCAGTCCCATTTCCATAGCCTCCGGGGTGACGCCAGCCACACCTCTCCCAGGAGCCAGCTGCTGGGCAAAAGCGAGGACCTGATCTCCCCTCGGCCGCACTACGGCAGCGAGCACTCGCGCTCATCCCCCTATAGTAGCGAGCATGTGCCATCACCCTATAGTGACAATGTAACTCCCCCTCCCCGCCCCCCTCCCTACCCCGGGGACAGCCTCGCCACCCCCTACTCCCCTGACGTGACGCTGCTCCCTGCCCACGTCCTGCCAGGCCAGCTGGTCAGCTCGCGGCCTCAGTGGGGTACTATCAGCCTGAGCGACCCGACCTCCTTCAGTGGCCTGATCTCCTCCGGGGCCGAGGGCCACCTACTGTCCACCTCCCTGTCCACTCCTCTCTCAACGCCTCACTCGCCCTCTACGCACACGGCCTTCTCCAGCGCCACGCCTGGCGGCACTGTCCTCCTTCCTGGCTTGACCCAGGCCGGTTTCAGTGACGACGTCTCCACGATGGGACCCTCCTCTCCCCCCGATCTGCCGGCATCCAATCCCACCAAACAGCAGCTCCCCCAATTCAGCACCGCCTTCGGCCCCCAGCTCACCTCCCATAGCGGCATCCCCAAGGACGTTCAGCCAACCCACAGCTCAGTAGCGCCCCCGACGGGCTTCTCGGTAACTGCAGCTGCCGCCAGCACGAACAATGTCACAGCTCCATATAGCACTCCGCAGTGAATCTCCTTGGGATTGCTGTACCAACAGGCCACCTGTTTTTTGGCTTTCACACCAGGGTCGAGCTGTTCCCCTGATTTTTCTACCATGTCTTGGAGCTTTAAGGGTATTGTCTAATTCATTTTATAAAAAAAAACCTACCTATGTAAGGATGGAGAAAAACAGCTCGGTAAGATGGTTTGGGGAGAAAGTAGCTTGTGACCGGGCCGAGATGCCAGTGATTCCTAGCCCTCTTGCTCATGATTAATGAGGAATTTTTGCTGACTTACGTTAAATTCCTCCATCCTCGATTTGGTCATTTGCCTCCCATCTCCAAAAAGTAGAGATCCAATCTGCCTTTCGTTATCATTCTGTTAAGATGTTTTTCTTATGACTGACCTATCCAAGTCACCTTGATTTGATAGGCTTTTCCCTGTCAAACTTGCTCACTTGCACAACGTCCCCTCCAATCCCAACATTGATGAAGACTCCCCTGTCACTGGCATCTCTGTCGGAATCAACTTTTTGAAGTGACCTTGTGGTCAAACCATGGCAAAGATTGTGTGCAGACCTGAACCTCTGCTTACCTTTTGCAGGACCTTGCCATTGCTCACCCGGGTACATTGCCAAGCAGTCACTAGGAGTTCAGGTGACTTCCTTTCCACCATGCCAGCGCCTTGTGTGCTTTTTTGAAAAGGGGGAATTGCTGACATCCTTTCCCCCTTCCTTTTCAGGGCTAAAAAAAAAAAGCGTAATACATTCAGTTTGAGTATATTTTTTATGTAAATACATTAGTACATTTTATGACGAGATTACTTATCTATAAAACCATTAATGACGCACTGTTAAATATCAAACTCAAATGTAGATGTTTGGCTCATATATGAAAGAAAATCTCTCACACGTGCAAAATATAGATTCTGGATTAGATACCACAGTCTGCGTACGTACATTCCCCCCGCCCCCCGAAGTTGCCGAGACATTCTTAAGTGAGGTGGCCGAACTAACTTGTCATTTATCTGCTAACGTGCAGTCTTGAAACACAGTCTGAAATCTTCAATGTATGAACTACTAACACGTAAATCCGATCAGCCTGCGCGGCCACTTCAGGGCACTTTTTAAAACAAAATTGTAATAATTACATAGGCTCCTCAGTTTAAAGCCATGGGTTGGGTGTTATCGTTCTCACTTACCCATCCAAGTGTTGCATCTTTATTTTCCTTCCCCTTCCTCTACCTGCTGTTCCCGAGCACCTTCTTCCTTTAACCTTGAGCCACTTTCCTGACCCCATAACACCAGCAGTGTGTGAGTGGCACCTGAATGCTAACCCATCAAATCCTTTCACCCTCTTCCTTCAACCTGGTCCTGTGAGGGGCTCTACCAGATTTGGCAGAAGCAGTTTGACAAAATCGCAAGCCCAGCACCTTAGACTTAAGCAGTCACCCGGTTACCAGCTGGCCACTAAAGCTTCCTATTCTGTTTTTTTTATATATTAACTTGGGATGTTGGGAGTGTCTCCCTTGGGTTTTTTAAATGATTGGTGTGAGGGGCAGCAGAGAGGTTGTGAAACCTTTTTCTAGGTCTGATATGCAGGGAGAGGCCAGCATTTTTCCTGCTGGCTCAGTAATGCCTGGAACCCTTGTGAAGCAAGGGTCTCGGGACCCCCCTCCCCCATTTGAACACAATCTGCATCAAAGCGCCTTAAGCAAGCAGGGTCCAGATCCCCCCCCCCCCCCCAGCCCCCATGCTGGTCTAGCACTTTTGACAGCTGACACTCAGTGGTCACCTCGTGCAGTCTGGGACTGCTCACCCTTGGCTCCCAGAGTTTATTGTATTGCCCCTGAGGTCTGCAAAGGCCAGCAGATACGTGTGGGGCACGGCCCTGCCCAGTGGTAACACCCGCCGTGTCTGCTGCAATGCACCCAGTGTCTTATAATGCCAAATATGTTCGATTTTTTAGAGAGTATACTTTATTTATGACCAGAATGGTCTGAATGTGTCTAAAATGTATCCTATGGGCTGTACTGTTGTACCTCCTGTAGAGTTTTTAAAGAAGATGCTTCAATGAGCTAGCCCCCAGTTTTAAAAATTTTTTAAATTAATCTCATGCCACAACTTAGCCACATACACACACGCGCACGCACACACACACATTCTTGTATATAATGCATCTATTCGCATCTCTCAAAATCTTTCTTTTACAAACTGCAGCACCCATTGCCCTCCTGACGGCAGCCAATGGTGAGGTAATCTCTGCAGAGGCACTCCCCCTCTCCTCCACTCAATGTCAGATCCATGGCTGTTACTGCACTGCCTGGTTCTGTTGCCTTTCCTTCCTCTCCCATGCTTTCCCGCACCTTTAAAAGGGCGAAAGTTGTTGGGTAGACCAAAAGTTTCTACAGAACCTTATTTTGTTTGACTGTCTTGGGCACCGACTTGTGATAAGGTGTGCCCTGAGAGGAACAGCCTCCAGCCTGTCTCAAAGAAGGTGCAGTAGGACTCCCAGGTTACCTCCGACAAGATGAGCATGCTGTACATTTAAGTGTAGGACAGACCGATGCCAGACATGTCTTGTGCAAAGTCCATTGCAATATATTATAGATGCACCCCTCTTTTTTTCAAAAATAAAAATCATGCATTCCCAACCTCCCATTTTGACCATCTGAGAGCTTGGTAAACCTGCTGTTCCCTCATCATGGAATATACAATCTACTTAGATCAGTAGTTTACTCGATTGATTGCCATAATGAAGTGATTCAGTATTGCGTATTGGTTTGAATAGAGTGATATCTATTTTAATAATACTATCAGTTTTGTATTGGAGGGAGGGAGGGAGCAGTAGATTCTGCCGTGTGGTCTGTAGGCTAGTAGCTCTGTTCGGCTAATCTGGTTGCTTTGTCAGATCAGAAAATTATAGAGCTCTCCACTGGCAGCATAGGCTGAGGGTCCTTCGATTTTTGCAAGGGTGAAGGTGCGAAAAAGAATCATGTTTAAAAGTCAGGAGAGCAAGTTGCAGGATTTCACTTGTTAACTGACTCACTGGTGGGGGAAAATTACATTTGGTTTGTTCCAGACATGATACTCCTGTCTGACCTGAGGTGGCAAGGGAGGCAATCTTTGCCTGATAGCCTGCAATGTAGATTAAGAACAAATCCTTCTCCAGCTCTGCTGACTGCAAAATACAGCCTTTAACCTCCATCCATGTGTGAGTCCCGTTTTCCTACAGTGTGTGCATTCCTCCACCTGATTGTCATATCTGCGTCTCTTCGTTTTTAAGCCTTTGGGCTGATAACCCCTAAATCTGACCTTGCCACGAAAATGTCACTGATCTCTCGGCCCAGGACCACGTAATGTGCAAAATCTTCCACCCTGGAATCACCTGGCTGCAAAAATCCCTATATTCTACATCCATTGCCTCCTAATTTATTCCAGCTCATCGGCCTTGTTATTGTACCAAAAGATGTATTTTATTTTTCTCAGACACATTTTCTTCTCAAAGTTCAAGTGAAATATTAATGAGTTCAGAGAAATTTGTGATTTTTAATGTCCTGTAATATTTGAATCATCAACCTAAGTTGTTTGAAAATGTTGGCATACTGATGTTTTACAACTGGGCTGGTTAACACATTGATAATTAATGAGGGAAGTACATTAGTTTCGATAGGTTGCTATGAGGAGATGAGAAGGAGGATTTGGGTGAGGATTATTCTTCGAAATTTCTGTGCAATATAAATTCAGGCCATCGTTAAACACTGGATGCTTTGGTGAAACTGCGACTAAGTTAGTGCGATCTTTGTTCTAAATCATCCTTCTTCATTGGCTTTCCGACGGGGAGTGCTCCTTTGGGGGCTGGCATTGTTGTGGCATTGTGTATTTTCTTTGGCAAGGCCTTGACCCAAGGACCTCGGTGAAGTCTTTGGCGAGTGAGCGCCACCGTTCCAGTTTTCATTCGGAGAAACACCACCTAAAGTGAACGAGTTCAATGGCACCAATTGTTCTGTGCCAGTTCTGCTCATATCTGCATGTGGCTCTTGAATAAACTGGGATCATAAGGCAGCTCGGCTGATGTCTGGAGGAGTTCAGAATGTAGTTTGGATGCAGCTTTCATAGATCAATAGCGAAGAGATGTCCTATCTTAACCTTCATTGTATTCAGAACATCAATGCATTGCCGATTTGCCATTTTGTTGTGTTTAACTTGGGTCCAAGTCTGTCCAAGAGGGCACAGGGATGGTTTGGAGCATATTTCGTGCTGCAGTGTAGCTTGGGGTGGGTTTTTTTGTAGCATGACATATAATGGTTTAGCACTGATGAAGTGAAGCCCTTACAGTGAAAGGGAATCCCTATTAACGTGATACCTTGGCACAAGAGCCCAGCTGGATGTATTCTGGAAATGTCCTATTTTGTAAGCTAAAAATCAGACTTGCCCCATCTTGCCCTGCTTGCATTAATCCTCTGGACCATTGGTTCCAGTAACCAAACTGTGTTTAAAATCCGAGAGTTAGTCCACAGTGGCTGTTCACTCTGCCTTGATCCAGATAGACATCAGTATCAAGATGCTATTCTGTTTAACAGTAAGCATTTTTTTTTACATAGCTATATAATATCTGATATATATGCATTGCATTACCCAACAAGGTGCAGTTACTGTGTTCTCCTCATTAGTTTTAATTAACTTGGGCAGAGTATTGAGTTACTGGCATTGTCTGGCTTAACTGGACTGGGTGGCATGGTGGCACAGTGGTTAGCACTGCTGCCTCACAGCTCCAGGCACCTGGGTTCTGTTCCCAGCTTGGGTCGCTGTCTTTGTGAAGTTTGCACATTCTCCCTGTTTCTGTGTGGGTTTCCTCCGGGTGTTCCAGTTTCCTCCCTCAGTCCAAAGATATGCAGGTTAGGTGCATTGGCCATAATAAATTGCCTCTTAGTGTCCCAGGCTGTATAGGTTAGAGGGATTAGTGGGGTAAATATGTGGAGTCACAGTGATAGGGCTTGGGTGGGATTGTTGTCGGTGCAGACTTGATGGGCCAAATGGCTTCATTCTGCACTGTAGGGTTTCTATGATTCTAACCATGTGGCCACCTTAGGTAGTGAACACTGGAAAAACCAGTGAGCTGGTACCGACATTTGCCCTTTTTGGTATGTTCTAACGTGTGTAACATTTTTGATCAGTACTCACCAAGGTCACGTTTGGAAGCTATTTGGTAAGTGAGGGGAGCCTGTGTGTCCTCTGGGGCTTTTGAGCAGAACTACAGCTGTCCCGAGGTGAAAGCAACTGCAGCTATGTGATGTGAGCTTGAAAGGTGCAGTATTTGTAAGCCGGCCTGGCTGTCGCACTTGTCTCCATTGTTAAGGTAGTTGCGCTGTCCATGCACGAGGGTAAGGGAGGCCTATAGGTTGCCAGATACATTGTTCTATCAATGCACCACTGTGTTATACTAATGATCCTACCCCCTTCAGTTTTATACCAAAGTAATGGGATGGACAGGATCTATTCCCCTTTTTAAAGAAAAACATATTACTGTATTGCGATATATTTAATATTGAAATTATTGTAATTTTTAAACCATCTTTTGGATACCCCAGCAGTGGTGAGAGTCCAGTCTTAGCCACCTGTATGTCCTTTGTGTTTTTGGGCCGGTTCTTTTTCTTGTAGAAATAAGCTATTTAGTCCCTCTAGTTTCTCGTGCCACCTCCACGTACTAGGCCAGGAGAGGCTCACAGTGCTGCTGTCTTCACTGCTGACTCGGGTAATCGGGTCACTACATGTACTTGAATCCACCCAAAACTGTTAACTTAGCATCACAGCGACATATGCATCCCTAGTTTGCAAGACCCTTCTCTGCTTATTTTAACTGAGTTCAGCCCATATCATTTGCAGGGAATTGATGTGAAGGAGCTATGGATCAGTACTAGTTCCCCAAGTAAGCGGGCAGGGTTTACCCACTCTCTGGATGAGTAAGTGTGACATTAATTCTGAGTTTGAGTTTCACCAACTTATTATCCTCTTGAACTGCTTTAATGCTCTGTTACTATTTCATTCATTGGTTTCAGCTATGGAATATTTAATTGGTTTGCAGTGTTGGATTTCAATTGTTTCATGGCTGATGCTTGATACCCATGTAAATACCCCCAGTAATCTACAGTAGATGGCCTCTAACCAAAAATTCCTGTACGTTACACTCAACATATTGCATTAAATGGAGGGTAGGGGGAAGTCTGACCATTAGGGAAGGTTGTGTACACCTTGAGTGATAAATTTTAAAGGCTTATAATGGTGTCTTGTTCACTGTGGTCTAAACTGTGGTATGCAAGTCTCCCTCTTGCTTGAATGTTCTCCTGAGATTTCAGTGAAGTAGGAATTGGTCTGCAATGGATGATGCTTTTGGATATGTTTTTAACCTTTAAACACATTGCACAGCCTGTGAACAGGTTTACGGTACAAGACATTGACTTTGGATGGGGAGCAAACACAGAGAAAAGGGAAGTAGGAGATCCGGAAGTCGCGAAATCTGGAAATTTGATGTGATGAGCTTGACTTCAGGCTTCACTTTAACTCACAGCCCCTGTTAGTGAGATGCCAGTCCCCTTTCTGTGATGGTTTCTAGGGGTCTAAGTGTAATAACAGCCTGACTGAGAAAGCATAAGGGAGGCTGGTGTGCAAAGTGAAAGTGTTGTTTTAATATCATTTTTGATCTGTCCTGCACAATCTGACACTGAACAAATTGTGAAAGTCCTTGTTTGAACTGAAGCTGGTTGCTAGATTAGTATTAGTGGTTTACCTGGAGTCATTCGGAGGGGTAGCACCTTAACCCCGCAGTGTGCAGGAGAGAATGGGCAGGCATGGTTATACCACAGGCATGGTAATAACACTGATGAATAGTGCTGGTGTAGGTTAGCATAGGTCAGTGTCTCTAATACTTTTAACATTTACCTTTGGGATAAGAGGAAATGTAATGAACACAGACTGTAATCTTCCCTGTTTCATAAAGACAGAGCTTGACTTGATATGTTTCTGGTTGCTTACTTCTGTTTTAGTTCTCTTTAGTTACAGCAAACCTCAAATTCTGTGTGGGGTAATGACTAAAATTGGCATAACTAACCCAAAGCAAATACCCTCGGGCATCTCATTGTATGAGTCCAAACAAAGTATGCATCAACACCATTTAAACCATAAGTTGGAGATGAGGGGAGACTGGCAGCGAACAGTTCATCTGAAGAATCTATGATCTATAGCAATAGAATCCATAACTGAAATTACTTCCAAATCCCCCAATTAAAATGAGAAGTATTCCTCCAACACAATGTGGAGAGTGGGGAACAGCTCCATAATACACATTGTGTGTGACATTGATCCCAGTCACTTTACAGTAATGAAGTCTCTGAGTGTGATTAAAGTGGGGGCTAAGAGTTAACCCAGTCGCCTCATTCTCCTTGGGACGTGTGAGGTGTTGTATGTAGCCTTTTAATAACCCACTTAAAGTAGGGTTTAGGGCAGGCAATCTTAGCGCTCATTGCCTTTTCTGTACGTACCTGACCTGTTAATCCCCCTCTAATTGGATTGTCTGTTAATCATCAGAAGGAAGATACTGCTTTCGCTGAATATTTATTGCATTTTGGTAGATTTATAATTTTCATGTAGATGGGAAAAAGAACATGCTGTTGAAGTTTTTCATTTTGTACACAGCAGAATGGAGCAACAATTTGTACTACACAAGAGCTACATTGTTGTTCAGTTTGAAATTTGGTATTCTTGCAAGTCTGTCCTGATGAGTGTAAGATGAAAAACAGCATGCTGTTTATTCCAGCAATATGTAATATATGTAAAGATATATAAAATTTATTTTGTAATCAGTGGGGGCGTACGGGGGAGTGGGGGGAAGGAAATGACCAGGTAGAGGCTAAAGGATGTAAGTTATGCTCGCTTTGAGAGAAGCATAAAACAACCATGACATTCTCTAATGCCATCTTTATTTAGTGGTTTGGCAGTACAGAAATGACAGCCTAGCGTTTAAAGATGATGAAAAGTACAAGAACACATACTGGCTGTATAGATTTGTGGGATTTCCTTGTGAAGGACTGAATTATTGGCACAAAACATGCCAGCTTTCTCTTTGTTCCAAGATCCTAACCCAAAATGCCAAAGGCTACAGATTTAAGTTTTAGGCACTTCCATGTCGAAAGAGTGGGCATTCTGTGTTGTCATTGCATATCTGTCCCAATCTTGCACTGTACATCATATCCATGCACTTATGCTACCCCTCCCCATACTGTTTGCTGAGTAAGTCAAAGATATGGGCATGCTTGCGTATAGTTCCATGATACTTTCCAGTGGTGCTTTTTGTGATTATAATGCACATAGTGACAAAGACACCAGTGTATTTTACAAAGCCTGTGCAAATATTTCTTTAGAAATTGCTGCTGAGTAGGAGACTTAACATGTGTGTGCATAAATGGGTGCACTGTGGGAGGACGTGTCTTGGTTAAGTGATCTTTGCCCTCTGCCTTCAGCTATCTAGCCCGGTAAAGTGATGTCCCAAGGGATTGTAGTGTGTGTCTGTGGCCTTCTGGCCTGTATGCTCGAATGAGGTACCTCGGCATCATTGTGTTAAGACTCTATTCCAGCTGCGCCTTGTGATCCAATTTCCCCATGAACTGAAGAAACATGCCTTTGAACCTGGGGACTTGAAGTCCTGTTTCTGCATGGCTTCAATACTCTGTGCAGTAATACACGTGGGGAGTACTCAAACCATTGCTTGTGAGCAGAAATTGAATATCTCTCATGCTGGTCATGTGCTTTTTAAGGTCAGTCAGGCAACAATGGCGTCACTAAGGCATTTATTATTTAAAACACCAGTTAAAATGCTTCCATTTTTTAATGAAGTGTATAAATTATCACCCTTCTCTTTCCCCATCCTCCCCCATACCCCAGAATAAGAGAGCATTGCTTTTAAAATGTATTGAGATGGGCTGCATGATTTTCTGGTGCCTTGACGAGAACTCTTATCCATAACGTGTCCCTTCTAAAATGAATCTCTGAGAAAGTCATTTTCCTTGCAAAGAGATGGGATTTTTTTAAAGGTCAAACAAACTTGATAAAACTGTCTTTTGTAGCTATCCTGGTCCCTTTGTTTAAAGAGGTTCCTGACAGCTTTTTTTTGATTCCCAGTGCCACCACCTCCAATGTGTGAATCTTTTCTGGGGCACTACCCCCTTACAAGTCACTGAAACCACAGTTATACTGATGCATGCGCCCCATGCTAGCTGCAGTCACCACTTTTTCTGTCGGACCCTCTTCTGCTATAGGTCCAGAAAGATGGATTTATGGTTCCTTTTTTCGGATATGTAGAAATTAAAGCACTTGTAGTTTGTTTTTAATCCTTGCTGGGTTGGTTGGGGAGGGGAGAGCAGAGAGATTAACTGAAGGTGACGCAATTCTATCAATCTGTCTCTCTCTGTATCTTTTACTGAAGAACTATATTGTAAATGATTTTATAGTAGCAGGGATCAGAGGTTGCAGGCTACATTTCATGTATTTAACTCCTATTAGGCATAATTCAGACAGCAAGCTTCAAACACACCCACAAAGCCCCTAGACACGCTGATCTGCATGGGGATTTTTTTACTCAGTCACTCAGATGTTGCAAAGCCAGAGGCTATTAAATGCAAGTGCTCGAACCTAAAGTCCATGTGAAGTTTATGTGGCAGCTTCGTGAATTCCACATGTCCCCCCTCAATGCACCTGGATTTAAATTTCAGCCCCCCTCCCCCATCACTACCACACAACATTGCAGTTCTCACCCCAGCCGTGCAATTGGTTTGTGAGTATCAGGGATTTAATGGCAAAAAAAACAATGGGAAGAGGCAGCCCGTGGAAAAAGACCTCCAAACTGCTTCAACATTGAGAAACAGGAGGAGGCGGCTCAAATTTCTTATACTCAATGAATGTACTGTATTTCTGTTTTTAAATGATAAGGCGAGCTAATAATTAAATTAGTCACCTTTTGTTATTGTCCCTTGTTTAATTTGTTTAAGGTATTTTTTGTATACAAAAGTTTACATTTTTAAGTATATTTTTCTGTGTACAGACTATGTAATATGTGTATAAACACTGTATGTAATATCTGTATATAGTGTGATAAATGATCTTTGTTTGGATGTACAAATAAAAACTTGCTGTGAAGAAACTCCTGTTAAATACGTTTGTCTCTTTTACACACACACATTATGCTTTTATTTCAGTGTATTAGCCTCCCCCTTCGCAATCATCATAACTGTTATGAAGGATAAAGTTGATCCCCTCTTTGAGAACTAACACCTAACCAATTACAAGAGGAATACCTCACCTCAAACTATAAAAGGTGTGTGAGAAGTAGTATAATCTGTTCTTTGGCAACTCTTAGTGGTTAAATCAAAATAACTACCTGAGATTCTGTCTGTAAAGTTAACAAGTAACACTTTAGCTAACCTGTTCATTCTTAGATAATAAACTATTAACCAAATAAAATACTATTCTAATGAAATACTATTTACATAAATAGAATTCCTACTTTTTAACAAAAAGTACTTTTTAGTCACTCTCTAAATTACAACCAGGTTTGTTTTCTTCCGGAATATTCTGTCTTTATTCTGGAATCTGTCTTTTGCTATCTTCACTGTTGAGATGAGGCTTTCTTTTAAGATGTAAATGCAGTGTAAGAGCCAGTTTCTGTCTCTCTCTCTGTCTGTAGAACTGAGAGAGATTTCAGATGCTCTTCCAGTTTGTCTTACTGTCCCAGTCTCTTATAGCGATGATGACATATCTACATCCCGTACAATATGATTGATTCATAGATTACCAAATTTTACAAGCAGCAATGCCGCAACAATAACTTTCATTTATATGGTGCCTTCAATGTAATAAGATGCTTTAATGTGCTTCACTGGAAACTTGTCAGGCAAAATATTAACAGCAATACAGCAAAGAAGCTATTAGAATCCATACATTGTAGATGGAAGCCATTTGGCCCATCGAGTCTGTGTCAACTCTACGAAAGAGCATCTAACCCCACAAGGACACTGTTACACTTTCAGGCTTTACACTCTGGAAATCCTTCTATGAACCGTTCCCCACAACCGTGCCTTTGCTGCTTTATGTTCTGGCTTACCAATGACCTCTATACTGTCCTATAGCACGGTGGTATTAACTGGAAGACAGGGTTGTTTATTTTGTTTCCATCTCCATACTTCCTGAGCTACTGGTTCCATCCCAGACCTTGGCAACAATTTGCGATTAGGCCAGTCTGTTTGAAACCTCAGTATCACATTTGATACTGAAATGAGCTTCTGACCCGTATTTGCACTATCAATGTATTTCCACTCCATCATATTGCCTATGGCCCAGCTGTTTGGCTGCTGAAACCCTCACCATGCCATTATTACTGCTTGGTTAAAGCATGAAAGGCTAGCTAGCAATCAAGCACTCTCCATAAACATGAAGTCACCCTAAGCTGTTGCCCGTGTCTTTGTAGCTAAGGACCCATGTTCAATTCTGACTTTGGGTGATTATGGGGTTTGTACGTTTTCCCTGTGTCTGCATGGGTTTTCTCCAGATATATATAGCTGAGGAGGTTTGGCCTTTAGTGATATGTAGTGAGGTGGATTAGTGGGGTAAATGTGTGAGGTTACGGAGATAGGGCACGGGGTGTGCCTGGATAAGATGCTCTGGTAGAGAGTTATTGCAGACCCAATGGGGTGAATGGTCTGGACTGTAGGGATTTTATGAACATTAGGAGTCTTCACTTCCAGTGCTGCCGAGCTACATTGTTGCCCAGTTTAGCAAGATTTTAATCATAAAGTTCCCATTCTTGTTTTCAAACCCCTCTGTGCCTTTGCTCCTCCATATCTCTGTAATCTACTGTCCCAAAGCCCTCTAAGATCTCTACACCTCTCATCCTTCTGTGTGTTTCCAGCTGTAATTACTCCATCGCTGGTGACTGCCTTCGGCTGGCCATGTCCCAGACCCTGGAATTCCCTTCCTAACACCCCTCTATCACATTTTCTTCCCCAAAGGCATTAAATTTTGGACCAAGCCTTTGGTTATTGTGGCTAGTATCTCCTTCAGCCACTGGCTATGTTTTATACGGTTTATGGGAAGAGCTTTTGGGTGTTTTATTTTTTAACTTCAAGGGCTGGACAGGCGTGACGTGGATCTGCTGGAGTTTCAAAGAGCGACTTGATTGAATCACAAGATCCTGAGGGGACTTCACGGGGCAGATGGGAAAGGATGCTTCCTGTAGTCACCAAATCAAGAACTTGGGGGAGTCACTGTTTAAAAATAAGGGGTGCCCGGAGACTAGAATTTTGTTCTGAGGTTTGGGAATCTTTAGAATTTTCTTCCTCAAAGCGTAGAGTCTTAGAATATTTTTAAGACTGAGCCGGATAGATTTTTGATTGAGAGAAGTCTCTCAACACCAGGTTGGAGTCCAACCAGTTTATTTGATAGTAATCTCACAAGCTTTTGGAAACGGTGTTCCTTCATCAGGCGTGTGGAAGGTTCAGAGATGTTTGATTAACAAGGAAGTTGGGGTAAATATTGGACCAGCCATGATCTTGTTGAATGGTGGAGCAGGTTTGAGGTGGCCTTACTCCTGCTTCCAGCTAATCTGTAAGTAACTAAGCTGTTGCAGTACAGTTGGTGCCCACTGGATGTCACTGCCTGCCCCCATGTCGGTGGTACAGTAGCTGGGGTGCAGGAGTCAAGGTGGAAACGGGAAGTTTCTAATCAGCCATCATTAAGGTAAAGCTCCTTAAACACTCTCCAAAGCAGCACGTAAAGGAAGCATTGCAATTAAAGCTCTCCATCAACCGGTTCCCAGCACAGCGAAGATGTTCTCCTCTGTATCTATCCATCATTAACATCTTGCTGCTGTTTAACAATGTTCCCTACAGGCAGAAACATCCTGGTGTGGTTTTCAGAGACTCGTCATCACCAAGATTTGATTTATTACTGTCATGTTTATTATTAGTACACGGTGAAAAGTGTTATTTCTTGCACAATGTGGAGACAAAGCATTCTGTTCACACAGAAGGAAAGGAGAGAATGCAGAATGTAGTGTTACAGTCACAGCTAGCGTGTACAGAAAGATCAACTTAATATGAGGTGGGTCCATTCATGATAACAGTAGGGAAGAAGTTATTCTTGAGTCGATTGGTACGTGACCTCAGACTTTATTGTATCTTCTTCCTGAAGATGGAAGAGAGAATGCCTGGGCTGTGTGGTGTCCTTAATTATGCTGGCTGCTTTGCCAAGACAGTGGGAAGTGTAGACAGAGTCAATGGATGGGAGGCTGATTCACATGATGGATTGGGCTACATTCACGATCTTTTGTAGATCCTTGTGGTCTTGGGCAGAACAGGAGCCATACCAAGCGGTGATACAACCAGAAAGAATGCTTTCTATGGTGCATCTGTAAAAGTTGGTGAGAGTCAAAGCTGACACGCCAAATTTCCTTAATCTTCTGAGAAAGTAGAGGCATTGGTGGGCTTTCTTAACTATAGTGTCAGCATAGGGGGGTACCAGGACAGGCTGTTGGTGATCTGGGCACCCGAAAACTTGAAGCTTTCGACCATTTCTATTTCGTCCCCATTGATGTAGACAGGGACATGTCCTCCTTTACACTTCCTGAAGTCAATGGCAATCTCTTTCATTTTGTTGATATTGGGGGAGAGATTATTATCGCTGCATCAATTCACCAGATTCTCTCTCATTCTCGTAGTCTGTCTTGTCATTGTTGGAGATCTGACCCACTAGAACATTGAACATTACAGTGCAGTAAAAGCCCTTCGGCCCTCGATGGTTTCACAGGTCAGTGCAAACATCTGGAGCCCATCTACCCTACACTATGGTGGGAATATTAGTCACAACAGAGACCTTTCAGTTCGTTCAAGCTCATTTATTCACCATAAACATGTGCTCGATATCAGAAACTCCAAGGGATATTATGGCTGAGGTGCCAATTTTATTTGGTTTTGGCATTAAGGTGAGTGTAAGGTGTTTTGCTATCGGCATGATTTTATTGATTCACCAGGAAGCTTTCATTAAAATAAGCCTTTTTTAAGAACACAGTTAGACAATAAGAAAAATAATTGCAGAATGATTAACCTAATCCTGAATTGCAGTGATTACACAACGGCTCTGAGATTTGTTGCGGAGATTCACAGAGGCAGTACGGAGTCTGGGGTGGAGGGGATGGATCATTGCTTTTGTAGCCAATGGCAGCCAAAGGGAGGATGATTTGTTGTGTTTGCTCGTACTGCTCCCATTCCTCCGAGGGCAGTTACAGTAGGCAGTTCCGGAGTCCCACACAGAGTGTCGCCAACTCTAGTTGGACAAATCCAGGTTGAAATTGGAAAATCCTAAACTTTTTCAGGAGATTTTGCAAGCCCAGGAAAGTTGTGGGGATTACAGATGATGTGACATGAACCCAAGATCCCAGTTGAGGTCATCCTCGTGTGCAGAAACAATACATGTCCTTTTAACCTGTGCTTAACGCTCTCTCACTCACATTGTCTGTATCTTTAAGACTTGATTAGCTATAAAAACCCACGTTCCAATCATTATTCATGTAAATTGAGATTGTGTCTTTGTGCCCTGTTTGTGATCAGAACTCCCACCCACCTGATGAAAGGAAAGCCTGTTCCAAAAGCTTGTGGCATTTACTACAAATAAATCTGGTGTACGTTAAGCTGGTGTTGGGAGACTTTTTTGTTGGGGACTGGGGTAAAAACTCTGTTTTTACCCCAGTCCAACACCGGCATCTCCACAGCATTTAAAGGAAGCATTTAAAGTTCGAGGGGAGATGACAGAGAGTCACCAATTTGTGATGTTAATCATGCTTCTCTCTCTGCAGATGTTGCCCAGACCTTCTGTACATTTCCAATACGTTCTCTCTCTCCATCTTCCTGTTTTAATTCTAACTAAATTTCTCAGCAGTACAGTTGGTGCCCACTGGGTGTCACTGCCCCCCCATGTCGGTGGTACAGCAGCTGGGGTGCAGGAATCGAGGTGGAGACGGGAAGTTTCTAATCAGCCATCATTAAGGTAAAGCTCCTTAAACACTCTCCAAAGCAGCACGTTGATTGGTGTAAAGGAAGCATTGCAATTAAAGCTCTCCATCAACCGGTTCCCAGCACGGTGAAGATGTTCTCCTCTGTATCTATCCATCATTTACATCTTGCTGCTGTTTAACAATGTTCTGTGAAGTCAGAAATATCTTGATGTTGGTTTCAGAGGCTGGAGGCTCATCACTAACAGTTAGAACGATGAAGTCCTCTCAAGGAAATTTGGCATGTCTGCTACGACACTCACTGACCGATGCACCATAGAAAGCATTCTTTCTGGATGTATCACAGCTTGGTATGGCTCCTGTTCTGTCCAAGACCGCAAGGGACTACAAAGGATTGTGAATGTAGCCCAGTCCATCACGCAAACCAGTCTCCCACCCATTGACTCTGTCTACACTTCCCATTGCCTCACAGAAGCATAATTAAAGACCCCACACACCCCAGACATTCTCTCTTCCATCTTCTTCCGCCGGGTAAAGGATACAAAAGTCTGAGGTCATGTACCAACTGACTCAAAAATAGCTTCTTCTCTGCTGCAATCATTCCTTTGAATGGACAGACCACGTTTTAAGTTGATCTTTCTCTACACCTTAGCTATGACTGTGACATTACATTCTGCACTGTCTCCTTTTCTTCTCTATGAATGGTATGTTTTGTATAGCATGCAAGAAACAATACTTTTCACTGTAGATGAATACATGTGACAATAATAAATCAGATCAAGCTTGCCCAAATTGTCCCACCCAAAGTACATTTATTACAAGAATGATCCCTGGAATGAAGAGTTTGTCGTGCGAGGAATGGTTGATGACTTTGGGTCTGTACTCGATGGAGTTTAGAAGGATGAAAGGGGATCTTATTGAAGTTTACAGGATACTGCAAGGCCTGGATAGAGTGGACGTGGAGAGGATGTTTCCAGTAGTAGGAAAAACTGGAACCAGAGGGGACAACCTCAAGCTAAAGGGACAATCCTTTAAAACAGAGCTGAGGAGGAATTTCTTCAGCCAGAGAATGGTGAATGTATGGAACTCTTTGCCACAGAAGGCTGTGGAGGCCGGGTCATTGAGTGTCTTTAAGACAGAGATGGATAGGTTCTTGATGATTAAGGGGATCAGCGATTATGGGAAAAAGGCAGGAGAATGGGGATGAGAAAAATATCAGCCATGATAGAATGGCAGAGCAGATTCGATGGGCCAAGTGGCCTAATTCTGCCCCTCTGTCTTATAGTTTCATCTTTCCTTAATCTTTGAACCCAAATCAGTCCCTGAACTTTGCTTTGAGCCTAACCCAAGTGGGTTATTGTTGTTGTAAGGATTCTGCTTAACTGATAATGCACAAGTCTTTCAGCCCAGGAGAAGGCTATTCTTCCCATTGTGGCCCTGCTGGCTCTTTCCAAAGAGCTATTCAGTTAATCCCAGCCTCCCCACCCTCCTCCCCATAACCCTATCCCTCTAATCCAGCTCCAGGGTCGGACAATTCTCTGCCTTCCCACAGCAAGTATGACTCCCTAACAGCGCTGTGGATGTGCCTACACTGCAGCGGTTCAAAATGGCAGCTCACCACCACCTCCTCGAGGGCAATTAGGGATGGGCAATAAATACCAGCCCAATCAGCACCACCAACACCCTGCGAAACCAAAAAGCGGGTCAGAATATATGATGAGTAAATAATTATTATGTGGTGTGGTATTGCCACAGATGGAAGAATGCACATTTATCTGTTAATGTCATAAGAGGGCTTCCATTAACACTGCAATGAAGTTACAGTGAAAATACCTTGGTCGCCACACTCTGGCACCTGTGCAGATTCACTGCAGAAGAATTTAGTACGGCCAATGCACCCTAACCAGCATGTCTTTCGGACTGTGGGAGGAAACCCACGCAGACACGGGGAGAATGAGCAAACTCCATACTGATAGTGACCCAAGGCTGGAATCGAATGCAGATCCTTGGCACTGTGAGGCAGCAGTGCTATCCCACTGTGCCACCATGTAAACGTCACAGTCTGAGGCTGTTAAACTCAATGCTAAGTACTGAAGGTTGGAACTTCTCCAGTTGGAGATGCAGCCCCTCCAGATTGCGTTGGGTCATGATGGGGGACAAGTATGGATGTCCCGCTGGATCCGGGGGATAAATCCCCTGCTCTTCTTCGAAGGAGAACCACAGAGTCTTTTATTTCCTGATTGTGGGGGTGGGGTGGGATGGGGTAATGTCTCATTCATAAAACAAAATCCCCGTTGACAGCGCGGCACTCCCTCAGCTTACGCCTGGCGTGCAACCTGAAGGCAAATGGTTCTAACTCAGGAAGGAGAATCCTGTTAGCGGAGCCCAGGGGCTGACACACTTCAGTCCCTGATATAACTTTAATTCCATCCCTGTGAAGCCCCATTTCACTGCATTAAGGCTGCTATTGAAATGCAGGTTGGGTTTTTGGCCTTCAGTTTCCAGATCATCAGTCAGCCACTGGGTGGCGCCACACACCAGGTCTACAGAGAGAGATGAACTTCATGTTCTATTTCAGTCTCTGTCACAACACAACACAAAACAGGCGGCACCGTGGCACAGCGGGTTAGCACTGCTGTCTCACAGTGCCAGGGACATGGGTTCGATTCCAGCCTCAGGAGACCGTCTGTGTGCAGTCGGCATGTTCTCCCCGTGTCTGCGTGGGTTTTTCTCCGTGTGCCCCCGGTTTCCTCCCACAGTCTGAGTGGGAAGGGCGGGGGGGTGTGTAGTTAGATGGATTAATGGAGGGAAGATAAGGGCATCAACAAGTGTTATTTATGGGGAGAAGGCAGGAGAATAGGGATGAGAATCATATTAGCCGTGATTGAATGGCGGAGCAGGCTTGACAGGACTAATGAGGTGGCACAGTGGTTAGCACTGCTGTCTCACAGCGCCGGTGACCCGGGTTCGATTCCGGCCTCGGTGACTGTCATTGTGGGGTTTGCACATTCTCCCCGTGTCCGCGTGGGTTTCCTCCCACAGTCCAAAAGAGGTGCTGGTTAGGTAGGTGCATTGGCTGTGCTAAATTCTGCCCGAGTCTACCCGAACAGGTGCCAGTGTGTGCTGACTAGGGGATTTTCACAGTAACTTCATTGCAGCGTTAATGGAAGCACTGCGCCCATCGCCACTCTCTGAAGCAGCTGAGTTTGGGTCAATCACCCCGGGACAGAGGGAGGACTGCCTGGGACCAGGGTTTGGAAGGCAGGAGAATGGCAGGTCATGTGTGGTACATGGAGCAGTGAAGGGGTTCAGGCTATGACGGATCTCTGAATGACGCGGACCATCGCCCACGCTGGTGTTAGTGAGGGAAGCTGCCAACCTGCTCCCCAGGAAGAAGCCACTGCTTTTTAAAAAGTCATTCCTAGGATGTAAGTGTCACTGGGCAGGCCAGCATTCATTGCCTGTCCCTAATTGCCCCTTGAGAAGGTGGAGGTCAGTCACCTTCTTGGATCGCTGCGGTCTGTGTGGTGTAGGTACATCCGCAGTGCTGTTAGAGAAGGATTCTGACTGAGTGATGGTGAAGGAATGGTGATATATTTCCAAGTCTGGATGGTGAGTGGCTTGGAGGGGAACTTGCAGGTGGTGATGTCCCCAGGTATCTGCTGTTCCTTGTCCTTCTGGATGGAAGTGGTTATGTATTTGGAAAGTGCTACCTAAGGATCTTTGGTGAATTGCTGCAGTGCATCTTGAAGATGGTACGCACTGCTACTGCTGAGCGTCGGCGATGGAGGGAGTGAATGTTTGTGGATGTGGTACCAATCAAGCAGGGCTGCTTTGTCCTGGATGGTGTCGAGCTTCTTGAGTGTTGTTGGAGTTGTACCCATCCAGACAAGTGGGGAGGATTCCATCACACTCCTGACTTGTGCCTTGTAGATGGTGGGCAGGCTTTGGGGAGTCAGGAGATGAGTTACTCTCTGCAGTCTCCCCAGCATCTAACCTGCTCTGGTAACCATAGTGTTTATATCCATGAGTTGGTACAATGCCACAGAGGTTAGCGCTGCTGCCTCACAGCGTCAGGAACCTGGGTTCAACACCAGCCTCGGGTCCCTGTCTGTTTGCACGTTCTCCCCGTGTCTGCGCTGGTTTTCTCCCACAGTCTGAAAGGTGTTTGGGTCAGGTGGATTGGCCATGCGAAGTTGTCCCTTAGTGTCAGGGGTATTGGCAGGCTAAATGTCATGGGGTTATGGGGATAGGGTCTGGGGGTGGGAATGGTGCCAGTATAGACTCAATGGGCCGAATGGCTCCTTCTGCACTGTAGGGATTCTATGGATTCTATGTCCAGTTCAGTTCCTGATCAATGGTAACCAATTCCAC
Source organism: Sphyrna mokarran (assembly GCA_024679065.1). NCBI lineage: Eukaryota > Metazoa > Chordata > Chondrichthyes > Carcharhiniformes > Carcharhinidae > Sphyrna > Sphyrna mokarran. The sequence continues at coordinate 12,648,868 of JAGIQG010000011.1, forward strand.
CCCCCCGTCCACCCCAGGATGATGATGCCTGTAGTCGGTAGGTCACTCCTCAGCATCAACTTGCATTTATATAGCACCTTTAATATAAAACATCCTGACGTGTTTTGCAGGAGTGTTATCAGATGAGATTATGTAAGGTGTGTGGGGGTCAGTTGCTCCTCATAGGTAGCACTCCCCTCTCTCAGGCAGAAGGTTCAAATTCGGGCCCAGACTTGAGCACAGAATGCGGGCTGAGTGCCGCACAGCGGGAGGGTCAACCTTCTCCCTCAAATGTTAATGCAAAGGCCTCATCTTCCCTCTCTTAACACGTCCAGTCCAATCGCGTAGCCCGGAGAGAATTACCCCCTTTAAAGGAGCCACGTTATCACAACGAGCAAACATTCCTCGACCAGCTCTCACAATGTTCTGAGAAGACAGTGTTGGCTGGAGAACATACAGACTCCGCACAGACAGTTACCCGAGGCCAGAATTGAACCCAGGTCCCTGGCACTGTGAGGCCAACCACCATGCCACCATATTGCCTCAAGGTTTGGGTGGATTGGCGAGTGAGGTGAGGTGGATTAGCGGGGTTAAATACATGGGGTTACGGGGATAGGTAGAATAAGATGCTCTGTCTGTGCAGACTCGATGGGCTGAATGGCCTCCTCCTGCACTGTATGGATACTGTAAGAGAACTTGGTTCATGGTGAGATAGTAAGCTGGACATTAATGGATCCCAAGCCACAATCTCTACAGATCTCAGCCTTCCCCATGAGCTGTGCCATCTTTGTGTCTTTGACTAATGGAAGCGATTAGATCCAGAAGGGATTTATCTGTTTAATCACACCTCTCCCTCACCGATAGGAACGAGCGAGTTCTTTGGGAACGGTGTTTAAACAAGCAATGGGGAGGGGGGAGAGGGGAGTGATCCAGGCACTCTCTCTCCCGCTCTGTGCACTGTTTGCACAGTGGTTAGAGCTGCTGCCTCAGAGTGCCAGGGATCTGGGTTCAATTCCCGGTTTGGTCAGTGCAGAGTCTGCATGTTCTCCCCGTGTCTGCGCGGGTTTCCTCCAGATGCTCCAGTTTGCTTGGAAAGACATGCTGGCTAGGTACATTGGCCGTGCTAAAGTCCCTCTCAGTAAAGAATAAAGAAAATTACAGCACAGGAAGAGGCCCTTCGGCCCTCCAAGCCTGCACTGACCATGCTGCCCAACTGAATCAAAACCCCCTACCTTCCGGGGTTCGTATCCCCCTATTCCCACCCTATTCATGTATTTGAATATTCAGTATACTGCAAATACATTATTTGAATACAGTGTACCCAAACAGGAGAGTGGCGACGGGGGGATTTTCACAGTAACTCCATTGCAGTGTTAAGGTAAGCCTATCTGTGACACGAACTTTAAGCTTTTTGTCAGAAAAGCTGAGCTCGCTTCCTGTTTTTGTTTGAAAGTTGTGTTTTGTTTTTATCCCAGTTCCAGAGAAAGTATTTAATCTCTGCCGCCTGCCTGCTTTTGTTTTGCTTCTCTGACTATTTTTAATTCTTGAATCTCCCTGATGGGCAGTTTGGTAATCGTCACTGAGTCATCTTCATTCCTGTGGCATGCCGTCGACATTCTGCATCTCCAGGGCTCAGACTTTCCCTCCCCACTCCGAGGAGAGGCTGCTCTTACTTGCTGCGGAGATCTGGCTGCTCTCTTCCTCATCGAGTCTCCTGAATCTCGCTCCGCAAGAAACTGTTCTGGTGGGGTTTGTCTTTGCCTGTGAATAAGAAATAGGGGTCTTTCGTTAGACTTTGAAATGTCCTGTTAATGTCACAACTATACAGTGGAATTCCACAAGCTGGATTGTCTTGGGCAAGTTGATAACCTGTCCTGGTCCTCCCACGCCGACACTATCGTTAAGAAAGTCCTACCAATGCCTCTACTTTCTCAGAAGACTTGAGAAATTTGGCATGTCAGCTACAACTCTTTTACAGATGCACCATACAAAGCATTCTTTCCGGTTGTATCACAGCTTGGTATGGCTCTTGCTCTGTCCAAAAACGCAAGGAGGTAGTAAAGATTGTGAATGTAGTCCAATCCATCACGCAAACCAACCTCCTATCCATTGACCCTGTCAAAACTTCCTGCTGCCTTGGTAAAGCAGCCAGCATAATTAAGGACCCCCAGAGACATTCTCTCTTCCACTTTCTTCCATCGGGAAAAAGATACAAAAGTCTGAGGTCACATACCAACCGACTCAAGAACAGCTTCTTCCCTGCTGCCATCAGAATTTTGAATGGACCTACCTCACATTAAGCTGATCTTTTTGTACACTATGACTGTAACGCTACATTCTGCACTCTCTCGTTCCTTCTCTATGAACGGTATGCTTTGTCTGTATAGCATGCAAGAAACAATATTTTTCACTGTATACTAATACATGTGACAATAATAAATCAAATCAAATCAAAATCAGAATTATGATGAAGAATGTGTTTTTTTGAAGGTGAGTAATATTGATCGAGGAAGGAATGGTGTTTTATTTGCCACCTAGTGCCCTGAGTCCAGCTTACTATCCCCCTATGTGCCAAGTTCTCCCTTAGTATTACAATGGATTCCCACAATATCCATACAGTGCAGGAGGCCATTCAGCCCATTGAGTCTGTGCCAACACTCCTTCAGAGCATCTTACCCAGGCCACTCCCTATTCCCCTAACCCCACATATTTACCCTGCCAATCCACCGAACCTTTGAGGCAGCACAGTGGCACAGTGGTTAGCACCGCTGTCTCTCAGCGCTAGGGACCACATTCAATTTCAGCCTCAGATCACTGTCTTGTGTGTTCACACATTCTCCCCGTGTCTGCGTGGCTTTCCTCTGGATGTTCCAATTTCGTCTCACAGTCCAAAGATGTGTGGGTTAGGTGGATAGGCCGTGCTAGATTGCTAAATAGCGTCAAAGGGATTAACAGAGTAAATATATGGAGATAGGGTCTGAATGGGATAGTTGTCAGTGCAGGCTCAATGGGCAGAATGGCCTCCTTCTGCACTGTAGAGATTCTATGAATCTACACATCTTGGATATTAGGGGGAATGTGTCCACCTAACCTGCACATCTTTGGAGTGTGGGAGGAAACCCACGCAGACATGGGGAGAATGTGCAAACTTCACACACAAAGTCCTCCGTGGCCGGAATCAAACCTGGGTCCCTGGCGCTGCGAGGCTGCAGTTCTTTCTCCTTCTAACCCTTGCCAAGGATTATCCCACAATTGTGCTGTGCGCAACTGGCTGCAGAGCTGAGTGCATGAAAGGAGCTACGTAAATGCAAGTTTCCTCCTCTTCTGTTAGCTTGTTGCCAGGTATTTGAGCAGAGGGAATGCCAGTCCCTTGGCCGCAGCACTTGATCTGGTTATAATTATAGAACCCTGAGCAGAATTTGTTCTGTAATGTGGATTGAAACCAGGCTGAAACTACAAAGAAGGATGTAAAATCTTCAGCGATGACAGAGCTTCCAAACCGTGTGAAGTAACTATTTTTCCTTTAGCGTGCTAAGTTATTTGGAGAGGGATGAACATGTTTTCTCTTGAAATTGCCAGGATGGTGGGATTTTTGAGTGACCGCATTGTGCTTAACAATCCCTGTTCACCAGAGGGACAGACCTCCCCTTCAACTTACAGCACACATGGCAATGAGAAACAGAAGGGCAATATGTATTTATCCGGCAACATGTATTTTCACTTGTTTGCTGTACGCACACAATTAAAAGCCATGCATAATCTACTATCTGTCAGAGCTGGCATGGCGGCACAGTGGCTAGCAGTGCTGCCTCACAGCCCCAGGGAACCCAGGTTTGATTCCCAGCTTGGCTAACTACCTGTGAGGAGTTTGCACATTCTCCCTGTGTCTGCAGAGGTTTCCTCCGGGTGCTCCAGTTTCCTCCCACACTCCGGAAGACGTGCTGGTTAGGGTGCGTTGGCCGTGCTAAATTCTCCCTCAGTGTAACTGAACAGGCACCGGAGTGTGGCAGCTAGGGGATTTTCACAGTAACTTCATTGCAGTGAAGTTTTGACAATAATAAATAAACTTTAAAACAAAGTACATCATTGTTCTAATGTGTTGATAAGTTGACCCACTAAAAACGTAATGCCAAAGAGGAATATATTGCCTCATAATTTATTAGAAGTGTGTGAGAAGGTGTGAACTGTCCTTCAGTAATGTTTAGTGGTTAACTAACAGAAATACCCAACACTCACTTTAAGATGAAGACTTAATAATTTATTTATTTAACTAACCGGGAACTTACCAAATAAAATAAGATTCTACTGGAATGCTTTTCAAATAAGTACAATATTCATTCATTCACAAAAGATAGTAATAGAATTTAGACCTTCCCAACAAACATACAATCAGGTTTTCTGTCTTTCAGAATTTCTGGAGTTTTTTGGTTGATTTCTCTGTCTGTGCGTTTTTTTTGATTTGATACCTTTCATTGGTTTGATTGTGCGTTGCGACATACATAAAACTAGCAGGATGGAGAACCACTCTCTCCCCCTCGAGTCCTGAGAGATGGCAATTGTTAACTCCTGTTTTTCCCCCTTGAAGTCTCTTTTACACCTGTTCAATTTTCCTACATCAGAATTGGTCTGATTTTTTTCAACATCATCAAATTCAAATCTTATTGGTTCTTAGTCTGCTCTAAATGGATTGGGCAAAATTCAAATATTCAAATGCCTAAAGCCTGTTACCAAGGCAATCCTGTTGTCTGGCCTTGGTTACAAATGTTTCAGCCTGGACTCTGGATGTACTTTGCATTTTAAACCTCCGAGCACTGAAAGCAAACCCAGCTCTTAACAGGATCATGTAATGTTTCTTCCCTCTAACATTTTTACGTTCTTCACATCTTTACAAACTCAACTTCTCATCAATTACATTGTCAATCGCAGGATTTTAAAATGATTACTATTAGGAATACATCTATGAACTCTATGTTTAGTCATATCACACGATGTCCAATGCAAATTCCTGATTTCTCTCTCCTACCCCTGGTCAGCTCCAACTTTTCTGTACGTCCAGATACAGCAGACTTACAGGGACTGCTGAGGCCCTATGCTAAAAGGTGATGTGGAATGTCGGGAATGAAAATGGGAATGGTTACTGGGTCACGGGGTTTGTTAGCCCTTTGAGATTTTAGTCTGACTGGGAAGAGGTTCACAAGAATGATCCCTGGAATGAAGAGCTTGTTGTATGAGGAGTGGTTGAGAACTTTGGGCCTGTATTTGATGGAGCTTAGAAGGATGAGAGCGGGGTGGGGATCTTATTGAAACTTACAGAATACTACAAGGCCTGGATAAAGTGGAGATGGAGAGGATGTTTCCACTGGTGGGAAAAACTAGAACCAGAGGGCACAACCTCTGGTTAAAGAGGCAATTCTTTCAAACAGGGACGAGAAGGAATTTCTTCAGCCAGAGAGTGGTGAAACTGTGGAACTCATTGTCACAGAGGGCTGTAGAAGCCAGGTCGTTGAGTGTCTTTAAGACAGAGATAGATAAGTTCTTGATCAATTAGGGGATGAAGGATAATGGGTAAAAGGCAGAAGAATGGGATTGAGAGACGTATCAGTCAAGATCGATTAGTGGAACAGATTCGATTGCCCAATTCTGCTCCTGTATTTTATAGTCTTTTGGTCTCAATCTACAATGTGAACTTTTTCTAAAGGGGAAATAAAAGTTTGATGTTAGTAGACCCACATTAACACTGCAGTGAAGTTATTGTGAAAATCCCCTAGTCCCCACACTCTGGCACCTGTTTGGGTCAATGCACTTAACTGGCATGTCTTTCAGACTGTAGGAGGAAACCAGAGCACCCAGAGGAAACCCATGCAGACACGGGGAGAATGTGCAGACTCCACACAGACAGTGACCCAAGCCAGGAGTCGAACCCGGGTCCCTGGCGCTGTGATGAAGCACTGCTAACCTCACTGTGCCATCCAAAGCAAAAGAGAAACAAACAAAGCTGGTCCAGACTTTGTTCTTCCACTGAGATGGGGATGTCATTGTCTGGCTTCACATTTATTGCCCATCCTTAATTACCCCACATCTGAGGGACACGCTTGGCTATTTCAGAGGGCATGAAGGGTCACCTTCTGGCTCTGGAGTCACACGTAGGCCAGGCCAGGTAAGGATAACAGATTTCCTTCCCTAAAGTTTGGCACAGTGGACACAATGGCTAGCACTGCTGCCTCATACCTGGGTTCAATTCCATCCCTGGGTGTCTGGAGTTTGCATCTTCTCCCCATGTCTGCATGGGTTTCCTCCAGGCACTCTGGTTTCCTGCCACAGTCTGAAGATGTGTGAGTTGGGGGGGTTGGCCATGCAAAATTTCCCCTTAATATCCCAAGATGTGCTGGTGAGATGGGTTAGTCATGGTGAATGTACAGGGCTTATGGGGATAGGCAGACAGCCTGGGTAAGGTACTTCGTTAGAGACTTGGCGCAGATTCGTAGAATCATAGAAACCCTACAGTGCAGAAAGATGCCATTAGGACCATTGAATCTGCACTGACCACAATCCCACTTACCCCCATATTCCTACATATTTACCCGCTAATCCCTCTAACCTACTCATCTCAGGACACTAAGGGGCAATTTTAGCGTGGCCAATCATCCTAAGCTGCACATCTTTGGACTGCGGGAGGAAGCTGGAGCACCCGGAGGAAACCCACACAGACACGAAGAGAATGTGCAAACTCCACACAGACACAGATAGTGACCCAAGCCGGGAATCGAACCTGGATCCCTGGAGCTGTAAAACAGCGGTGCTAGCCACTGTGCTACCGTGCGGCTCCAAATGGGTCGAACGGCCTCTTTCTGTGAAAGGACATTAGTGAACTAGGTGGGTTTTACGACAGTCGAGCATGGTTTCATGGTCATGCTTTTGAATTCCTACACCTGCCAAGGTGGGGTTTGAACCGGGGTTGCCAGAGCATTACCCTGACTCTCAAGGTTCTAAGTTCATGGACGATACCACTACACCACTGCCTCCCGTGAGGCATAACACTGGGGAGAAACAAGATGACAGTGGAAATCTGTTGGCAATTCCAGTATCTGACTTAGAATTCAACACGGAATCAAACATACTTCACACTGCCGGAAAGTGGAGCAAAATCTGTCAGCAAGTCTAAATGTCAAGGGATGGAGAAAGCTCCAAGGTCATGTTTCTAAATATCAAACACTTCACCCCTTCAAACATTCTTTGCAGGAGTTTTTAATATTTCGCTGGAATATTGGATTGAAGCCCTTCACACATACCATTACACTCCCACTGTAACTGAATTCTGTACTCCAAGCCACTCCACTCTGCAACTAGTTGCTAAACTTTTACATAGGGACAGTCACAGTCCATTCAAACCCAGTGGGTCAATGTTGGTGTTTCTGTTATTGGGTTTCATTGGCTCCTTATTCTGGAACAGATCTTGCTGGAGGCCATTCAAAACCATTTATTTACATGCCAAATACTTACAAAGCTACAGCTGCAGTTATTTTCTGAGATGCTTTGCACTCATCTCCTCCCACTGAGACATATCACTGAGACGTAGCCCCTTACATAAGTGCCCAATAACTATCATTAAAGTTAACCCTTTACTGTACAGTGTTTCTGCTCCAAACGAGCCTCCTTTTAACCTACTCCACCTCATTCAATACATGTAAACTTCTATTCCTTTCTCTCCCAAGTGTTCATCAAGATTGTCTTTGAATACACGCCCCACCTGCCCGAATGGGTGCAACTCCAATTACACTCAAGAAGTTCGATACCATCTAGGATAATGCAGCCCCGCTTATTTGCTACTTGTTCCCCAAACATTCAATTCCTCGACCACCCAAGCTCAGAGGCAGCAGTGTGTACTATCTACAAGATGCACAACAGCAATTCACCAAGATCCCTTAGGCAGCACCTTCCAAACCCACAACAACACTACCATCTAGAAGGACAAGAGCACTCGATACATGGGAGCATCACCACCTGCAAGTTCCCAGCCAAGTCCTGACTTGGGAATATATCGGCCATTCCTCCATTGTCACTGGGTCAAAATCCTGGAACTCTCTCCCTAATAGCACCCATGGACTGCAGTGGCTCAAAGAAGGTGGCCCATCACCACCTCAAGGGCAATTAAGACCCTAAGAACATAAGGACGAGGAGCAGGAGTTGGCCATCTGGCCCCTCGAGTCTGCTCCGCCATTCAATAAGATCATGAACTCAGCTCCACTTACCTGCCCACTCATCATAACCCTTAATTCCTTTACTGTTCAAAAATTTATCTATCCTTGCCTTAAAAACATTCAATGAGGTAGCCTCAACTGGGCAGGGAATTCTATAGATTCACAATTCTTTGTGTGAAGAAGTTCCTCCTCAACTCAGTCCTAAATCTGCTTCCCATTATTTTGAGGTTATGCCCCCTAATTTTAATTTCACCCACCAGTGAAACAACTTCTCTGCTTTTATCTTATCTATTCCTTTCATAATCTTATACATTTCTATAAGATCTCCCCTCATTATTCTGAATTCCAATGAGTACAGGCCCAGTCTACTCAGTCTGTCCTCACCAGCCAACCCTCTCAATTCCGGAATCAACCCAGTGAATCTCCTTTGCACCCCCTCCACTGCCAGGATATCCTTTCTCAAGTAAGGAGACCAAAACTGTACACAGTACTCCAGATATGGCCTCACCAGCACCTTATACAGCTGCGACATAACCTCGCTGGTTTTAAACTCCATCCCTCCAGCAATAAAAGAAAAAATTCCATTTCCCTTCTTAATTACCTGCTGCACCTGCAAACCAACTCCTTGAGATTCCTGCACAAGGACACCCAGATCCCTCTGCACAGCAGCATGCTGTAATTTTTTACCATTAAGAGTGGGCTATGAAAGCTGGCCTAGACAGTGACACCCACATCCTGTCAATGAATAAAAAAAGCTGTTTCCTTCAAACTACTCCATGTGGTAGCAAAATTCGAACAATTCCCTGAGTGAGTAAGATTTTCTTGACTTCTTTCTTGAGTTTAGTATAGACTATGTTAGATTTTCTTGATAATTACATATCACCCATTCTATTGATGAGAGGCACGCTTTCCCAAGTTGCTTAACAGAATCTTATCCTGATAAACAAATACTAAAATCATAGATTCCCTACAGTGCAGAAGGAGGCCATTCAGCCCATCAAGATACACCGACACCAATCCCACCCAAGCACTATCCCCTCTTACTTACCCCGCTAATCCCTCTAACCTATCACATCCTGGGATACTAAGGGTTAATTTAGCATGTCTAAACCCGCACATGTTTTTGGACTGGGGGGAGGAAACCCACACAGACATGGGGAGAAGGTGCAAACTCCACACAGACAGTGACCCGAGGCTGGAATTGAACCTGGTGCTGTGAAGCAGCCGTGCTAACCACTGTGCCGCTGCACCACCCAAAAAAATGAAAGGCAATTGGGTGCGATCTTGCTGCCCGTTCACACCGTGCTCCCGCTGCAGCGACAATGGAAAACTTCAGGAATCTCCGTTTACTGCAGCGGGATGGGCAAATCCCGCCAGCATGAATGGTCAGAATGTTCCGAAGCTGCCTATCACTGACCAGGAAGTCACCGGTCTGCATTACACGTTAAGCAACACGTTATTCGTAGATATTAGCAAGATTTAACAGATAGGAAGCCTTTCTCCAGAAGACCAAGGGGTGATTTGATAGAGAACTTTAATGCTGCTGGTTGTTGCTGGATGTTTCCAGACAGGGGGAATTCAGAGAGTGAATTGAATGCAAAACAGAGTGCAAAGGAGGGAAATTTTCCCATCCTGCCTGTAATATAGAACATAGAACATAGAACAATACAGCACAGAACAGGCCCTTCGGCCTTCGATGTTGTGCCGACCAAAATAAAAAGCAATGCCCCTCCTAACTAAACCATTCCCTTCTCTTCCATATACTTATCAACTAACCTCTTAAACGCCACCAAACTTGGCGCATCTACAACTGCTGCAGGCAGGGCATTCCACTCCCGAACCACCCTTTGGGTAAAGAACCTACCTCTGATATCCGTCCTATAACTATCACCCCTTAATTTAAAGCTGTGTCCCCTCGTGCTAGCTTTCTCCATCCTAGGAAAAAGGCTATCACTGTCCACCCTATCTAAACCTCTAATCATCTTATATGCTTCAATAAGATCCCCTCTTAGCCGCCTCCTTTCTAACGAAAACAACCTCAAATCCTTCAACCTCTCTTCATAAGACCTGCCCTCCATACCAGGCAACATCCTAGTAAACCTCCTCTGTACCCTCTCCAATGCCTCCACATCTTTCTTATAATGTGGCGACCAGAACTGCACACAATACTCCAAGTGCGGCCGCACTAGAGTTTTGTACAGTTGCAACATGATGCTGCGGCTCCTAAGTTCAATCCCCCTACCAATAAAAGCTAAGACTCCATATGCCTTCTTAACAACTTTATCCACTTGACTGCCTACTTTCAGGGATCTATTGACACATACACCAAGATCCTTCTGTTCCTCAACACTATTAAGAGCCCTACCATTAGCCCTATACTCTACACATTTATTGTTCCTGCCAAAGTGCATTACCTCACACTTTTCCACATTAAACTCCATTTGCCACCTCTCGGCCCAGCTCTGCAACTTGTCCAAGTCACTCTGTAAACTAAAACACCCCTCTTCACTATCTACCACACCACCAACTTTAGTATCATCTGCAAATTTACTGATCCATCCCTCAATACCCTCATCCAGATCATTTATAAAAATCACAAACAGCAGGGGCCCCAAAACAGACCCCTGAGGCACACCACTCGTCACCGAACTCCACGATGAATATCTCCCATCAACCACCACCCTCTGTCTTCTATCTGCCAGCCAATTCCTAATTCCTAATTCCTAATAGGAACCGTAGCGTGCCTTGTGAAGGTCCGTTGACCTCGGGTGGGATTTTCCAATTTTGGGGCGAGCACAGCCAGATAATCCCACTAACAATCTTAAATTTACGAGGTTTTGGGGTATAGCTGTCAAGTCTCTACCTATCTTGAAGTCCCAAGTTCAAATTTCATTTCGGGATCTGATTATTTCATTGTTGTCCACCTTCTGCTGTGGCAGGATTTGAACCTGGGTCCCCAGGACATTAGCTAAATTTCTGGATTAATACTCTAGTGATAATGCCAATAGGCTATTACCTCCCCATAAAACTGAGTGTAAGATTTTTACAGATGCAGCGTAGAAAGCATCCTTTCTGGTTGTATCACAGCTTGGGTCTGGCTCCTGCTCTGACCAAGATCGCAAGGAACTACAAAAGTTTGTGAATGTAGCCCAGTCCATCACGGAAACTAGCCTCCCATCCATTGGTTCTGCCTGCACTTCCCGCTGCCTCAGCAAAGCAGCCAGTGCAATTAAAGACCCCACACATCCCGGACATTCTCTCTTCCACCTTCTTCAGTACGGAGAAATATACAGAAGCCTGAGGTCACGTACCAACCGACCCAAGAACATCTTCTTCCCTGCTGTCATCAGACTTTTGAATGGGCCTACCTCACGTTAACCGGGTCTTTCTCTACATCTTAGTTATGACTGTAACACTACATTCTTCACCCCCTAATTTCCTCCTCTTTGAATGGTATACTTTGCCTGTACAGCACACAAGAAACAATGCTTTTCACGCTACACTAATATACGTGACAATAATAAATCAGATCAAGACTGCAGATAAGGTTAACTAACATTGCTTTCCCCGCACGTTTTCTCAGTCACCGGGGTTTAATTGACAGAAGAAGGAAAAGTCTGGACTGTATCCCGGTCTGACGTGTATCCTTGTGCTCCTTGGGAATCATGAATCATGATGAAGGGATATGCCAGAGGAAATGTGACAGTGAGTAGCTTGACTGGAGAAGCACTAATAGGGCTGTAACCCACTCGTTGATAAAACAGGTAGCTGACACTCTGACTAGGGTAGCGTATTCAGAATACTAACTAGCCTCAGGAACAGCTCAGCGTACTAAACATCACAGCTTCAATCAGTGTGGCAGTAATCCTAGAATCCCTACACTACAGAAGGAGGCCATGCGGCCCATTGACTCTGCACCGACTCTCCCAACACAGCATCCTATACAGGCCCACCCCGCCCTATCCCTATAACCTCACACATTTACCCCACTAATCCCCCTAACCTACACTTCTTGGGATACTAAGGGGTAATTTAGCCAATCCACCTAACCTCCACATCTTTGGACGTTAAGGAAATTTGACATGTCCGCTACGACTCTCACCAACTTTTACAGATGCACTGTACAAAGCATTCTTTCTGATTGTAACACAGCTTGGTATGGCTCCTGCTCTGCCCAAGGCCGCAAGGAATTACAAAGGGTTGTGAACAAAGTCCAGTCCATCAGGCAAACTAGTCTCCCATCCATTGACTCTGTCTACACTTCCCACTGCCTCAGAAAAGCAGCCAGAGTAATTCAGGACCCTACGCACCCCGGACACTCTCTCTTCCACTTTCTTCCATTGAGAAAAAGATACAAAACCCTGAGGTCACGTACCGACCGACTCAAGAATAGCTTCTTCCCTGCTGATGAATGGACCTACCTTGCATTAAGTCGATCTTTCTCTACACCCTAGCTATGACTGTAACACTACATTCTGCACTCTCTCTTTTCTTTCTCTATGAACAGTATGCTTTGTCTGTGTAGTGCACGAGAAACAATACTTTTCATTGTATACAAATACATGCGACAATAATAAATCAAATCGAATGTAATGAGTTGTGTAAGTTCAGCACAATCTCCTTGTCTTTGTACTTGATGAGCTTACCAATAAAACCCAAAATATTGTATCCAAAAGAGAAAGCACTGGAAAATCTCAACAGGTCTGGCAGCACCTATAATGAGAGAAAACAGCTGATGTTTCCAGCTTTGACAAAAGTTCATCTGGACTCGAAATGTTAGCTCTTTTTCTCCTTACAGATGCTGCCAGACCTGCTGAGATTTTCCAGCATTTTCCCTTTTGGTTTCAGATTCCAGCATCTGCAGTAATTTTATCCAGCATGCTATCTGCCTTATTAACTGCCTGCTTCACCTCTTTTTCCACCTTCAATGATTTATCCACTCAAACATCCAGCTCCCTCTGCTCCTGCACCCCTTTTAGAATTTATCCCTTATTGTATATTGTCTCTCCAAGTTCCTCGTACCGAAATGCATCACCTCACGCTCCTCTGCGTTGAACTTCATCTGCCACCTATCTGCCCACTCTGCCGACCTGTCCATTTGAAGTTCGACATTGTCCTCTTCACGGTTTAACATTCCCTGCAAACTTTGGCACTCTGTAGACAGAGCACAGTTTCACAGGTTAGAATCCTGAGACTCCTAGCAAATAATGTTTTTATATCATCTTATCTTCAAATCTGAAGGCACATTATTGTGTTTCTGATTCTTGTTGTATGATTGGCACGCTTCCAATCAACAGGGGGATGTGGACAGTGTGGGTACAGACACCATGCTGTTTCAATAAGGCCCCCAAGGATTCTGACCCTGTGACAGAGGAGGAATGGCTTTCAAGGCCAGGAACGGGTCTGACTTGGAGGGGAGCTCGCATTCGATGGTGTTGATAAGAGGAGACCAATAGGAGCAGGAGAAGACCATTCTGCCCTTCAAGCCTGCTCCACCATTCATTATGATCGCGGTTGATCCTCCAATTCAGGAATCTGTTCCCACTTTCCCTCCATATCCTTTGATCCCCTTCACCCCAAGAGCTGCATCTAACTCCTTCTTGAAAATAAACCATGTTTTGGCCTCAACTGCTTTCCATAGTAGAGAATTCCAGAACTGACCACTCTCTGGTTGAAGAAATTTCTCCTCACCTCAACATCCGAAAAAATTGTACAATCTATAAATCCTCAGAATCCCGACAGTGTAGAAGGAGGCCATTCAGCCCATCGTGCCTGCATCAACAACAATCCCTCCCGGGCCTATTCCCATAACTTCACATATTTACCCAAATAATCCCTGATTCTTGGGTCAATTTAGCATGGCCAATCAACCTAACGCACACATCTTTGGATTGCAGGAGGAAACCAGGGCACCCAGAGGAAGCCCACGCAGACATGGGGAGAATGTGCAAACTCCACACAGACAGTGATCCAAGGCCAGAATTGAACATGGGTTCCTGGCGCTGTGAGGCAGCAGCGCTAAACACTATGCCCCCTGCTGCCTCAGACTGGTTCTGACCTCCCCTACCATCGGGAACATCCTCCCTGCATCTACCCTGTCTAGTCCTGTTAGAATTTTATAAGTCTCTATGAGATCCCGCTGTCACTCATCTGAACTCCAGCAAATATAATCCTAACTGACTCAATTTCTCCTCGTATAGCAGTCCCGCCATCCCTCGAATCAGCCTGGTAAACCTTGATTGCATTCCATTGAGAGCAAGAGCATCCTTCCTCCCATAAGGAGACCAAAATTGCGCACAATATTCTGGATGTGGCCTCACCAAGGCCCTGGATAACTGCAGCAAGACATTCCTGCTCCTGCACTCGAATCCCCTCACTATGAAGATCAACATGCAGTGTGCTGTCCTGGCGAGAGATGTCACAGTCAAAAGAACTTTGGCAACGTACTGTTGTGTCTGTGATAGATGAAGCGCATTGTCGCTGCTGTGTAGCGGTGGGGTCGGTGGGGGGAGGTGGACGAATGTTTAATGTTTTGGTTGGGAAGTAAACAGCTTTGATCTGGATGGTGTTGAGTCTTGTCGGGCCTGCAATCGAAGTTATACTTGCTTTCGATTCCCTGGAGATGTTGAGAGGTCACCCAATGGGGGCTTGATTCTCTCCCTCTACACTCCCGTCAAGAGTAAATTAACCTCCCCCCACCACCAAACTCACACTGCGCGATTCACAGGACATGAGCTGGTTGATGTTAAACATCATCCGGAATGTGTTGCCAAACTGAAACATTAACAGAATCACAGACTGGAGAGAGGGTAATCGGTGTTTGTACCTGAGCTGGCTCTCCGAAAGGAGTAATCGATGAACTCGAAGCCTATAGCATTCTTCAAGGGCTTGACAGTGTCAGTGCTGAGAGGACGGTTCCCCTCATGAGAGATATAAAGGGAGTTGAGTCGAGGAGAGGAGAAATTTCAGCTCTCAGAGAGTCTTTGGGTCCCCTGGCCACAGGGAGGTGTGCACTGGAGTTTTACCACCTCCCCCCAGCATGGAATCGGAGCGGGCAAGGAAGGACAATGGAAATGCCTGTTGAATTTGTGTGGGAATTTCTCGTTTGAGTGAGATCGTAACATGCCACCAGTGGAGTCAGGATCCTTGAGTATGTTTAAGGCTGAGGTAGATAGATTTTCAATCAGTGAGGGAATCAAGGGTTAGGGGAAAAGGGCAGGAGCGTAGATGTGAAGAATCTCGGATCAGCCATGATCCTATGGAATGGTGAAGTTTTCTTTTATTCATTCCTGGGATATGGGTGTCGCTGGCTGGGCTAATATTTATTGCCCATTCCTAGTTGCTCAAGGGCAGTTGAGAGTCAACCTCATTGCTGTGGCTCTGGAATCACAATAAGGCCAGACCAGGTAAGGACAGCAGATTTCCTTCCCTAAAGGACATTAGTGAACCAGATGGACTTTTTCTGACAATGGTTTCACGGTCATCAGTAGATTCTTAATTCCAGATTTTTTAAAATTGAATTCAAATTCAAACCATCTGCTGTGGTGGGATTTGAACCCAGGTCCCCAGAATATTCGCTGAGTGTCTGAGTTAACAGTCTAGCAATATCTCTAGGCCATTGCCTCCCCGTAACAGGCTCGAGGGGCGGAATGATCTATTCCTGTTCCATTTCTTTGCCCACTCCCAGGCTGTTTCCTCAGAGAACTTCAAACTTTTCTTCATAGTGTATGAAATATATCCTTGATCACTGAGTTTGTATATAACTGTATTAAATATTACCCATGAATATTAGATTAATCATCTTTAATATTGCACAAAATGTCTTGTAAATTTTTAAAATGATAAATTGCCCATATGTAATCTCTGCTGCAAACTAAATTATCTAATGACTATCCATGTAATATTTAGCAAGTACAGTATTGAACTAAATTTGTGACACTGTAAACTTGATTGTTTGCCTCTCGGTGGATGGGTAGGCCATTTGGCCCATTGGCTTCTGAGATCTCCCTCCTCCCCCAAGGAATCTTTTTCTTCTCTACTAACAGTGTGGCATGGTGGCACAATGGTTAGTGCTGCTGCCTCACAGTGCCAGGGACCTGGGTTCGATTCCCTGTTTGGGTCACTGTCTGTATGGAGTTTGCACATTCTCCTCGTGTCTGCGTGGGTTTCCGTCCAGTGCTTCCCACAGTCCGAAAGATGTGCTGGTTAGGTGCATTGGCTGTGCTAAATTCACCCTCAGTGTACCAGAACAGGGATTGGACTGGGGGATTTTCACAGTAATTTCATTATAGTGCTAATGTCAGCCTACATGTGACACGAATGTTTAAACTGTGGTCAGACAAATCCCCAGTGGTTCCATCACATGACCTTTTACCTACTCAGGCAAAGGACCTTTTTTTTGGGCAAGCAAATGAAAAAATTCAGCTCCAATGAGATGACCCCCTCCACCTTTCTTTTAAAAAAAATGTCCCTCCAATGTTATTTTTTTTCTCATAGGTCACTTGTGAGAGAGTGTGGAAATTAAGTTATAACAACAAGGCAATTCTGTCAGCAAGAACAGAAAAGGCTTATTATCAGACAAAGAGATCAATGGTTGCATATTCAGGAAAGAGGCTAATCTAAACTTGTGTCAGTTTCATAAACACTACATTCCCGGTCTTGACCACAGTTTAAAACAAAGACAAGGCATTGTAACAAGTCCTCGGAAGTGGAAGTCCCTTTACCAAATTCCTTTATTTACAGCATCCAGCAACACTCTGCAGAGTCCTGTTAGTGAGCAGTCTACGTCCGGAGAGCCAGAGGAACTGGCATGCCTCTTTAAATATAGAGCATGGGACTCTCTGATTGGCCCATCAATCTGACTATTAGTCAGGGAGTTCATATCCAAGCAGGCCTATCTCAATCGCCTGATTAAAATCATTCCAACCACCATGACCAGTATCAAAAAACAAGACATATATTATGCTAATGAAGGAGATGGATTTCCATTGGATAAAAATGGGCAAAAAGTTACACTGTGATTGGTGAATTATGCATGCAAATGAAGGATTAGAATGTTGCTTGTTTCTCATTGGCTGTAATTAGCTATAATTGCTAATTATCTGGAGATAATGTTTAGCGGTGCATTGTGCTGTATGTGTGTTCTCCTTGCTGACAAGTAATAATACTTGGGAGATACGCAATGTGCATCGTCACAAGAGCCTAGCAAGTTGATCTATTGGTGATCACCCCATCCAACCCCTCAATTGGATATGCAGGCACATTTCCCATCATCTGCCCTTTCCCTCATAACCTTTAGTTTTTACTTCCTGAAGTATTGGCCTAGCTCTTTCTGAGTGGATCAGTTTAATTGTGGTCACGTGTTGCACATCCTGCAGAATCTCATCCAGCTCTCTCCTTGTGCAGTCGTGACTAATCCTCAAAGAATACCCTCTGCTTGTTAATCATTTATTGACCGGGGTAAATAAACTTTCATTGTTTACTATCCCGAGCCCTCTAATAAATGTGGACATTTTCCTTTCACCTTATTTATCTCGTGCAAGCAATGAGTTTCTCATGTCTCTCATTGTAACGATCCCCTTCTACCCTGTCACTATTCTCCCTCATTCGCTATTCAATCTACAGCAGGGTGGCAAACTCTATACATACACTTCCATACATGATCTCCACTCAATGCCTCAGGATATAAAAATCTAGAATTTTATGTCACCCAATAACACTGGTAGCAAATCCTGTTTTCAAACGTAACCCTACATTCTAATCATAGAAACCCTACAGTGTAGAAAGAGGCCATTCAGCCCATTGAGTCTGCACTGACCACAATCCCACCCTGGCCCTACCCCCATATCCCTATATACTATAATCCCTCTAACCTACACATCACAGGACACTAAGGGACAATTTCTTAGCATGGCCAATCAACCTAACCCGCACATCTTTAGACTGTGGGAGGAAACCGGATCACCTGGGTGAAACCCATGCAGACACGAGGAGAATGTGCAAACTCCATACAGATAGTGACCCAAGCCGGTAATCGAACCCAGGACCCTGGAGCTGTGAAGCAGCAGTGCTAACCACTGTGCTACCGTGCCGCCTAATTCTAACTTTTCTATTGGAATTAGAATTAGAATCCCTACAGTGCTGAAGGAGGCCATTCGGCCCACCTAGCCTGCATCAATAACAATCCCACCCAAACCCTCATCTCATGGATTTATCCTGCTAATCCCCCAACACTAAGATCAATTTTTGCACGGCCATTCAATCTAATCCACATACCTTTGGAGTGTGGGAGGGAATCAGAGCACCCAGGGGAAATCCACGTAGACATGGGGAGAATGTGCAGACTCCACATAGTCACTCAAGGCTGCAATTGAACCTGGGCCTCTGGCGCTGTTAGGCAGCAGTGCTAACCACTGTGCCACCTTGTCATTACTATGGATAATACCAGTATGGATGGTCGAATAGACACAGAAGCATAGAACATAGATGATAGCAGCAGGAGGAGGCTATTCAGCCCTTCAAGACTGATTCCCATTCGCACTCAGTGCTATATTAAGCAGCTTCTTGAATACATTCAATGTTTTGGCATTGACTACTTCCTGTGGTAATGAATTCCACAGGCTCACCACTCTTTGGGTGAAGAAATGTCTCCTCACCTCTGTTCTAAATGGTCTATCCTCAATCCTCAGACCACGGAGGACACCTTTAAGGTTACTAGGGTAACAGCAGGATTGATGGATGGAATTTCCCTGTGTTGCCATGGGAATCGTAATGGGCTGGGCACAAATCATCCAAAGGCCTGTTGATGCCCGACAGGATTTTCCAGCCTTGGGGCAATCGATGCTGGTGTTTCCACTTGTGGGAAAGGTATAACTAGGGCTCACCAGCTTCAGATAGTCACATATAGCAAGTAAGGTACTGGCCACAGGATATTTAGGTAAGATAGGGAAGGGTATTAAACTATACCGTGTCCTCTGCCAATGCAAAGTAGCTATACAAGATGGCCACCAAGACACATTGGCGCAGGCAGACTTGCCCGCACATGCGCAGAAAACCAATGATGTCATTAGCAGGGGACCCACTGCCAGCAAAAACCTCTTTGGAGGGCAGCTGCTGTGCAACCTAACCTGATAACCTACCCTGAACATGATTGACATCTGCACTGACCAATGGTCAGGCTGGAGGTCAGCCTGAATGGGGGTGGAGTGATGTGCTTGAGCCAATCAACTTTGTTGCTAACCGAGGTCTGGCTGAGTGAGACTGCTCGTGGGTGAATCTACCAAATCGTTGTCCTGGACAACAGCCCACTGCGCCCATCGTTGATCCCCCCCCCCTACCAATTTGGGGAGATGCAGAATGAACATTGTTTAGTGGAGGAGTAGGGATTTTTTTAAGTGGTTGGGAGATGGCGCCTTGCCTGGTGCTTTCTTACAGCATCTGCACTGACTTAAAATATTTCTTAAAATTCACGGGAAAAGTCTATAATAATTGTTTGATAAATTTCTCTGCTCCTGGCCACTGCCTAGCCCATTGCTCGCACGGAGTGCATCAGCACAACTGTGTATGCATAGCGTTGGGAGGAAAAGCAGCCTCAGATACAGTAACTGATTGTCACACACGGGTGGGACGTTGGGGTCAATCCATTTGTTCAGAATTAAGGAAGGATAGAGCAATGCTACTGGGTGTAAGCAAAAGAGGCCATCAAATAGTAAGATGGAGATAGAGGAGCAAGTGTTCAGGCAAGGCCGATTACAGAAGGATACAGGGTAAAGAGCAAAAATGGGGAGGAACTTCTGAAATGTGGATCAGAGAACTTTATCACCATGTTTTCAGCCCAATAAGGAAGGAAGCAGTGCTGGATCTGATTATGGAGAATGAAGCAGTGCATGTTTCATTGGGGGAGCATTTAGGGAAGAGTGATCATAATATCAGTTATGGGGAAGGACCAGAAATAATCAACCAGAAAGATACTAAATTGGATGACGGTTAATTTCATCGAATTGGAAAGGGATTTCACCTGGTGGATTGGGATCAAAAATAAGGAACAGAGTCAATGGAGGCTTTTGAAGAGGAGATGGTTCTGGTTCAGAGCAGATTCATTCCCCTGACAGGGAAGAAAAAGACATCTAAAGTTACAACCTTGGAATATTGAAGATTTAGAGGTTACAATAAGAGAAAAGGTGGTAATAGGAAGTCTGGAAACATAGTAAGGAACAAAGCTTGGTTTTCAAGACTTTTTTTATTCATTTGTGGGACATGTGAGTTACTGTCTGGCCAGCATTTATTGCCCATCCCTAGTTGCCCCTTGAGAAAGTGATGGTGAGCTGCCTTCCTGAATCGTTACATGCTATGGTTTAATCCAAAATGCCATCAGGGAGGGAATTCCGGGATTTTGACTAACATAAAAGGAAGCTTCCAACAAGTAACACGTAAATAACAAAAAAAGTAGCCATAGAATCATAGAATCGTGCAGTGCAGAAGCAGGCCATTTGGCCCATTACTTCTGTACTGACCACAATGCCACCTGGGTCCTATCATATTTACCCTGCTCATCCCCCTGATGCTAGGGTCAATTTAGCATGTGCTGTGTACTCTTCCAGTTCTGCCGACGTGAATGGAGATTTGGATGTTGTGCTGCCCCCCTGCCACAGCAGGGTGTCAGGAAAACTCCAACCATTAATTCAGTTTCCCTTTTCCATAGCTGTTGCCAGACCCGCCGCGTATTTCCAGCATTTTGCTTCATTTCCTAATTCCCAATACCCACAAATTTTTTCTGCGGTTTTGTTTGTGCCACAGGACAGATTTAGTGAGAATAATTAAATCCCCAAGGGATGACAGAGACAGCGGCGGCTTTGATAGAAAACTGCCTTGGGGATAGAGGGCAGAAATTCGTGGTGAGCAGTTGTTTTCCAGACTCGGTGGTGGGGAGGTCATGCCTTAGGGATTGGTAATAGACTGAGGGAACTCTTCAATTCTCACCAGCAGGCATATGGGTTCTGTTACTGTACTGTCCTCCAGTGCTCCGACACCTTCCCCAAACACAAAACAGGGTTGGGAGATTGCGGTCCCAGCCTCCGCAGTTCCAACCCTTAGTTCCCTTGGCAACTGAGGATGCATCCCACATGGAAAATATGGGAACGCTATAGCACATAAAGAGGGAGGGATGGGAGGGGAAGGATTCCTCGTAGGTCCCATTAGTTCTCCATTGTAATTGCACAATGCTGAATGTGTGGCTGAAGGATCGGTATAGGTCAGAGAGTTTCATAACTAGGAATTATTTGTGAAAGAAGTGCACCTGTACAGAAGAGACGGGGAACACTTAAATGGGAAAGGCATGAATACCTTGCTGGGAGGTTAGCTGGAGTGTTTTGGCAGGGTTTAAACTAACATGGAGAGGGGCAGGGGCTGAGTCCGATAGCTCGGTAGAGAGCGAGATGGGAGATAGAGTAAGCTTGGACGAGAAGAGATGCACCGGGGAGAAGGAGGTTCCGAGTGGGCTTGGAGGTCTGGAGTGTGTCTGTTTCAATGCGAGGAGTGTAATGGGAAAAACAGATGAGCTTAGAGCCTTAATGTTTGCAAGGAATTTGGATGTGGTTGCAGTGACGGAGACGTGGTTAAAGGAAGGGGAGCTGTGGCAGCTGAATATTCCTGGGTATAAGTGTTTCAGGCATGACCGAGGAGGGTCCAGAAGAGGTGGAGGAGTGGCGTTGTTAGTTAGGGAGAGCATCACGGCAGTGCAGAGGGAGGACAATACAGAGGAGTTAGGAGCAGAGGAGTTAGAGCGGAGTCGCTGTGGGTGGAGTTGAGGAATAGAAAGGGGGCAATTACTATGCCAGGGCTGTATTATAGGCCACCCAACAGCCCACAGGTAGTTGAAGAAGGCATATGTAAAGACATTTTGGATAGGTGCAGAAAGAACAGAGTCATTATAGTGGGAGATTTTAATCTCCCTAGGGTGGATTGGAAAGTACCTAAAGCTGTGAGCTTGGACAGGCAGGAATTTGTAAAATGTGTACCGGGAGGATCGTTGGAGCAGTATGTGGCTAGCCTGACTAGAGAAGGAGCTATATTGGATTTAGTTCTGAATAATGAGCCAGGGCAGGTGGTTGATGTTGTAGTAGGGGAACATGTGGCTAACAGTGATCACAATTCTGTCTACTTTAGGATACAGATGGAAAAGGATGCTTGTTGCCCTAGGGGCAGGGTGCTGAATTGGGGGAGAGCTAATACAGACAGATTAGGCAGCAACTTATGGAAACTGATTGGGAACGGTTGTTTGAGGGTAAGTCCATGCTAGGCATGTGGGACTCTTTCAAGGGAATACTGAAAATGTTGCAAGATAAGTATGTGCCGGCCAAGAGGAAAGATGGGAAAGGTAGGATTAGAGAGCCGTGGATTACTAGGGATATTGAGGACTTGGTTAGTAAGAAAAGAGAGGCGTATGATAGGTCGAAGCAGCTGGGAACGGAGACAGCGTTGGAGGAATATAGAGAGAATAGGAGGGAGCTCAAACAGGGAGTTAGAAGGGCAAAAAGGGGGCATGAAATGATTTTGGCAGATAGGATTAAGGAAAACCCAAAGGCTTTTTACTCCTATGTTAGGAGTAAAAGGGTGGTTAGAGGGAAAATTGGACCTCTTGGGGACAGAGGGGGGGAACTGTGCTTAGAGCCCGAGGGAATGGTGGAGATAATGAATGAATACTTTGTGTCGATATTCACGAAGGAGAGGGGCTTGTTGACAGCTCCTGTCTCTGAGGGAGCTGTGGATCAGTTGAGGGAAATATCCATACTGAGGGAGGAAGTGATAGAGCTTCTAGGTAGCATTAAAACTGATAAATCTCCTGGCCCTGATGACATTTATCCCAGGCTGCTTAGGGAGGTGCGAGGTGAAATTGCTGGGCCTCTGACGCAAATCTTTGTCTCTTCTTTGGACACAGGTGAGGTCCCAGAGGACTGGAGAATAGCAAATGTTGTACTGTTGTTTCAAAAGGATAGTGGGGATAATCCTGGAAATTAGAGGCTGGTGAGTTTGCCGTCAGTGGTTGGGAAGCTGTTGGAGGGGATACTTAGAGATAGGACGTAAAGGCACTTAGAGCGTTGCGATCTGATTAGGGATACGCAACATGGCTTTGTTAAGGAGGAGGTCATGCCTTACGAATCTGGTGGAATTTTTTGAGGAGGTGATGAAAACGGTCGACAAAGGGCAAACCATTGGTGTCATCTATATGGATTTCAATAAGACATTTGACAAAGTCCCTCATGGGAGGTTAGTTGAAAAGGTCAAGGCTAATGGGATACAAGGACAGGTAGCTAGATGGATAAGTAACTGGTTTAGTAAAAGGAGACAGAGAGTAATAGTGGAAGGGTGTTTCTCTAGCTGGAGATCAGTCACTAGTGGTGTGCCACAGGGCTTGGTACTGGGACCTCTTCTATTTGTAATATATACAAATGACTTGGAAGAGGGAATAAGAGGATGATCAGCAAGTTTGCAGATGATACAAAGATGGCTGGACTTGAGGATAGTGAGGAGCATTGTCAGGCGATGCAGCAGGACATAAATAGGCTGGTAGCTTGGGCAGATAGATGGCAGATGGAATTCAATCCTGATAAATGTGAGGTGATGCATTTCGGGAGAAGGAATATAGGGGGGAGGTATATGATAAAGGGTAGACCTATTAAGAGTATAGAAATGCAGAGGGACCTGGAGGTGCAGGTGCACAAGTGTCTGAAGGTGGCAGAGCAGGTGGAGAAGGTTGTGAAGAAAGCATATAGTATGCTAGCCTTTATAGGAAGGGAGATAGAGTACAAGATCTGGCCTTTAATGTTGCAGTTGTATAAAACATTGGTTAGACCTCATTTGGAATACTGCATCCAGTTCTGGTCGCCTTACTACTGGAAGGATGTGGAGACTCTGGAAAGAGTGCAGAGGAGGTTTACCCGGATGCTGTCTGGTATGGAAGGTCTGAGTTACGAGGAGAGATTAGGCAAATTGGGACTGTTTTCCTTAGAAAGACGTAGACTTAGAGGAGATCTAATAGAGGTGTACAAGATTATGGGGGGTATAGATAGAGTAAACAGGGTTAAGCTTTTTCCGAGGATGGACTCGAATAGCACGAGGGTTACGGGCTTAGGGTGAGGGGAGTAAGGTATAATTTGGATGCTAGAGGGAGTTTTTTTTCACACAGAGGGTGGTGGGGGTATGGAATGCACTGCCAAGTAAAGTGGTGGAGGCAGGTACTCTGGAGTTATTTAAGAAATATTAGATGGGCACATGAACAGAATGGGAATGGAGGGGTATAGAAAACTGATTTAAAATAGGGATGATGAGCCTTGGGAGTCCCTGGGAAGTATGTAAATTGTCAGTGATATTGATGTATTTCTGTTTTATCCTACAGGAACTTTGGTCAGCCTTGTTGTCTAATGAGGGGCATACACGCGATGGGTCGTGAGAGGGCTGCTCTTGGATTTTTTTTGAGAGTATCCTAGTGCTTCACGTCGTTAGTGTACACTTGACCTGGGCCATTTGATGGGCAACATGACAGCTCAGTGACTATCACTGTGCTGTGCAGATACATGGAATTGGGCCTGTGTCTGTGGGAGTTTGCGCATTCTCCCCGTGCTTGCGTGGGTTTTCTCCGGGTGCTCCGGTTTCCTCCCACATCCCAAAGATGTGCTCTTAGGCTAATTGGCAAAACAAATTCTCCCTAAATTGTCTCGCAAATTTGGTTCCAATGCATAGATCTATAAACATAGACAGGGATCATGGGTAGAAGTGGGAACATCAAGGTGGCAGCGTGGGCTCGTTGTGTTGAAGGGCCTGTTTCCCATGCTGTTTTGTTCTTTGTTCTTTGTTCTTTAAAGGCAATTGCTCAACCCCTTCCGAAAACCAACACAAAAGGTGGAATTTCCCCGTCCCACCAGAATTGTAGTGGGTGGCGGTTTTCTGGCAAGTGGGGCCAGCACACTGTGCTGGAAAATCCCACCCAGAGTGTGAGGCGTTGGGAAGTGGTTGGGCCCGGGGAATTAATGCAGTGGGAAGTTGGTTCCGATCCAACCCACATTCAGTGGGGATGTCGACATCTTTGTTCCAATACTGGCAGCCTGAGGAAACCTCATCCCCAAACGCCTGGGTGCATAACTCCAAACTTAGCAACAATTATTGAGGCAAATCAGTCACATTGCCAGAGCAAGATGGGAGCTATTCCACTGCTGATGCAATGGGGGAGGGATGTTTTTGTGAAATTTATATACATGGTTGTATTTTTAAATTTGTGGGATGTGGGCATCACTGACTTGATCAACATTTGTTGCCCATCCTTAATTAAATAAATAAGAGGGGAGTTGATGGCCTAATGGTATTATCACTAGACTATTAATCCAGAAACTCAGCTAATGTGCTGGGGACCCGAGTTCGAATCCCGCCATGGCAGATGTGGAATTTGAATTCAATTTAAAAGCATATCTAGAATTAAGAATCTACTGATGACAGTTGCCAATTGTTGGAAAAACCCATCTGTTTCACTAATGTTCTCTAGGGAAGGAAATCTTCCATCCTTATCTGGTCTGGCCTACATACAGCTCCAGAGCCAAAACTGATCCTCAACTGCAATCAGGAATGGGCAATAAATCCTGGCCAACCAGCAGCGCCAATGTCCCTTGAATGAATAAAAAAAATTGCCCTTCAATTGACTGGCTTCATAGAATCCTTACAGTGCAGAAAGAGGCCATTCAGCCCTTCCAGCCTACACCGACTCTCCAACACAGCACCTTATCCAGACCTGCCCACCCATCCTCTTGACTTATCTTCTAACCCCACACATTTACCCGACAAATCCCCCTCACAGACACATCTTGCTTTGCCATTTCAAAGGGCAGTTAAGAACCAACAACATCACTGTAGGTCTGGAGTCACATATAGGCCAGACCAAGTAAAGATGACAGATTTCCTTCCTTAAGGGATGTTAGCGAACCAAATCAGTTTTTAACCAGAATTGATAATTCGACGTTTTAATCTCAGATTTTTACTGAGTTCAAATTTCAGCATGTGCTTTAATTGGATTCGAACCCAGAGCATTAGTCTGTGTTACAGGATAACTAGTCCAGTAATAATACTGGTATACCACAACCTCCCCCTCGTGTGAACAACTTATCCTATATTTAGCCCATGCTTTACCCAGCCTTGCAGTGCTTTTTAGTTGATGGCATTAGCACTGGATGAAATTTGATTTGATTTGATTTATTATTGTGACATATATTGACATATAGTGAAAAGTATTGTTTTTTGCACACTATACAAAGCATACCATTCATAGAGAAGGAAAGGAGAAAGTGCGGACTAGAGAAAGGTCAACTTAATGTGAGGAAGGTCCATTCAAAAGTCTGACGGCAGCAGGGAAGAAGCTGTTCTTGAGTCAATTGGTACGTGACCTCAGACTTTTGTATCTTTTGCCCGGTGAAAGGAGGTGGAAGAGAGAAAGTCTGGGGTGCGCAGGGTCCTTGATTATGCTGCTGTCTTTCTGAGACAGCGAGAAGTTTAGACAGAGTCAATGGATGGGAGACTGGTTTGTCTGATGGATTGGGCTACATTCACAAGCCTTTGTAATTCCTTGTGGTTTTGGGCAGAGTAGGAGCCATACCAAGCTGTGATACATCCGGAAAGAATGCTTCCTGTGGTGCATCTGTAAAAGTTGGTGAGAGTTGGAGCTGAGATGGCAAATTTCCTTAGTCTTCTGAGCAAGCAGAGGCATGAGTGGGCTTTCTTAACTATAGCATCAACACGTTATTATAAAATGTACCCTCCTTACTGCTGGTAATGTGTGATCGAGGGAGATCTTTCAGGGTCTGGAGCTATTGTGACCATTTAATGAGGTGATGTGTATTCTGATTCTATTTACCTATTCCCTATCCTTCTATACCCCTACCCCACCAAAAAAAAAACATTCATTTGCCATTTTGAATCTTCGATTGACCTCTGCCACATCTTACAGGAGACAGATTTTGCCCAGTCAGTTCAGGGGCAAACGAGGGATGGGCAATATAGGCTGGCTCAGTCTGTGATGCCCGTAACCCACGAGTGAATATAATGAAAATAAATATCATGGATATTTGATTCAGTATGTGGGTGGGATTCATGTCCGTACACCAGCACTTATCATTAACAAGGTCGGGTTCTACGATCTAATTGAAACTCCCACACACACTGGAGAAATTGTTTCAACATTGTCCCAGAGGAATATCGTTCGCTGATCCTCTATAAAGTAGGATACATGTAACAAAGCTAAATAAGCATAGGAGCTGGACTTTAGAATAGTTCCCACTGACAATAATTATTGTGGCAGTTTTGTGAAGCCGTCCAGGAGTTTTCTCAACAGGTTTGAGTTGATCCCAGGTTCCGGTAGGAAGCTTTGCACCCGGATCTTCATAATGTTGTCACTTGCCTCTTAATTACAAGGGGGTAAAACCGAGGGATGAAGAGAGGGCAAGGGGGCTGAACTCAAGCTGAGGCGGTGGCACAGTGGTTAGCACTGCTGCCTCAGCACCAGAGATCCCGGTTCGATTCCTGGCTTGGGTCGCTGCCTGGGACACGTTCTCCCCGTGTCTGTATGGGTTTCTTCCGGATGCTCCAGTTTCCTCCCATAGTCCGAAAGATGTGCTTTGGCATTGGCCAAGCTAAATTCTCCCTCAGTGTAGCTAAATAGGTGCTGGCATGTGGCGACTGGGGGATTTTCAGACTAACTTCATTGAGGTGTTAATATAAGCCTACTTGTGACACTAATAAATTCTGAACTTTAAACAATGGTTAGCACAGGGTGGAAGAATCAATTACTAGGAGGCACAGGTTTAAGATGTGAGGGGCAAAGTTTAAAGGAGATGTACAAGGCAGATTATTTGTACAGAGAGTAGTGGATACCTGGAACTCGTTGCCGGGGGAGGTAGTGGAAACGGATAAGGTGACTTTTAAGGGGTATCTTGACTGGTACATGAATAGGATGGGAATAGAGGGATATGGCCCCTGGAAGGGTAGGAGGTTTTTGTTAAGTCGCTTTAGTTAGCTTAGCTAAAGCACCAGAGTGTGGTGACTAGGGGATTTTCATACTAACTTCATTGCAGTGTTAATATAAGCCTACTTGTGATACTAATAAATAAACCTTAAAACTAAATACTAACTGGTGGTTGCTATTCCTTCCAATTCCTAAAGTTGGGTCTACGTGCTACCATCTCTTCCTATCCATCACCAGCCCTTCTCCCCCCGCCCCCCCAGTTCAGCCTGACTCCCCAACATTCTTCAATGTCTTTGTCTGTTGTCACCCCGTTGCCACATTTTGGCACCTCAGTTCCTCGGCCAGATTTAGGGTCTTCGCCCCGATCTGCCGACGCAGCTCCGTACGTTGGGCGGGCCGTCCCGATTGGAGGGAAGTAGTGAAGGGCAAGCCCATCGCTGCAGGCCTGAGAATACTGTGTGAGGAGCTAACACCCTCAGCCAGTGATAACACCCTTATAGCGGCAATACCAGTTCATGAACAAATGGGCGTCTTTCGAAAGTTGAGTGTTGATATTCTCTGCAGCCCATTCTGCAGGGTTATTGCTCCCCTACCACTGGACTACAGTAACTTTGTCCTTTGCATTTCTTTTGTCCATCATCGATACGAACAATATACAATACCTATATATGGATAATTTTTATTCATTCATGGGACATAGGCATCGCTAGCTGGCCAGCATTTATTGCCCATCCCTAGTTGACCGAGGGCAGTTGAGAGTCAACCACATTGCTGTGGCTCTGGAGTCACATGTAGGCCAGACTGGGTGAAGGCAGATTTCCTTCCCTCACAGACATTAGTGAACCGGATGGGTTTTTCCAAAAATGGTTTTATGATCGTCGGTGGATTCTTAAATCCAGATTTTTTTTTTGTTGAATTCAAATTTCACCCTCTGCCGTGGTGGGATTCGAACCCGGGTCTCCAGGACATTAGCTGCGTTTCTGGATTAATAGTCTGGAGATAATACCATTAGGCCATCATCCGCCCTTCAACCTGCATTTCTCATTTTACGCCAAATGAATCCCTGAGCTAGAACAAAAGGAAAGCTTTATGATAGTATGGAAGGAATATCACAGATTTTTCCTAACCTTCCCTGTATTTAAAAGCTATTACATTTCTAACATTTAATGTTGGGAAAAAGATACAGAAGTCAAAAATAATGTACCAACCAATTCAAGAATAGCTTCTCCCATGCTGCCATTAGACTTTTAAATGGACCTACATCATATTAAGTTGATCTTTCTCTACACCGAGCCTTGACCGTAACACTATAGTCTGCGCCTTTTTCCAAAATGTCTTTAAGCCAACGAGATAATTTTTATTTGAAATGCAGTCACCGATGTAACATTCTACCAATGGCAGCCGCAAAATTCCCACAAACAAGAGTTCAATAATGTGAAGATTGGGATTGAAGGTGGATAAATTCCCAGAGCTTGATAATCTATATCCCAGAGTACTTAAGGAAGTGGCTCTGGAAATAATGGGTACATTGGTGGTCATCTTCCAGCATTCTACAGACTCTGGGAAAGTCTCTGTAGATTAAAGAGTAGGGAATGTCACCCCAATATTCAAAAAGTGAAGTAGAGAGAAAGCAGAGAATTACAGATCAGTTAGCTTATCATTAATTAGTAGTGGAAAAAAATCTCAAATCCATTATCAAGGACTTTATAGCAGAGCATTTAGAAAGCATCAGGTAGAATCAGGATCAGGTAGAATCAGCATGGATTTATAAAGGGGAAATCATGCTTGACAAATCTATTGGAATTCTTTGAAAATGTAACTAATAGGGTTGACAAAGGGGAACCAGTTGATGTGGTATATTTAAACTTTCAGAAAACATTTGAAAAGTCCCACGCAAGAGATTATCTTGCCAGATTAAAGTGTATGGGATGGGGCAAGTGTATTGAGATGGATAGAAAACTGGTTGGCAGAAAGGAAACAAAGAGTAGGAATTAACGGGTCTTTTTCAAATTGGTAGGGCAGTAACTAGTGGGGTACCACACAGATCAGTGCTGGGTCCCCAGCCATTCACAATATATATTAATGATTTGGATGAAGGAACAAAATGTAACATTTCAAAATTTGCAGATGATACCAAGTTGGGTGGGAGGGTGAACTGTGATGAGGATGCAGAGGTCCTTCAGAATAATCTGGACAGGTTGGGTGAGTGGGCAAATCAATGGTAGAAACAGTATAATTTGGATAAATGTGAGGTTATTCACTTTGGAAGCAAAAACAAGAACATAGAACATAGAACATTACAGCGCAGAACAGGCCCTTCGACCTTCGATGTTGTGCAGACCGATTAAGAAAAAGCAATGACCCTCTAACCTAAACCATTCCCTTTTCGTCCATAAACTTATCTACTAACCTCTTAAACGCCACCAAACTTGGCGCATCTATAACTGCAGCAGGCAAGGCATTCCATACCCTTACCACCCTCTGGGTAAAGAACGTACCTCTGACATCTGTCCTATAACTACCACCCCTTAATTTAAAGCTATGTCCCCTTGAGCTAGCTTTCTCCATCCTAGGAAGAAGGCTATCACTGTCCAAAGAAGGCAGATTACTATGTGAATGGCTGTAAATTGGGAGAGGGGAGTGTGCAGAGGGACCTGGGTGTCCTTGTGCACCAGCCACTGAAGGTAAGCATGCAGGTGTAGCAGGCAGTAAAAAAGGCAAATGGTATGTTGGCCTTCATTGCGATGTTTCGAGTACAGGAGCAGGAATGTGTTATTGCAATTATACAGTGAAGCCACACATAGAGTATTGTGTGTAATGTGGTCTTCTTTTCTAAGGAAAGATGATCTTGCTCTCGAGGGAGTGCAGCAGAGGTTTACCAGGTTGATTCCAAGGATGGTGGGATTGGTGTACGAGGAGAGATGGATTAGATTAGGATTGTTTTCGCTGGAGTTCAGATGAATGAGGGGGGCGGGGGGATCTCATGGAGACTTATAAAATTCTAACAGGACTGGACAGGGTAAATACAGGGAGGATGCTCCCGATGGTGGGGGAGTGCAGAACCAGGGGTCACAATCTGATGATTCAGGGTAGACCATTTAGGACAGAGATGAGGAGACATTTTTTCACAAACAGTGGTGAGTCTGTGGAATTCATTACCACAGGAAGTAGTTAATGCCAAAACATTGAATTTACTCAAGAGGCAGCTGGATATAGCACTTGGGGTGAATGGGATCAAAGGTTATGGGGAGAAAGCAGGATTAGGCTATTGAGTTGGATGATCAGCCATGATCATAATGAATGGTGGAGCAGGTATGAAGGGCTGAATGGCCTCCTTCTATCTTCTATGTTTCTGTGTTGATCATCTGTTTTTTAGTAAGGGTGGGTGAATATTTATTATTGGCCAGGACACTGGAAAAAAGAAACTCCCAGGTTCTGCCTCAGAATCTTATACATTCTGGTTAGGAGGAGCCTCCGCTTGATGTCTCATCTTTGATTTGATTTGATCTTTTATTGTCACATGTATTGGGATACAGTGAAACATATTGTTTCTTGCACAGTATACAGACAAAGCATGCTGTTCGTAGAGAAGGAAAGGAGAGAGTGCAGAATGTAGTATTACAGTCATAGCTAGGGTGTAGAGAAAGATTAACTTAATGCAAGGTAGGTCTATTCAAAAATCTGACAGCAGCAGGGAAGAAGTTGTTCTTGAGTTGGTTGGTATCTGACATCAGACTTTTGTACTATTTTCCTGATGGAAGAATGTGGAAGAGAGAATGGCCGGGGTGTATGGGGTCCTTAATTATGCTGGCTGCTTTTCCGAGTCAGCGGGAAATGTAGACACAGTCAACGGATGGGAGGCTTATTTGCTCGATGGACTGGACTTCATTCATGATCCTTTGTAGTTTCTTGCAGTCTTGGGCCGAACAGGAGCCATACCAAGCTATGATACAACCAGGAAGAATGCTTTCTATGGTGCATCTGTAAAAGTTGGTGAGAGTCGTAGTGGACATGTCAAATTTCCTTAATCTTCTGAGAAAGTAGAGGTGCATGGTTGAACCGGGACAGCTTGTTGGTGATCTGGACACCTAAAAACATGATGTTTATGACCATTTCTGTTTCATCTCCATTGATGTAGGCAGGGGAATCTGAGGGCAGTGTGTTGGCACAGTAGGTTAGCACTGATGCCTCGTAGCGTCAGGGAACCGGGTTCGATTCCTGGCTGTGTGGTGTTTCCTTTCATTCTCCAAAAAAAAAGGCGAGGTTAGGTTGAAAGGCCATGATAAATCGCACCTTAATGTCAGGGGGTAAGTATATAGGGTTGTGACGATAATGCTTGGGTGTATTTCTGTATGTCAGACTTGATGGGCGGAATGGCCTTTTGTAGGGTTTCTATGATCTACAAGGTGGCATCACTGGCAGTGCTGCTCTCCTTCAGTCCTGCACTGGGAGTGCCAGCCTAAGTTTCGGGTTCAGGTCTCTCGATCACGCATGATGGGCAGCATGGTGGCACAGTGGTTAGCGCTGCCCCCTCACAGCGCCAGAGACCTGTGTTCGATTCTCGGCTTGGGTCACTGCCTGTGTGGAGTTTGCACATTCTCCCCACGTCTGCCTGGGTTTCCTCCGGGTGCTCTGGTTTCCTCCCACAATCCAAAGATGTGTGGGTTAGGTTGATTGGCCAGGTTAAAATTGCCCCTTAGTGTCCCAGGTTGTGTAGGTTAGAGGGTAAAATATGTCGGGATATGGGGGTAGGGCCTGGGTGGGATTGTGTTCAGTGCAGGCTCGATGGGCTGAAGGGCCTCCTTCTGCGCCGTAGGGATTCTATGATTCATTCACTCAGAGTTGAGTGTGCTATAACTGGTGATTAAAGTACATCGCCACAGATTAAAAATTGTCCAGGCTACCGTGTGTGTGTGTGGCATGTAAATGGGACTGCAAATTGGCGAGATCCCAAGATGTTAATTGCTCATGCAATAAATATCCAAAATGTGGTTTAAAAAAAAACACTTGTGTGCAGATCTTCTCATTTCTACATTTTATGATGTCTTTTTTTTATTGAGGCATTCATCAAATGGAAATAGCTTTTTAGTATTCAGCTTCTAGAGTCTAGAGTGTTCCTTTACAATTACTTTATTAAGACAGTATTTCAAAGCTACAAAGAAAACAATCATTTGTGTCCTCGCGGGGGATGAGGTGATGTGCGCGTCTTCCGGCAATATCTCGACGCCCGAAACCAGTCGAAGACACCGCGACTCGCAGGAGGTCCCACTCAATGTCAATCCCGAAACCCCCATGGGCCGAGACGCCTCCCAAGAGGGGAATTGGGTCAGTAGTAATGACGCACCCAAAAGAAGAAGAAACAAGAAAAAAAAAACCAGACGGGTACAGTGACTGTCCCCACCCTCCCCCGCCCACCCACCCTCTCTCAACCCCAACACCCCCCCCCTCCAAAAAAAAAACACACACAACATTCATAGGGATACTGGTTAGGTCACTGCCATTTGGATTAAAACTTACCTCAAAAACACTCGCTCGCACGCACACACACACACACACACACACACCCACCCACCCACACACAGTTGTCAGCACAACCATCAGACACTTACAGGGATATTCACGTCGGGATGTAATCCACAGCTGAGCACTTGAATGCAAAATGGTGTCACAGGAACTACACGGGGCTAACTCATACAGGATTGGCAGTATTACACAGAATGCACAGCACAGAAACAGGGCTACTTGGGGCAATGCCAGTGTTGGTACCTCACGAGCCTCCTCCCACACCCAACTTGCCCGATCGCCGCGGGCCCTCTCTACCCCCCCTTTTGTCTCGGACGCACGCTCACCCAGCCCCTCCTCAAAGGCCGCGGTGGATGCGCTTCATCTCGGCTGCACCATCGGGTGGCGCCCAGGCCCATTCCCTCCGTTTGTTTAGTTGACGGGCAGCAAGGTGCCATCTTAGCCCAGCTGGGCCTCTCGATTGGCCTGTGTTGGGTTGTCACTTCCGTCACAAGCTTTCCGGTGAGGTTAGAAGAAAATGACGCCACAGGTGGGATGGGTGCGCCTTACATAAAGTGGGCAACCACAAGATATAACTTGGTCACCATAGTTACCTGGCTTGCATGAGAGAGGTGAAATACCTATTTCAGATATAAACTGAGGCTCCTAGACAAAGAACTGGTCACCATGGATGTGTAGGTGTCACTCATATATACGTCATAATACCATATATAAATACTTATATGTGTCAGTGTACAAGATGTACATAATATAATACAACATGTTTTCCCTAGAAAGACGTGTGCCCAGTGGTGTACCTCTCCCAATGGACCGAGCTTCCCACAAGTGTGAAACACTTTGGCCAGGAACTTCCTCAGAGTTGCTGCCCCTCCATCACTGGAACCTCAGTGGAAACCCCATGTGACACTCAGGAATCTGGCTCTTTATCTACATTGTTGCGTGAAAGTAAACCAAACAGGGTCTTGGTGGCACTTTGGTCTCTCAATTTGGTGACCTGGGTTCAAAGTTAGCCCACATCTCTGCGAGGGAGAGTTGGTGCAGGTCCCTATATAACACTCTTCTGGCACTGTTCAGCCCTCCAATAGGTTGAGTCCATTCCTTGGTCAATTGCAAACAGACTAGAAAACTTTGGCCGTACGGACTCAGCCAATAACAGTTGAAGCCTGGGCTAGGGAGCAGAGAAATAAAAGTGGACCCAGGCTCCTGTTCCTGTTTGCTTGTCCAGTAACTTGCGCTGGGGATGCTTCCCAGCTTTCTAACACTTAGACAAGGGCTAGCAGGTGTATGGAAACAACTCAACAAATTTCCCATTGAGCACTTCTCGTAGCTGTGAAAAACGTGTCCTCTTTCCTTCACTGGAGTCGGGTGGAATTATGGAAACATCTTCACTGCACAGGCTGGTGGCTCACCACCACTACCATTTCAAGAACAATTGGGCAACAAATGTTGACCTTGTAAACAATGCCCTTTAACACCAGGAGGCATTAAAGAGAAAAGGCCGACGCACTTAGCAGCATCAAGCTTGCCAGGCCCGGTCAGATGGTTCTCAACAGTTGGCGTCCAACTCTCACAGTTGAAGGCGGCTGTTGGAGACAGGTTACCTAGAGGACTGCTCAGAGTGTCGGTGCAGTGACTGTGCTGCGATTCACCACTTCTAGAATGGGCGGGAAGAGGCAAAGTGGAGACAAGATTTCAGGTAAACCCGAGGCGGGGGAGCTCACTGCAGCATTGTAACCAGGGAACCATCAAAAAGAAATATCGTAAGATGGTGCTGGAGTGAGGGGAGGGGAATTGCCAGATCATCTGATGCTAATTCATGGTTCAGTTAAAAAAAAATCTTTGAAAGCTCTGAATAGCATCAACTGAACCACTGCCAAGTAATACCATTTACAAAGCCAGTATTTAAAAATTCACTATTTATTCTCGTGTCACTTTAGTAATTGTTTTTTCCTTCTGACGAAGAAAAGGTTTGACTGGCTGGATCTGCCTTTCTAGGCTTGATGGCTCTTTATAGTAATGGAAGGGTTGGTTTAAACAACTTGGCTTCTCTTGTGAGGAAGCGCAGTGATGTTCAGCACTCAAAGAAAACCATCCCTCGTGATTCTGGTCAGAAATTTGTCTTTTTGTTTAAAACGAAACCTCCCCGCCACCTTCAAGTAAAGCCTTTGTCTTTCAGTGTTTTTTTTTTCACATCTCTCACCACCCCCCCCAACCCCAAGAAACTCCCCGAGACATTAATAAAAAGTATTTTACCCTCCTCCGCCCCGGTCTTTCCCAGACTGGAGGAAGAAAAGCCTGCCTGGAAAATCAATGCACTGTATATTAAATAATTATAGATAAAAGTCCTCTGATATCAACAGGCACTGTGAAGGCCTCAAAGACAGCGCCCAATAAAACATTTCCCCGTCACAGACAGGAGACATGTGAATACTAATCTGCCACAGCTAATAGATCACACTTGTCCAAAGGCACTCTGCATATAGTCCATAATTTCTTTTAAGCTCTGCTTAAATGGTTTGAAGCTTGAACGGATGACCAAGTTTGTGGGGGAGGTGTGGGCCTCATCTTTCGAGCTGGGCTTCAGGCCTCTGGAGGTGAAATGTCGACCATCTTGAATTCTCTTCCGGTTCCAGAGGCAGCCAACCGTCGGGGAGGGCCCCGTGCCCCCAGGGCCGGCAATCCGAAGGGCAAGAAGTAAACACGGGTAAAGCTACATGGCACAGCAAACCGGCACCCGCGGGCAGTTTCTGGAGGAAACAAGGCGTCCCTCCGCGGCACAAAAGCAGGATAAACCTCATCGCGGGCTCAGGAAATAACACCTAAGAGATGAGGCCTCAGTCGACCTACGCTTCGCTTCGTCCCAAAGTTCACAGTCAGGAGGAGTAATGATGGCTCATATCCTTGGGAAAATAGTCAGGTTAAGGCTTTGTAGTGCTGACTTCAAGAAGTTCTCGAAGATACCCCCCATTTCACTGGGGGGCTGTGGGGGGGGGGAAGAAGCGTGGCTGGTTCTGAATGAAAATGGTTACGATTAAAAGGCGATACCTTACTGGCTGCATCCTCTTTGTTTGTCAGCGCCAAGATACTGATCATTTTTTTTTTGAAACAAAAGGCCTTCCTCTCTCTCTTTCCCCTGTTATCATCACGCCTCCGAACAGCACTTCTGCTGGTTCATCTTCACTTTGTGTTTGATGCCGTCGTAGAGTTCGAAGTTGTAGTTCTCCAGGGTGGTGGAGCTACGGCTGGACAGGCCCGCGTAGGAGCAAGTGCAGTACAGCAAGAGGCCGGCGCAGATGGCCCCCAGGAGGACTCCCACCGAACTCATGACAATAATAGTGACCAGGATGGGGTCCAGGGAGTAGAGCCAGTTCTTGTCCTTTCCAGATGTTGGGGTGACTGACATCCCATTGGAGGGCCCCATTGTACTTGAATCTCCATCGTTCCAGATGTTCAGGTCGGATTCCACATCTGCAGCACAACAGAAGCAATTACTAAGATTGTTACATTCTCCACAGACCCCATTCCATCAGAGAACACAGTATGCAGTGTGCGATAGTCTGATTACAAGATGCGCTACAGTAATTTGGAATTAACAGCACCTCAAAAAGCTCCAACCTCCACTACCTAAAAGGACAAGGGCTGTCAGGGTATTTGACTTATTATTGTCATGTCTTGG
This sequence comes from Sphyrna mokarran, assembly GCA_024679065.1. Classification (NCBI taxonomy): domain Eukaryota; kingdom Metazoa; phylum Chordata; class Chondrichthyes; order Carcharhiniformes; family Carcharhinidae; genus Sphyrna; species Sphyrna mokarran. Next base: position 12,686,243 of record JAGIQG010000011.1, read on the forward strand.
GATACAGGAAAAGTATTGTTGCCTGCATGCTGTATTTATTAATTAGTCAGAAGTAAGACTTACGTTCACATTACAATAAAGTTAGTATGAAAATCCCCTAGTCGTCACACTCCAGCACTTGTTTGGGTAAGCTGAGGGAGAATTTGGCCAATGCACCCTAACCTGCATGTCTTTCAGACTGTGGGAGGAAACTGGAGCACTTGCAGGAAACCCACACAGATACAGGGAGAACATGCAAACTCCACACAGGGCAGTGACCCAAGCCGGGTCCCTGGCGCTGTGTGGCAGCAGCGCTAACCACAGTGCCAACATGCTGTGCTATGCAGGCAAAGCAGAATGTTAATAGAGAAGAAAAGGAGGATGCAGAACGTAGTGTTTCAGTCATAGCTGGGATGTGGAGAAAGATCAACGTAATATATTACAAATCCATTCAAAAATCTGATGGCAGCAGGGAAGAAGCTGTTCTTGGTACGTGACCTCAGACTTTTGCATCTTTTCCCCAAACATGCATGCATTGAAGCTCCTCTCAAAGCTCAACCCATCCTTACTTGGACATGTGTCACTGTTTCCTCATCACTGCTATCTAACAGCATTGTACAGTACCTTCAACTCACAGACTGCAGTGACTGAAGAAAGCAGCCCGTCACCACCTTCCCACCACCAGCTGGGGATGGGTACAAATTGCTACCCTTGCCAGACTTGGCTGCGGAATGAGTAGAACCTTTTTTTTTAATAGGTTGAGATTTTGGTGGTCTGAATTAGAAGTGTGTAGCACTTTGATTAACCCATGCCTGGAAGGCTGTAAATACTTCCGGTCTCCATATCATAAAAAGGATGTGGGGGGCATTGGAGAAGATGCAGAAAAGATGTGACGGACTTATTCCAGAGGACTGGGCGGCACAGTGGTTAGCGCTGCCGTCTCACAGCGCCAGGTTAGGGAGAAAGCTACACAGAGGGAAATCAGCGAATTGCGTGCAAGCAGCGGTCAACAAGGTCTCTTCATTTGGCATCCCTCTGCTCCCCCCCCTCCCCAGGCTGCAGGTTGCCCTACACCCCACCTCCCCCAGGGCGAATGTTGCCACCTACGGCTTCAAAACATCCAATATGGCTGAAATGGTTACAAAGAATCAAGGAGTAACCAACCTTGAGTCACTGTCTTTGCAGAGTTGGCACATTCCCCCTGTGTCTGCGTGGGTTAAAGATGTGCTGGTTGGTTGCAATGGCCGTGTCAGATTGCCCCTTAGTGAAAGGGGAATTAGTGGGGTAAAAACATGGGGTTACGGGGATAGGACCTGGGTAGGATCTGTGGTTGGTGCAGGCTAGATGGGCCAAATGGCCTCTTTGTGCACTGTATAATGATAAAATCATTACCAATTATGGGCAGCACAGTGGCACAGTGGTTGGCACTGATGCCTCACAGCTGCAGGGAACCAGGTTCAATTCCAGCATCAGCTCACTGTCTGTGTGGAGTTTACACATTCTCCCTGTGTCCGTGTGGGTTTCTTCCCACAGTCCGAAAGATGTGCCAGTTTAGTTGATTGGCCATGACAAGTTGCCCTTTTAGTGTCGGGGGATTAGTAAGGTAAGTATGTGAGGTTACAGGATAGGGCCTGGGTGGGATTGTGCCTTAGTCTCAGGGGAGGCTACCTAGGGTAAATACATGGGGTTATGGGGATAGGGCCCAAATGGGATTGTGGTTAGTGTACTCGATGGGCCAAATGGCCTCCTTCTGGACTGTACGAGTCAGTGAGTCAACTATCACTAGTCATTTATTTCGATGGGACCTAGCTGTGGATAAATTGGTTGCTGGGCTTCCTGCATTGCAATACTTCAAAGGTACTTAATTGGAAGGTAATTTTTATGGGAGATCCTTGTGCCAAGTCCCAGCGGGTGGGTTAGTGAAGGGTCAGTAACCGTCAGCCAGTGGGGAAAGTCAAAGTTGGAGTGCCCCTCAAATCCAGGTTACCTTTGCTGTAAATGTCGGTGTCAGCACCTCCTTTGGGCTCAAACTGTGTTCCTTCAGCATCACTGGAGATCATTTCTCCCCCTGTAAGAGAATGGAAACGGTTACACCAAGGTCAAAGTACAATGGCTGGGATTCTCCCGCCTCACTCAGGGCTGGGATTCTCCCACCTCACCCACAGCTGGGATTCCCCGATCGCGCCCACGACTGGGATTCTCCGGCCTCGCCCGTGGCTGGGATTCCCTGATCGCGCCCACGACTGGGATTCTCCGGCCTCGCCTGTGGCTGGGATTCTCCGACTGTGCCTGTGACTGGGATTCTCCGGCCTCACCCGTGGCTGGGATTCTCTGGCCTCGCCCGTGGCTGGGATTCCCCAATCCCATCCGCAGCCAGTTTCCCCGATCCCGCTGCTGTGTTTGGAGTTTTAGCCGAGTGCTGGAATTCTCCGTTCCCACTGCAGCAGTGGTGGGGAATGCGAGACCGGGGAATTCCAACCTCGGTATCAGCACCTGTACACAGCCAGGGAGACAGGCCGTAACTCCTGTCCAATTGTACAGGATGTTAACTCACTGATATTGCTCCACTGACTTACATTTTAAACAAAACATCAAATAAAATATCAATCATGTGTGACCCTTAGCATTTTTGAAGATGGTTTAGTAATCTATCCCCCAATAAAAAGAAGTTCAAAGGAAGTACAGATAAAGATATCTCGATGTCTTCAAATCTGTTCCACTATTTGATTAGATCATGGCTCTTCTCTCTCTTCTCTCTCTTCACTCCATTTTACATTAACAACCTGAACTGAATCCTTTCTTATGGAATCGTAGAGGTTTACAGCTGGAAATAGACCCTTCAGCCCAACTTGTCTATGTCATCCTTTTTTTTAAACATCTAAGTTAATCCCAATTGCCCACATTTGGCCCATATCCCTTCATACCCATCATTCCCATGTAACTATCTAAGTGCTTTTTAAAATATAAAATTATACCCACCTGTACCACTACCTCTGGCAGCTTGTTCCAGACACTCACCACCCTCTGTGTGAAAAAAATTGCCCCTCTGGACGCTTTTCTATCTCTCCCCTCTCACCTTAAACCTACACCCTCTAGATTTAGACTTCCCTACATTTGGGAAAAGTTATTGACTATCTGGCTGATCTGTGCCCCTCAATATTTTATAGGCCGCTATAAGATCACCCCTCATCCTCCTACGGTCCAGAGAAAAAGGTCCCAGTCTATCGAGCATCTCCTTAGAACTCAATCCATCAAGTCCCAGTAGCATTCTAATAAATCCTTTCTGCACTCTTTCTAGCTTAATAATATCCTTTCTATAGTAGGGTGACCAGAATTATACACTATATTCCAGTTATGGTCTTAGCAATGTCTTGTACAACTTAACAAGACATTCCCAACTCCTGTATTCAATGTTCTGACCAATGAAACTGAGCTTGCTGAATGCCTTTTTCAGCATGCTGTCCACCTGTGACTCCACTTTCCAGGAGCTATGAGCATGTACCCCTAGATCTCTTTGTTCTGTAACTCTTCCCAATACCCTACCATTAACTGAGTAAGTCCTACCCTGGTTCAATCTACCAAAATGCATCACCAGGCATTTGTCTAAATTAAACTCCATCTGCCATTAGCCAGCCCACTGGCCCAATTGATCAAGATCCCACTGCAGTTGGAGATAACTTCCTTCACTGTCCACCATGCCACCAATCTTGGTGTCATCTGTAAACTTACTAACAATGCCCCCTGTATTCTCATCCAAATTGTTAATATAAATGACAAATAACAGTGGACCCAACACTGATCCCATTGCAAAGTTCTGGAACGTTTCACGCCATTTCCCTTCTTCAATCCTTTGCTGGTATCCTCGGGAAGATGGTGTACTGAGAATGACACCGTCGGTGCAGTCACAATAACCCACGACACCACTCATGGTCAAATAGCTCGAGAAATTATCCCAGTGGCTTGCTTTAGAATTGTTGATAACAGAATCTGATTGGCTAGAATCTGTCACTAAGCAACCAGTGATCACACATGGATGATCTTGCCTCTTATCCGTGCCACGCAGTTCCGCCATTGATAATCCAAACATCGTTACTCAGTTCCATCAACTGGATAGGCGCTGAGCTCCTGGGCTGCTTCTTATTTCCCCATTGGTGGCAGGCTATAAAAAGCCAATGTCGTGTTCGCTGGTAATTGATTAATCTGAACCCTAGGGTGCAGTATTTTCCTTACCCCTCCATCACAGTAATTGTACTGGGTAAGGCGCGGGTGATGCAGAGATCCATTGGCCTTAAGCAGGACTTCTCGGCTTCAGGGCGAGCGTGGATGGAAATTCCCGCCTTACAGGGGTTTCCCGCTCCAATCTGTGCCCAACCCACTGTCCATTCTCTCCATCATCTTATAAGTGTGAACTTGCCAGCGTTGGACTGGAGTGGGCATGGTAAGAAGTCTCACAACACCAGGTTAAAATCCAACAGGTTTATTTGGAATCACGAGCTTTTGGAGCACTGCTCCTTTATCATTCTGGTCACCTTATTATAGAAAGGATATTATTAAACTAGAAAGAGTGGACGTAGGTTCACAAACACGATATATTGTGTCTTTTGCTAGGTATACAGTGTTATATACGTCCACTCACCTGATGAAGGAGCAGAATTCCGAAAGCTCGTGATTCCAAATAAACCCTGTTGGATTTTAATCTGATGTTGTGAGACTTCTTACCCTCTTAAACAGCAGCCCTTGTTATAACCATGATGAACTTAAGACTCCCTACAGTGAAGAAGGAGGCCGTTCACATCCCTGGCACCGTAAGGCAGCAGTGTTAACCCACTATGCCATTATGCTGCCCCATTGCAAATTACCCTGTTTACCATGAGTGGATGCAAGGCGTCAGATGTGCATCTCAGTTCTGGGAGGAAGCTTCGAAGAGGTGGTTCGCACTAATACACACTTCATTTCACCATCAAACAGCAAACCCATGCAGGAGTACTCTCCAACACACCAAGCAAGGGGCAAAAATCAGTAAATGATGACTACCTGGAAGATTGGTGTGAACTGATTCTGTACACTTCAGAATGAAATCCCACAACACCAGTTTACAGCCCAAACAGGTCTATTTGTAGCAAAAGCCGCAAGTTTCCGGGACAGCTGGGATTCTGATCGTAAAAATCTGATCGTTGTGGGATTTTTTTTCTGTTTTACCCCAGTCCAACGCCGGCATCTCCACATCTGTACACTTCAGCACGGAGCTCCAGTGGCACTGGGAGCAGCGGTTTAAAAAGTTTATTTATTAGTGTCACAAGCAGGCCTTACATTAACACAGCAATGAAGTTACTGCGAAAATCCCCATGTCGCCACACTCTGGCACCTGTTTGGGTCACTAAGGGAGAATTTAGTAGGTCTATCCCCATTCCCCACATGTTTACCCTACTAAACCCCCTGACACTAAGGGGCAATTTAGCATGGCCAATCCACCTAACCCGCACATCCTTGGAATATGGGAGGAAATTAGAGCACTCAGAGGAAACCCACGCAGATACGGGGAGAAGATTCAAACTCCTCATGGACAGTGACCCAAGGCCAGACTTGAACCTGGGTCCCTAGCCCTGTGAGGCAGCAATGCTAATTACTGTGCCACTCCAGTAGCATCAGCTTTTGACGATCTGAGCTGGGGGTTTTTTTCTCTAATATCACAAGGCAGTGTACCAAACCAGTTTGTATTTGAACAATTCCTGTCCCTTTCTCCCTTAGCAAAATAAGCCACAAACATAGACCTGTTTGGCCAGCGGCTTTTTAATATGGCCTGGGGTATTACAGAGCTGTCAGCTCCCTGAGAGGAAAGGAATTGGAAAGTTTCAGACAGCATTGCTTGTGAACAGCGCTGTAGATCAGTGGCTGTGGATCTAGGTTCAATCCACCATCAAGAGCAGTTGTATTATACTCGAAACATGAACTTGCTTTTTCTCTTTTATGGATTCTGTCAAACCTGCTGAGCTTTCCCTAATTTGGGAATAGTCAGTGTTGCTAGAAGCTTAATAAAGGAAAGGAAAGCTGAGAGGAGATTGTACCTCAAACCCAGTAACTAAGGCCGGAGCCGGAGTTTGGTGTTCAACGCTATACACCACACTTTGGGGAGGATGCAGAAGATCTTTACTGTTTCAGAGACACAGGCCTCAAGTGTAATGGGGCAACTGGGGGGTTACAAGGACACAGGCCTCAGTTCTAATGGAGCAACTGGGGGTTACAAGGAACAGGCCTCAAGTTTAATGGGGCAACTGGGGGTTACAAGGAACAGGCCTCAAGTTTAATGGGGCAACTGAGGAAGCTAGGATTTGGACAGAGTTAATCGAAGCATTCCAAATTGTAAGTAGGGAAAGAGAAACTGTTTCTACTGACAGGAGGGTTGGTAATCTGAGGAATAGAATTGAAGAAACAGAGTGGAAAGAAAGAAAGTAAGTGCTTTAAGTTCTACACTTTGTGTTTGAATAATGAAATAAGGCCTTCAAAATAGCTTAGGTCACGGAGTAAGAAGACAAAATAATGTGTCTACAAAATGGGTGAGTGAAAAAGGGGAGTTTGCCCTCAGGGCGACGAGCACAGCTTTTGAAATGTAGTCCTGTAGCTGTGGGGCTGATAGGTTATAGAATCCCTACAGTGCAGAAGGAGGCCATTCGGCTCATCGAGCCTGCACTGACCACAATCCCATGCAGCCCCATAACCTCTTTTATTTACTCTGCTAATCCCCTAACACTGAGGGTCCACTTAGCATGGCCAATCACCCTAACCTGGACATCTTTGGAGTGTGGGAGGAAACCGGAGCAGCTGGAGGAAACTCGTGCAGACACACTTGAGAACGTGCAGACTCCACAGTGACTCAAGCTGGGAATTGAACCCGGGTCCCTGGCATTGGAGACAGCAGTGATAACTATTGTGCCGCTGTGCTGCCCCTGGGGCTGACAGATGTGGATGAGTGGATAGGTGTTTGGCAAGAGGTAGCAAGATCCTCTCAGGAACAGGACACTGAGCTTTCCTGTTCCCATCCATTGCTTATCCCTGTGGATCTTATTTCTTGCAGGAGGAAGGTGGGGAATGTTGGCCTTTGTAGCTAGAGGGATAGAGTATAAAAGTAGGGAGGTCTTGTTGCAACTGTACAGGGTGCTGGTGAGGCCACAGCTGGAGGCCTGTGTGCAGTTTTGGTCACTGCATTTGCAGAAGGATATATTGACCTTGGAGGGAGTGCTGAGAAGGTTCACTAGACTGATACTGGAGATGAGGGGGTCAGCCTATGAGGAGAGATTGAGTAGACTAGGTTTGTACTCTTTGGAGTTTAGAAGGCTGAGGGGGGGATCTTATAGAGACATATAAGATAATGAAGGGGATGGATAGGTTAGAGGTAGAGAGATTCTTCCCATTTAGAAACGTTGGCAGGACTAGAGGGCACAGCCTCAAAATATGGGGGGAGGGCAGTTTAGATCGGAGTTGAGGAGGAACTTCACTCAAAGTGTGGTGAATCTCTGGAATTCTCTGCCTGTTGAAGTGGTGGAGGCTACCTCGCTGAATATATTTAAGTCACGGGTAGATAGGTTTCCAATAGACAAGGGAATTAAGGTTTATGGGGATAAAGCGGGTGAGTGGAACTGGTCCACTTCAGATGAGCCATAATCTTACTGCATGGTGGGGCAGGCTAGATGGGCTAGATGGCCAACTCCTGCTCCTATTTCTTAGGTTCTTATGAGTTTGAAAACAATTTTCCTTTTGAAAGGGGGATGTGGCAGGGAGGGGGGTGGTGGAGAGTGCGGGACCGCTTCCAAGTTTTGTTCTGGGATCAGGATTTGTGTGCAGGGTTTTGTCTGCTGAGCTGGGTTGGATCAGTAAGCTAAATGGGCGATCTTACTGGCCTCTCACGCCCCACTCCCACTGCAGCGAGGCTGGAGAATTTGGTGGCCAGCCTTGGGCTGCTGCGGCATGGGAACGGTGATAAGATTCCAGCCTAAGGGAGGGGTTTTCTAGCCACGTTCAGCCCCCGAAACTGGAGATTCCTGCCCGAGGTTAACAGCCCTTTCCATAGCCCGCCCCTCGCCCTCTCCGATTCCCGTGACAGGCCAGATGGGAAAATTGGCCCCAGTGTCTTTACTCTGAGTGAACTGAGTCAGATTGAAACATGTTCCCCTCTTGCTACCCAGACCTATTCTTCAAGGGTGCACGTTGACCGGGGGTTTGGGGAGGGAGGGGGTCGGAAAACGCAGCGAGGCTTCCCGAGCACCGCAACACCAAATGAGAGTATTTTTAACACGGCATCTTCTCTTTGTATAAAAAAATAGCATCTTTATTCTCCATTCCGCACAGTACACTTCTCCAGGGGGGGAGGGGGGTGGTGGGGTGCATTTACATTCAGAAGGCGAGAAACAGACAGCTCCCTTAGCAGTTGTTAGTTAGCCCGGGCATATCATGAGTTGGGAATGGGGAGGGTGGGGTGGGGGGTGGGGGGGAGCAGGCAGTGAACAGACCACTGCACTGCAACATTCACATTCACATTCACAAGCATGTTAACTGTCAAACCAGGCAAGACCAGTGTTTCCAAAGGACATAAGGATGGGCGGTGGGAGAGGGTGGGGAGATGGATACAATGGTATGGCGGAGGGGGGGGGGGGAAGAGAGAGACACACAGGGAGGGGTTGTATTTTGGGACATAATTGCAATCCCAAACAGCTAAGGTCCACATTATAAGGGCACTTTGCATCCTGGGTTTCCCTGATCATTTGCCCCCACCTCCCCACCTCAGCAAGACAAGCAAAGTTGCCCCTTTTAAGCCCCAAGTGCGGAAGGGGATAACCCCACCCCAATCAAAGCGAGCAGTCACCAGTGCCTGTCATTCAGTCACAAAACCCTCGGGCCCGCAGGTCGTGGGTTCAGATCCCACTCCAAAGGTTTTGAGCACAGAATCCAGGCCAACACTCCGGGGCAGGACTGAAGGACGCACACTGCACAGCTGCAGTCTGCCATTGGGATTCTCCAGTCCCGCTGCGGCAAGTGAAGATTCGGCTGAGCATCAAGTTCTCACGGTGGGCAAGACTGGAGAACCCGAGCTGGATATCAGCCGGTGCCTTCTCGGGAATGTGAATAGTCCAAGGGTAGCTATTTGAAATAGAAGGAGATGCAGCCTAGTATCCTGATCCAATCTTCACTCCTCAGCCACCATCAACAAAACAGGCTGTCTGCTCATTTTCACATTGCTGTTTGTGGGAGTTTGCTCTGCCTGCCTTCTTCCCCATATTACAACACTTTAAAATTAATCCACGGGCAGTAACGTACACCGGGATTACTGAAAGGCGCCACGCAAATGCAAGACCTCTCTCTCTTTTGGCAATGGACTCGTCCTTGGATCATTTCCTTGTGGGATGAGAGACCCTGCATTAACTCAAGGAGTGGGGGGAGGCTGCAGCTGATGGGCACTGGTGGCAGGGGGTGGTTGGGGGAGTTGAAATTGGTCTGGGATGTTACCTGTACAGTGACCTTGCTGACAATAGCGACACAAACAGATCTCTCCCCATGGGTGGGCTGTTTCTGGGCAGGTGGGGGTGGGAGGAGGCTCGCACGGACAAGGAAAGGACCTTCCCATTGTGGCCCTCTCACCTCTCACCAACAGAGGCCCCGACTATTAATGGGTACCACTAACAAGGCTGAACATTGAAAACGGCTGAAGAGGGGGTGTTTAAAGCTTTTAAAGTTTATTTGTTAATCCCACAAGTAGGCTTACATTAACAATGCAATGAAGTTACTGTGAAAAGCCCCTAGTCGCCACATCCTCTTCGGGTACACTGAGGGAGTATTTAGCAAGGCCATTGTACCTAACCAGCATGTCTTTCAGACTGTGGGAGGAAACCGGAGCACCCGGAGGAAACCCACGCAGACACAGAATGTGCAAACTTCACACACATGTTCACCTGAGGCCGGACTTGAACCTGGGTCACTGGTGCTGTGAGGCTGTATCATAGAATCCTACAGTGCAGAAGGAGACCATTCGGCCCATTGAGTCCACACCAACCACAATCGCACCCAGGCTCTTTATCATAACAACATGCATTTACCCTAACTAATCCCTCTGACACTAAGGAACAATTTAACATGGCCAATCCGTCTAACCCACACATCTTTGGAGTGTGGGAGGAAACTGGAGCACTCAGAGGAAACCCACGCAGACACAGAATGTACAAACTCCACTCAGACAGTGACCTGAAGCCAGAATTGAACTCGGGTCCCTGGTGCTGTGAGGTAGCAGTGCTAACCACTGTGTCACCATGCTGCCCTGTAAGTGTCAGAGATTTTGTTTTGTAGATGTTAACCAAGGTCCTTCTCAGGAATGTTTGAGATCTCAAGACACTGTGAGGAAAAACCATGATGTTCTGCTCAATATTTATCTCTCAGTGAACATCATTGTAAACAGATTGGTTTGGACATTATTCGTTTGCAAGAGTTGGCTGCACATGCACAATGGCAGCTAGAAGAGATCTGACAGGTTTGAGGGAGAGAGAGAGAAAGAAAACTGTCAGGCCTCTGCAGCTGCAGATGGCCTTGACCCAACCCTCCCCTGCTCCCCAGTCTCACCACCACCCACCAGCTATCGTGGGGGCCCGCGGTGGCAAAGGTAAAGGGGCGTTCGTTACTCTTGAAGCAACTCATCACTGTAGGCATCTTAATTCCTTCTTTGCAATAAGCACCAAGTAACTGAAATCCCTGTTTTATGATCTGAATTAGCTGATCACTTGTGGAGAGTGAGAGGTAATTGGATTGTAAAGGAACAAGGCTATGTAGATCATGGCAAAGTGGATCACCTTTTCTGGATCAGAGGAAACAGCCTCCAGTTACAGGGAGAAAAAGTCAGAACTACTCTGTGGAAATATTATTTCAGTGAGAGGTCAGGCTGTGAGAATTGGGTTTCTAGGGAGACTGTGCAAACAGTTTGGGTTGATTCATACAAATGCAAATTACACAGATTTATTTCAGGAATTATTTTGGGATGCAGTACATGGGATGTGACATGTGGTGTATGTGTAGCAGGCGTGGGAGGAACAAGTGGCTTGGGAGTGATGCTTCATAAAGTTCTCTACCCATGGTGTTTTACCCTTGAAATTATAGCTTAATTGATAAGGGATTGATGGCTGTACTTGTTGCAGATTGTTGTTAAAGTATTGAGAGATTGGCAGGACAATAAAAAAATGAGGAGGACCACAGTTTTGGAATATCTTCTTTAACTTAAAAAAAATGTTTTAAGCCTTCACAACTGCTGGTCAGAGACAATCCAGGATTATTCCAGTCCTCCCCATCTCCAGTGAGTGTAAGAGTCAAAGGTGTTGTTCACAGCTATCACATGGGGGGGGCTGTGATGTCACTGCGGTGCTGTGATGTCATTGGGGTGCTGTGATGTCATTGGAATGTTTTGATGTAATTAGAGTGCTGTGATGTCATTGGAATGATGCAATGTTCCTGGAGATTGGTGATGTCATTGGGATATGTGATGTCACTGGAGTGCTGTGATGTTGTTGGAGTGCTGTGATGTCACTGACATGGTGTGATGGCACTGGAGGTTAGTGATGTCATTGGGGGTGCTGTGATGTCACTGGAGATGAGTGATGTCATTGAGTGCTGTGATGTCACGAGAGATTGGTGATGTCGTTGAGGTGCTGTGATATCATTGGAGACTGGTGACTTCACTAGGGTGCTATGATGTCATTGGAGTACTGTGATGTCACTGGAGATTGGTGATGTCATTGGGATGCTGTGATGTCACTGGGAATGTGGTGATTCCTGAGGGGATTCTGTACAGAATAGCCGTTTTTATTTAGCATTTTAAAAGATTTTGCCCAACTGAAAGAAACAGCACCCTGGCAAGCATTGATCTAAGTTCAGGGGGATGAATGAGGAGGAAATGTGAGGAATGCATTGATCCAGCTTGTTTCAATACGCCCTCTCACCTGCTTTGCCTGACAGAAAGGTTTGCCTGACACACTGTTTTGAAGGCAATTGCCACTTTCAGAATTGAGGAATAGCCGTAACTGAAAAATCATGTTAACACAACAATCAATAGCTTTCACTGAGTTGCATTTACATAGCACCTTTCTCAAGCTCACGATACCTCAAAGTGCTGTGCACCCAAAGAGATATGTGTTGGAGTGTAGGCATTCTGATAATATGGGGAAATGCTGCATTCAATTTGTACGAAGCAAGGTCTCACAAACAAACAAATGTTCGTCTGGTTTTAGTGATTGCAGGAAGGGCCAGGACAGCTTTGGGGTGGGGGGCGGGGGGGCTAGTTGGGAGCAACAGCAGGGTGGGGAGAGCTCTGCAGGAATAGACTTTTACTTGTATCCACCGGAGGGGGAAGCCAGGGTTTGGAGTTTAATATCTCACCTGAAGAACGGCACCCCTGACAGCACTAAATTCTTTCAATACTGCACTGGAGTGACTGCTAGGATTGTGCACTTGTGTTTGGCACAAAACCTGATCCCACTTCCTTCTGACTCATAGAGGGGGATGACAGCTACCCACTGAGACACGGGCTTGGATCAAACCTGCAGAGATATCTGCCTTCCCTAATGCCAGCGATTACTTGACAATTTGCAGAATGAGTTTAAGCGCTGGCAATATGAATAAATGTGACATTTGGATTAAGGCTGCTTCAGAAAGCATGTCTGTGAGTGAAGGATCATCCACTTACCCAGAGTGCTGATTGATTGCTGGGCAGAATCATTAACAGCCTTTTGTCGCAGGATGGCGTTGCCACGCTGCTCACTGCAGACTCAAATTACATGGGAACAGAGGAGCTGCGATAGTTTTCAATTCTTCCCTTCTCCTCTCTCTCCCCCCACAGACTATGTGATTACCATCAGCACGGAACAAACTGCTCTCCTCGCTAATCACCGGTTAAACCCGGTCGCAATCAAACTTTCCCAAAGACCATCTTCGTGTTGACATCAATTGCCAGTCAGGAGTGGCAATCAGCGTGACATCATCATCTGGTGACATATATAAAAAAAGGAGAGCTAAACAAAATTGCCGAGGCAGCTTGGAACGACTGCTTTGAGAGGAGATCTTTATGCTCATGTTTCATTACATATGTGTCTATGTGTGGGTGTTCCATCTGTGTGTATGTGTGCACATCGGTAGGAGTCTGTGTGTGTGTGTGTGTGTGTGTGTGTGTGTGTGCGCATGTATGTGTGTGTGTCTGAGTGTGTGTGTGTGTGAGAGCACGTGTGTGTGTGTGTGTGTGTGTGTGTGTGTGAGTGTGCATGTATGTGTACGTCTGACTGTGTGTGTGTTTATATGTGTGTGTGCGCGCGGGTATATGTGTGTGGGTATGTGTGTGTGTGTGTGTGTGTATATACTCCTGCTCTGCGGGGTGAGAGATGTCACTGACAGGAAACTGCTTCCCTATTTCAGACACAGAGTCTCGGCATTGAGTGCCTTGATTCAGGAGAATGAAACAATTTGGATTGAGGGTGGTATGGGAAACACAGCAGCGAATTCATACACAGCGGGATCCCTCAAACAGCAATGTGATAATGACCAGATAATATACTTCCCATAACGTTGAGGGCTAACACACCGGCTTGGGTACCCCAGGGGATAACTCCTTTAAATTAGAGCCGTGGGATTTTTTTTTCTCTTTTACATGCAGCTAAGAGGGCTGAAAAGGAATTTGTTTTAATGTCTCACCTCAAAACCAGCACCTCTGACATTGCAGCATTCCCTCAGCGCTGCACTGTAGCGTCAGTCTGGACCTGTTCTGCCATCTAGCTGCTGGCGTAAGAATCGAACCCATAATTGTCTGGCTCGGCACCAGACTGACCAAGGCACAGGAGGTGCATTTCAGGATTTGAGGTGTTCCCTCTCCAGCACTGACTTATCTCCCTGAGGACGTGGGAAAGGAGGGGCTAGGCCGTTCAGACCTTTCCAGCCCTCTCAACTCGATCCTGGCCCTCAACCCGACTCACTCATCTTCCTCCCCCAGCCCTTACCTGGTGAGAATCTACCTCCCTGGCCGGAAGCTGGGCCAGGAAACAAGGGAGATGGGATAGTTTCAAAATACTGCAGATACCGGGATCTGAAGTAAAAACAGGGAACGCTGGTAAAACCCAGCAGGTCAGGCGGCATCCGTGGGGAGAGAACAGAGCCAACGTTTCGAGTTTGGGTGGTCCAGACTGAAAACGTTGGCTCTGTTCTCTCTCCGCTGACCTGCTCAGGCTTTCCAACATCTCCTACTCTTGTTTCATCAGCTCCCGATCCCTATTTGTGTGGAGTGCTGAACTTTTTGCCTACTATGGAGCTAGGCTGGGCCCCCTTTAGGGAACTTCAGTGAAGGGGGTTGGTGAAGGATTGTGTGATGGAGCAGGCCTCCGCCGAGTGAATGGGCTTGAGTGCGTTTCTCGGCCTTGATGGAAGAGGCACCGCAGGCGGGTGAAGAGGATGCACCTTCTTTTAGCAACAGGCAGAGAGAAAACAACATGGGCGCGTGTTATCCATCCTATTTTAGGAATGTTCTAGAAGGCAGAAACACTTGCAGCAGGTGTGTTCATTTGGCTTCTCTCAATTAGTGCACGATTTAGCCTGATTTGCCTTTCAACGATGTAATTTTCCAAACAATGAGGAGTGAGATAAGACTTATTTTCAAAAATTGAAAAGCTCTTCCTTGTTCACGGGAATTACTAGCGAATTACTGTCCCTCACAGAAGCGTCACGTTAAACGACTCTCCCAGGGTGAGGAACAAATGAAGTTGCCCGTCTCCCCATTCCCCCACCCCCGCAGCCTCAATCCAGAGCCAGGTGTTTCAAGTGGGGGCCTCATTTTTTATTTTTTTACTCCAGCTGTAAGGTTTCAATTGTTAAGGAAAACGTGAGAAATCCAATTCCTGACTTTATTTTTTTAGTGAGTTGTTTTATGAAATTGTTGGTGGGTTCCCTCAGCTGCCTGGAAGGCCCCTTTCAAAATGGCCGCCCTGACAACGCCAGGGTTTTGCTCAGACAGGATTTGAATCATGGAATCACTGCAGTGCAGAAGGAGGGCCATTCGGCCTATCCAAACCGCACTGACAACAATCCCACCCTATCCCCAGTATTTATCCTGCTAATCCCCCTGACACTATGGGGCAATTGAGCATGGCCAATCCACCTAATCTGCACATCTCTGGACTGTGAGGGGAAACAGGAGCACCCGGAGGAAACCCATTCAGACACGGGGAGAACATGCAAATGCCACACAGTCAGTGACCCGAGGCCAGAGTTGAACCCCCGTCACTGGCGCTGTGAGGCAGCAGTGCTAACCACTGTGCCACCTGAGATTTGGATCCCAAACATCCCAGAACCTGTTTCGTTATTGGAATGCGGTTCCCCTGAATCCAGGGGAGGGGGCGGGGTGGTGGGAAGGGTGGGGGGAGTGGGTGGGACGTGACATTCAGGAAGGGAGAGGTATTTGCACAGATGCATCTCTGCCATCTGGCTTTGTGAAGCAACTCCATGCTTTGAGCAGAATGAGTGGCTTTGGGAGTGGAAGGGGACCGGACTGTTAGCTAGCTGGCCGAGCGGGCGTGCACAGCAAGATTCCACAAACAGCAACGACCAGTTCACCCGGCAATGGGTTCCGTTGGGGCGGGGGAGGCACACTGGGACGGGGGAAACCGAGGATTGCAGTGAGGTTGCTTTGCCCGTCTGGGGCTGGAAGGAACCTTTCTTTCCCCCTGTTTTGCACAGCTGACGTTGTAGACTCACAAAGGCAGGAGGAAAATTAAGACAGAGAACAAACAGAGACAAACATGGAAGCTAGCATGAACTGCCTGGAAACATTCCGCATTCAAAGCAACTATTTTGCCTGTCCGTTGTCGTATGAAACTTCAGCTGGGGGGGGCGATCCCTCGCAGGGAAGCCATCACACACACACTTCCCTGCACTTTCCCCTTTAAAAAATATCTTTTTTTTTTCTGTGCACGTGTGCCGTAGATCACAACCGTCAATTTCATATCCGTCCGGAATTACGTAAAGTATCAACCAAAAAAACTAGAGAGAGAGAGAGACAGACCAGTCTTCCACGAGCCATTGCTTCTTGAAGAAACACGGAAGGACCCCTCCCCAATCCCACCCCTCTGGGCCGTCTTCCAGCACTTTTGGGTTTTTCCACCAAAACCAATTCTCTCGGGCGTGGAGGCGGGAGTGGGGAAGGAGGAAACGAAAGCGGGCGAGATTGTCCCTCTGTTCGTTTTTCTATTTATAATCCACACAGGTCCAGTGTCGAGTAGAGAGGATAGAGAAAGCAGGCGTTCCCTTGGCGATCGCGGTGGAAGAGTGCAAGCAGAGGCAGCGGCACAATTAACGTCTCTCGGTCTCTGTGTGTGTGTACGTGTGTACGCGCGTGTGTGTGTGTGTGCGTGTGCGTGTTTTTCACAATAAATATTCCTAGCTGCATGTTTCCACTCAGCTTGAGGTGTAATCTTCCTTCCCGATTTTTATAGTGAGCCCGGGCTCCACTCCCGTGACATAGCCATTGGGAAACTGGACGTTTTGGAAATTGACCGAGTGAAGGCTCTTCTTAGCTGCAAATCCGTAGCGTTGGCGGTACAGCACCATGCCCAGGGAGATACACAGCAGCACTATCAAAGCACCTCCTCCAGCCATTATGTAATACCAGTAAATGGGGATGAACTGCGCTGACACAGACTCCACTGTGGGTTCGCTCCCCGCAGGGCGTCCCCCTGCTGGAGAGACACAAAATAGCGCTGGGACTAGTCTCAGTGATTGACAAGAGCATGCTAAGCGCACACGGTGCATCATGGGAGCACGCTGTCGCCTCCAAGTGGATTCCCCTCCCACCAGTTTTCGCGGCGGAACTGCCAAAGAGAGGGTAGACATTCGGAAGTAAGTGCTCCGACTCATCTGTTTTGTGACGGGTCACGCCTGCCCAAGGGGTAAGAACTGCCGCCCCACTAATTTGATCATTCAAAATGGCCGCCCTGGATCTGGCCTTCCTTTTCTTTCCATGGGCACCGCTGGCAGTCATGATGTAGAGGTGCCGGCGTTGGACTGGGGTAAACTCAGTAAGACGGCTGGCATCACCAATTTTAAATCCAACCGATTTATTTGATAGTAAACTTGATAGCTTTCGGCCTTTGTAGCCTTCCTCAGGCGAATGAGGTGTTCAAAACAAGTTTACTATCAAATAAATTGGTTGGATTTAAAATTGGTGCTGTCAGACCTCTTACCGCTGGCTGGGCCAGCATTTATTGCCCATCTCTAATTATCTGAGGGCATTTAAAAGTCAACTGCATTGCTGTGGCTCTGGGGTCACAAGTAGGCCAGGCCAGGTAAGCATGGCAGATTTCCTTCCCTAAAGGGACATTAGTGAACCAGGCGGCCATTTTTTCTGACAATGGTTTCAAGGTCTTATGTAGTTTAATTTCTGATTTTTTTAAAGAAACTTTATTAGAATTCAAATTCCACCATGGCAGGATTCGAACCCGGGTCCCCAGAACGTTAGCTGAGTTTCTGGATTAATAGCCTCAGCAATAATATCACGAGGCCATTGCCTTGCCATGCTGGAGTCTGTGGCGAGGCAGGGAACCACCCAGAATCCATCACAATCAGGAATTGGGGGGGGGAGGGTGAGGGGGAGTGGGATGGGGGTAGGGGAGGGTGAAGCAGGATTCCATGATGCACCGTGGCCTTTGTAAGTGGACGATTTGACGTAAGACATTATTAAAAATAAAAATGGCAAGACTTAACAACAGCAGGCAGTCAATCTGGAGATCACTTTACAAGATTACATTCACTGCGCGATACACGATATCAGTTTGCTCCCAGCATGCTAAGAGAAAGCTAAACTGCCTGAAATGATGCTGCGATGTGCCAAGGATGCGCACTCCTCTGAATGTCCTCTCTCTGCCATTTAACCGAGGCCTTAGCCTGTCTCAAACAAACGGGTTTTGGCGGGGGGGGGGGTGGTACTCTGCAAAGATAAGCGGGGAGAGAAATTCCGGAACAAGGCATCAAGCGTTCATCCCACAGGGTACTCTCTCAGCCTCCGACGTTCCGAACTCCTGTCTCCCCACTCAACTTGGTGACGACCCATTCTCCAAAAGCCCGATGCAGACACGGGGGACAATCCCAGAACACGGTGACTACCAACTCCAAGAACGTTGACCATGGCAGTTTACAATCAATGCGTCAGGGCTCCTGCAGAGAGTATTTTTTTGTAGCTTATTTTATCCACCTCCCCCCCGCCACACCTCATTTCACTTTAAATTTGAAGTTTATTTATTTATTCATTCGTGTCACAAGTAGGCTGACATTGACACCGCAACAAAGTTACTGTGACAATCCCCAAGTCACCACACTCTGGTGCCTGAGGGAGAATTTAGCACAGCCAATGCACGTCTTTTGGACCGGAGCACCCGGAGGAAACCCACACGGATATGGGGAGAACGTGCAAATCATCCTGTCTTTGTTAGCACCCATGCAAATTGATTGAAGCGTGCTGAAGTGTTCACAGCTCGTCGCCAGGGAGCTTGGAAACCAGTGACGGTAGAAGGTCACCCCTTGCGTTACGGTCACTCCTTTCCTCATAGCTCTTTATTTCTAAGCCCCCCCAGCTTCTCCGAATAATTATCAATGGTGTCAACTCACCTGTTGGCGTGTCACTTGCGTGGATTCCTGGAAAGGCACTGATGGGCTCTGCAAATAAAATAAACCAACTGTTAGCTTCCTGAGATCACGTGGGCAACACTTGTCCGTAACCACAGCGGCAGCAATAACCAACATCTGCAAGACATCTTCACAATGGCAGGGATGTGATGAGTTGCTTCCCAGCAGGATCAGGCGCTGTGTCAATGAGGAGGTGTTAGGTCAGCTGGGTTAATGAGGTGGATTTCAGGGAGCCACGTACACTTGGACAGATAATCCGCTGGGCATCTTTGCCTAACTGTCCCCTTGCCACCGGACTGCAGCGCTGAGAGAGTGCTGCACTGTCAGAGGAGGAGCGCTGAAGGACAGCTCACTGCCATCTTTCAGTTCAACATAGAAATAGATGCAGGAGTAAGCCATTCCTTCCAGCCTCCACCACCGTTCAATATGATCCTTGCTAATCATGCACTTGCAGTAACCCACTCCCACTTTTTCTCCATCCCTTTTGATCCCTTTAGCTACAAGGCCCCTGTCCAGTTCCCTCTTGAACATCTCTAACCACCCGGCCCCAACAGCTTTCTGTGGGAGAGAACTCCACAGGTTCACAACTCTCTGAGAGAAGATGTTCTTCCTCGTTTCACTCCTGAATTCTTTATCCCCTCATCTTAGACTGTGACCCCTAGTTCTGGACTTCCCCAACATCAGGGACATTCTTCCTGCATCTAACCTGTCGAGGTCTTATCTACCTTCTCCGGTGGATGTTAAGGGAGCGTACATAATTATTTAAGAGGGGAACAGGCTAACTATCACCGGTTTCCTGGCCAACATTCATCCCTCAATCGACATCGCTGAGAAACACTAGACATTGTCCCGTGTGGGATCTTGCTGTGCATTAAAGGGCAGCTGTGTTTCCTAAAATACAGCAATGACCACACTTTAAAATGGGCTCTAAGGGACTTGGCGGGGGTGGGGGGGGGGGGGGGGGGGTTGCTGTGAGGGCATTCTTTCATTCATACAGTGAGAAGTTCCCATTCGATGGCTCTGCAATCCATTCACTGGTCTGCGTGCAGGTGGCCAACAAGGTCAGCTGGTGTCCTGCATTTCTGTATCCACCCATTCCTCCCAAACCCCACTCCTTCCCAGTTCACTGTATACAAACCCCACTTCATCCCAGTTCACTGTATACAAACCCCACTCCATCCCAGTTCACTGTATACAAACCCCACTCCATCCCAGTTCACTGTATACAAACCCCACTCCATCCCAGCTCACTGTACACAAACCCCACTCCATCCCAGTTCACTATATACAAACCCCACTCCATCCCAGTTCACTGTATACAAACCCCACTCCATCCCAGTTCACTGTATACAAACCCCACTCCATCCCAGTTCACTGTATACAAACCCCACTCCATCCCAGTTCACTGTATACAAACCCCACTCCATCCCAGTTCACTGTATACAAACCCCACTCCATCCCAGTTCACTATATACAAACCCCACTCCATCCCAGTTCACTGTACACAAACCCCACTCCATCCCAGTTCACTGTATACAAACCCCACTCCATCCCAGTTCACTGTATACAAACCCCACTCCATCCCAGTTCACTGTATACAAACCCCACTCCATCCCAGTTCACTGTATACAAACCCCACTCCATCCCAGTTCACTGTATACAAACCCCACTCCATCCAGTTCACTATATACAAACCCCACTCCATCCCAGTTCACTGTATACAAACCCCACTCCTTCCCAGTTCACTATATACAAATCCCACTCCATCCCAGTTCACTGTACACAAACCCCACTCCATCCCTGTTCACTGTATACAAACCCCACTCCATCCCAGTTCACTGTATACAAACCCCACTCCATCCCAGTTCACTGTATACAAACCCCACTCCTTCCCAGTTCACTATATACAAATCCCACTCCATCCCAGTTCACTGTACACAAACCCCACTCCATCCCAGTTCACTATATACAAACCCCACTCCATCCCTGTTCACTGTATACAAACCCCACTCCATCCCAGTTCACTATATCCAAAACTCACTCCATCCCAGTTCACTGTATACAAACTCCACTCCAACCCAGTTCACTGTATACAAACCCCACTGTATCCCAGTTCACTGTATACAAACCCCACTCCATCCCAGTTCACTGTATACAAACCCCACTCCATCCCAGTTCACTATATCCAAAACCCACTCCATCCCAGTTCACTATATCCAAACTCCACTCCATCCCAGTTTACTGTATCCAATCCCACTTCATCCCAGCTCACTGTACACAAACCCCACTCCATCCCAGTTCACTGTATCCAATCCCCACTCCATCTCAGGTCACTGTATACAAACCCCACTCCATCCCAGTTCACTGTACACAAACCCCACTCCATCCCAGTTCACTGTATACAAACCCCACTCCATCCCACTTCACTGTACACAAACCCGACTCCATTCCTGTTCACGATATACAAACCCCACTCCATCCCTGTTCACTGTATACAAACCCCACTCCATCCCAGTTCACTGTACACAAACCCCACTCCATCCCAGTTCACTGTATACAAACCCCACTCCATCCCAGTTCACTCTATCCAAACTCCACTCCATCCCAGTTCACTGTATACAAACCCCACTCCATCCCAGTTTACTGTATACAAACCCCACTCCTTCCCAGTTTACTGTATCCAATCCCACTTCATCCCAGCTCACTGTATACAAACCCCACTCCATCCCAGTTCACTGTATACAAACCCCACTCCATCCCAGTTTACTGTATACAAACCCCACTCCATCCCAGTTCACTGTATACAAAATCCACTCCATCCCAGTTCACTATATCCAAACCCCACTCCATCCCAGTTTACTGTATCCAATCCCACTTCATCCCAGCTCACTGTATACAAACCCCACTCCATCCCAGTTCACTGTATACAAACCCCACTGCATCCCAGTTCACTGTACCCAAACCCCACTCCATCCCAGTTCACTGTATACAAACCCCACTCCATCCCAGTTCACTGTATAAAACCCACTCCATCCCAGTTCACTGTACACAAACCCACTCCATCCCAGTTCACTGTATACAAACCCCACTCCATCCCAGTTTACTGTA
Organism: Sphyrna mokarran; assembly: GCA_024679065.1. NCBI lineage: Eukaryota > Metazoa > Chordata > Chondrichthyes > Carcharhiniformes > Carcharhinidae > Sphyrna > Sphyrna mokarran. The sequence goes on from JAGIQG010000011.1 coordinate 12,708,011, forward strand.
TACAAACCCCACTCCATCCCAGTTTACTGTATCCAACCCCACTTCATCCCAGCTCACTGTATACAAACCCCACTCCATCCCAGTTCACTGTATACAAACCCCACTCCATCCCAGTTTACTGTATACAAACCCCACTCCATCCCAGTTCACTGTATACAAAATCCACTCCATCCCAGTTCACTATATCCAAACCCCACTCCATCCCAGTTTACTGTATCCAATCCCACTTCATCCCAGCTCACTGTATACAAACCCCACTCCATCCCAGTTCACTGTATACAAACCCCACTCCATCCCAGTTTACTGTACACAAACCCCACTCCATCCCAGTTCACTATATACAAACCCCACTCCATCCCAGTTCACTGTATACAAACCCCACTCCATCCCAGTTCACTGTATACAAACCCCACTCCATCCCAGTTCACTGTAAACAAACCCCACTCCATCCCAGTTCACTGTATACAAACCCCACTCCATCCCAGTTCACAGTATACAAACCCCACTCCATCCCAGTTCACTGTACACAAACCCCACTCCATCCCAGTTCACTATATACAAACCCCACTCCATCCCAATTCACTGTACACAAACCCCACTCCATCCCAGTTCACTGTATACAAACCCCACTCCATCCCAGTTCACAGTATACAAACCCCACTCCATCCCAGTTCACTGTACACAAACCCCACTCCATCCCAGTTCACTATATACAAACCCCACTCCATCCCAATTCACTGTACACAAACCCCACTCCATCCCAGTTCACTGTATACAAACCCCACTCCATCCCAGTTCACTGTATACAAACCCCACTCCATCCCAGTTCACTATATCCAAACCCCACTCCATCCCAGTTCACTATATACAAACCCCACTCCATCCCAGTTCACTGTATACAAACCCCACTCCATCCCAGTTCACTATATACAAACCCCACTCCATCCCAGTTCACTGTATACAAACCCCACTCCATCCCAGTTCACTATATACAAACCCCACTCCATCCCAGTTCACTGTATACAAACCCCACTCCATCCCAGTTCACTATATACAAACCCCACTCCATCTACCTAGGACTCCATAAGATACAGAACAGAATTAGGCCATTCAGCCCATTGACTCTGCTCCACTATTCAATCAAGGCTGATAAGTTTCTCAGCTCCATTCTCCCAGCTTTTCCCTGTAACGTTTGTCCCCCCTTACCAATCAAGAACCTACCTATCTCTGTCTTAAAGATACTCAATGACCTGGCCTGCATTCACGAATTCCATACATTCATCAACCTCTTGCTGAAGAAATACCTCCTCATCACAGTCCCTTACTCTGAGGCTGTGCTCTTTGAATCCTAGCCTCTCATCTTCCCCATGCCCTCTCTAACTGGGTTTTCAGTAATTTTCAATGCGATCTCTCCCTCATCCCCATGAGCTACGGAAAGGGACCGGAGAGAAGCAAGTGTTAAACCTAACCCGGGCCTTGTTGAGTCGCGGGATCAGGGCTGATCGTCCAATTCAATCCTACTTTCTCCCCATAATCTTTGATCCCAAAAGAAACATAGCAATCCCAATAGGAACAAAGAAATCCCAATGGAAACATAGACAGTGAGAGTGTGGTAACTTACGTATACATTGGTCAAGTGAGACGTGTGATGCAATGGCAACGTTATCGATTGCAAGGTCCCCACCAGCACCAATTCCCAGGATGCCTTCAATGATGACCTGGGAACAGGGGGATCAACAGGAAAATGGAAGGTCAGAGAAAGATGGAATTCACCGCTGCAGCAGAAAGGAGTTGCTGATGCTCTGTAACTGGAAGGTAATGATGGGGGAGTGGGAGAGGGCGGGGAGCATGTTACCTGATAGTCAACGTTGTATCCCGGGAGGATGATCTTCCCTTCTTTCCACTTGTCCCCTTGATCTCCTCTCAGTGACCACAGCGTCACATTGTTTGTACTCTTCCTCAATAGCACCCGTAGGGTGCCAACATTGGCACCTCGCATCTGGTACCAGAACACCATGCACCGGTGGCTGTTGATGGGTGGCACCAGGGGGCTAAGGAGCCTGGCATGCTGCCCTTCGGCCATCTTCGTAGCTTCAATGTGCAGGTAATTCCACTTGTCTATAAAAGGAGAAACATACAGTGTTCCTGAGATGGAGGTTGTGTGGTCCAAGCAGTGTCATTGCCCCCTTTGCCCCTGTACACCACATGAAGTATAAAAGAACCACAGAGTCCCTACAGTGCAGAAAGAGGTCATTCAGCCCATCGAGTCCCTACAGTGCAGAAAGAGGCCATTTGGCCCATCAAGTAAGCACTGACTCTACGGAAGTGTATCTTACCCAGAATCTCCCCTCTGCCCTATCTTTGTAACCCCAGGAATTTATCCCACTAATCTCCTTGGCCTACATATCTTTGGACACTAAGGGCGGGGCTTTCTAGCCACATTCACCCCTAAACTAGAAAATCCCAACCAAGTCAACGTACCTTTCCATGGTCTGCCCCTTGCCCGATACAATTTCCACAGTGGGAAAACGGGAAAATTCGCCCCAGAACACAATTTAGCATGGCCAATCCACATAACATACACATCTTTGGAGTGTGGGAGGAAACTGGAGCACCCAGGAAAAACCCACGCAGACATGGGGAAAACGTGCAAAGTCTACACAGTCACCCAAGGCCAGAATTGAACCCAGCTCTTTGGCGCTGTGAGGCAGGAGTGCTAATCACTGCCACAGTGCCACACAGCCGAGGGTATAATATGCCAAATAAGATGAATAGAATATTGTTGGGTTGTCAACTATTAATTGGATGCATTTCTGGTGGTTCAATCACATGGTTGGCTGGCCTTTGTATGACCCCGCCCTTTCACTCCTGCCATTGCTCATCCAACACATGACACCCCATGGCCTTCCCAGCCAATCGGAATGCAAATAGTCTCTGTAATGCCCAATTGGATTCTTCCTGATTGTCAGTAAACAACCTTCTCCCATCTTCGCTTCGGCTCCGACGAGTAAAGCATTTGAAAGCAAAAAATCTTTCAAAATTGGACAATTTTTTATTGTGCCTAAGGTTTCTGTCCTAAACTGTTTGGAGCAGTGTCTTGAGGAAGCTAGAGTAATCTTCGACGATTAACAACACAATTTGCACATCCTACTTTTCAAGTTTTAGTTTCTTTCTCTCCTGGGATTGAGAGGAGTTACTCCTGTACTCAACTTCATTATCTCACATGCCTTGAGCCAAGAACAGATATGTAACAACAGGCCCAGGAGGAATTGGGTGTCTGATTCCCTCTTCTCTGTCCCTCCGCAGAGATTCCTGACCTTTCTTTGACAGCCTTTTTCTGATGACGCACTCTTAAGATATTGCCTCAGACATTGACACCTCCTGGGATAACTCCATCTCCATACTGACCCTGAAAGGCGGAGTAACATTCTGACATTCCATTTGTTTCTGGTCCCAGGCTCAGCAAAACTTATATTTTTTTTATATTTGCTCGTGGATGTGGGCATCGCTGGTTAGACCAAGCATTTATCCCTAACTGCCCCTTCAGAAGGTAGTGGTGAGCTGCCTTCTTGAATGACTGAACTCCATGTGGTGTAGGTACTATTAGGGAGGGAGTTCCAGGATTTTGACCCAGTGACAGTGAAAGGCATTGAGATACATCTCCATGTCCGGATGGTGTGGGACGTGAAGGAGAATTTGCATATGGTGGTGTTTCCATGTGTCTACTACCCTTGTCCTTCTAGATGGCAGCAGTTGTGGGTTTGGAAGGCGCTGTCTAAGGAGTCTTGGTGAGTTTTTGCAGTGTCTCTAAAGAGGAGCAGCTTTGTCCTGGATGGTACCCAGCTTTTTGAATGTTGTTGGAGCTACACCCATCCAGGCAAATGCAGAGTACAACCATCACACTTCTGAATTGTACTTTGCTGAAGGTGAATGGGCTTTGGGAAGTCAGGAGGTGAGTTACTTGTTGGAAGACTCCTAGTCTCCAATCCTGCCCTTATACAGTGTGGCCGTACTAAATCACCTCTTAGTGTTAGGGGGATTAGCAGAGTAGATACATAGAGATAGGACCTGCGTGGGATTGTTGCCAGTGTAGGATCGATGGGCTGAATGGCATCCTTCTGCACTGTAATATTTATATAGCTAGTCCAGTGCAGTTTCTGATTAATGGTAACACCCATGACGTTGATAATAGGTGATTTGGTGATGGTAATGCCATTGAATATTTAGTGGTGTGCTTTACTTTGTAGATCACCCCACAGCACAGTGCAAGTGAATAATCAAACAGTATTTGACATTGACCAGAGGGGAGGGCCTGGGTGGGACTCTCTGTCAGAGACCCAGTGCAGATGTGATGAGCTGAATGACCTCCTTCTGCACGATGTGGGAGATGCCGGCGTTGGACTGGGGTAAGCTCAGTAAGAGGTCTGACAACACCAATTTTAAATCCATCTGATTTATTTGAAGTAAACTTGCTAGCTTTCGGCGTTTGTGCCTTTGTCAGGTGAATGAGGTGTTCTGGGAGGCACAAACGCCGAAAGCTAGCAAGTTTACTATCAAATAAAGCAGTTGGATTTAAAATTGGTGTTGTCAGATTCCTTCTGCATTGCAGGGATTCTATAGAGTCACAGGAGGAGCGCAGGTGACCTCAAGCTTTCCCAAAGAGGTAGGTCCTAAAGAATGACTTTAAGGAGGACAGAGGCGGAAATAGAGAAATTTCCAGGGTTTTTCACCCAATCAGCTGACAACCAAGTATTAGAGTCCAGAACTGGGACATCACAAAAATCTGGGAGCTAACGCTGATAGTGAGGAGTGAGTCCAATGGGGTTTTGAAAACATATCTCAGCCCTGTGTGATGGTGACATGGGAGGTAGGAACTCTGATCTCATATTCCCCTGGGCTCGGGAGGAGCAATATTCAGATGGACTTCCTGCTCCAATGATCCACAGGTATTGTGACTAGCCTTGTCCCCCCGCCCCTCCCCACCCCTCCCCCTTCTCGGTTGCACTCCTAAACTTGTCAACCATCACTCATTGCAAGACATAGCCAAGGTGAGGTCAGAGGGCACCAGCTGAACATTATCCACCATGAATGTGAAGCAATAACCAGGATCCAATCTCCATAGGGGTGAAAGGTTGAAGATCTGGCTAGCAGTTGCCACCGCCTCAATTTAAGGCCGACTTACCTGCGTTGTGGTCTTGGTTCAGTCCAAGATCTTCAGAGCTGCCAGAGTGGACCATCCATCTGGATGAGGCTGAGAGGTCATGTGTCCATCCACAGAGCTCATTACTTCGTGAGTCCCCAAAACTGCAGTTGAAACCTTCGATGGTGGGGTGGATTTCTGTGTGACCAGAAATACATCTCCGATCAGGAAACATCTTCATTTATTCATTCATTTCTTCCCCTCTCCCCTGGCAGATTCCATCCCTTCCCTCAAAACCTCCTGCTGGCAAGTGTTTAGTGTTTTTTTTATTACTGTCACAAGTAAGCTTGCATTAACACTGCAATGAAGTTACTGTGAGAATTCTCCAGCACCACACGTCAGCGCCTGTTCGGGTATACCGAGGAAGAGTTTAGCATGGCCAACCCACCTAACCAGCACGCCTTTTGGACTGTGGGAGGAAATTGGAGCACCCAAGGAAACCCACACAGATACAGGGAGAACATGCATGCTTGATGTATCACCATCATGGTGGCACAGTGGTTAGCATTATTGTCTCACAGCGCCAGAGATTCAGATTCAATTCTGGCCATGGGTGACTGATTGTGTGGAGTCTGCATGTTCTCCCCATAACTGCATGGGTTTCCTCCAGGAGCTCTGATTTCCTCCCACAGTCCGAAAGATGTGCAGGTTAGGTGGAGTGGCCAGAGTAAATTGAACGTCATTGGATTAACCATAATAAATGTGCGGTGTTACAGTGATCGGGCCTGGGAGGGTGATGGGCCTGGGTAAGATGTTCTATCGGAGAATTGGTGCAGACTCAATGGGCTGAACAGCTCCTTCGACACTGTCGGGATTCTACGGTTCTGAACCATGAAGGGCTGAATGGCCTGTTTCTGCTCTGGGTACCTCTATGTGATGTTACTGTTGTGTAATTGGAAAACTTTTCCCAATCTCTACATTGGATTTTCATTGAGTTAGTGAACATTTGAAAATAGTGGGTGGGAATATGGAAGTCCCGCCCCCAGGGGAAGGGGACAGGGCGTGACTCACTCAGCTGGAAATCCTGAACTCAGCTGGGCCATTTCAACTTAATGCTGATTCAAACACACCTTCTACTTTGGCTGGTTATGTACCTTCACTGCAGTGTAGGTGTCACAGACTGATGGAATAGACATCAATACTGCTGAACGGTGGGTGAGGTCTGTGTACTTGTCAACCATCATTCATTGCAAGACATCAACCAAGGTGAGGTCAGAGGGAACCAAAGAGCTTCCATAAACACCTAACGGGCAAAACAGTAACAAGGGAGAGAGTAGGGCCTCTTAAGGAAGAACAAGGTCATCTACGTGTGGATCCACTAGAGATGGGCGAGATCCCAAATAAATATTTCTCATCAGTATCTACTGTTGAGAGAAACATGGATATTAGAGAACTTGGGGAAATAAATAGTGATGTCTTGAGGAGTGTACATATAACAAAGAAGGAGGTGTTGATGTCTTAAAGTGCATCAAGGTAGATAAATCCCTGGACCTGATGAAGTGTGTCCCAGAACGTTGTGGGAAGCCAGGGAGGAAATTGTGGGTTTCCCTGGCAGAGATATTTCAATCAGCGATAGTCATGGGTGAGGTGCCTGAAGATTGGAGAGTGGCAAATGTTGTGCCTTTGTTTAAAAAGGGCTGCAGGGAAAATCCAAGGAGGTACAGGCAGATAAGCCTCACATCTGTGATGGGTCATACCTAGGTATACCCCAATACCAGGGAAAAAAATCAATCATTCTCCCAGCTGCCATCTTGATGGTTTCTGTGGAGATAGAGCACCAGATTCAAATTGGCTTCATCCCTTGGGCAGCCTGGCTCTCTCAGGGTGGGACTGTAATGGCCAAGGTGATAAAGTAGCACCCTGACAGTTAGCCAACTTTCAAACAAGATCTCGAAACACCAAGCATCACATCGACAATAACCATCCTCTCCTCCGTCAATTAGCTTCTTGGGTTTTACGATTAAATTCCTCAGTAAAACGGAAAGAATTAACTTTCTGCTTTGTCTATTTAGCATGTGTCATACGATTGGAATCTTCCAAGTGGCGAGATTTCCCATTCGTCAAAATTGAAATTCTTAATTATTTATTAGTTACAAGTAAGGCTTACATTAACACCGCAATGAAGTTACCGTGAAAGTCCCCTAGTCGCCACACTCCGGCGCCTGTTCAGGAACAGCAAACCAGCATGTCTTTCTGACTGTGGAACAAAACCGGCTCATCCAGAGGAAACCCACGCAGACATGGGGAGAATGTGCAAACTCCACACAGACAGTGACCCAAGCTGGGAATCGAACCTGGGTCCCTGGCGCTGTGAGACAGCAATGCTAACCATTGTGCCACTCGTAGAGCAGAAGTAGGTAAATTCAGCCCTTTGAGCCTGCTCCACCATTCAACTAGATCATGGCTGATCACTCCCTGGTCTCCCTACCTGTGCCCAATATCCCCTTATTCCAGAAATATATCTACCTCCTTCTTGAATGTATCTACCTCCTTCTTGACTCCACTGCGCTATGGGGCAGCAAGTTCCACAAATTCATCACCCACTGCAAGAAATAGTTGTTTTAAATGCAACCATTGATGATATTGGAAATGAGCTGCCAGATGAAGTGGTAAATGTGGGCTCACTTTTAACATTTAAGAAAAACTTGGACAGGTACATGGCTGAGAGGGGTGTGGAGGGATATGGTCCGGATGCAGGTCAGTGGGACAAGACAGAAAAATGGTTCAGCATAACCAAGAAGGGCCAAAGGGCCTGTGCTGTAATGTTCTATGGTTCTATCTGTTGTAGAGTGACCAATAGTAACAAACTGTAAGGGTTAGCGGACCAAATAAACTATATAAGCAATGAAAAAAAAATGATTTGATGATCAGTATAAATAAGAACCTGTTGGGAATTGTTGAGCACTTGGAATGACCCAGGGTGAGGCCTCAGGTGTTGGAGTAATGACGTTTCTTTATTAAACCTTCCTCTTCGATTTATAAGTTGGAATAAGCTTTGTTTTATTTTATTGTCTATACCTGAAGAGTTTCTTCTGGAGAATCAACAGTTGTCCCTCCTCATCTTAATCTATACCTGTGACTCCTTATTCTAGATTGCCCAAGAGGGGGAACTACACTTGTTTTATCAATCCTTTTTAATGTACCTCAATCAGATTCCCCTCTCATCCTTCTGAACTCCAGTGAGTACAAGCCCAAACTGTCTAATCTCTCCTCATACTTCAACCCTTTCATCCCCAGGATTAGTCTGGTGAACCTTGGCCGAACTGCCTCCAATGCCACAGAAACACCACCACGCAACCCCCCCCCCGATTAACTCAAATAAAGAGATCAAAACTGGCCCCAGTTAAGCACCAGGATTTGTAAAGAGACACTTTGACAAAGAAACATCATCCCTCAGCGACTGAAGCTACTCCTCGAGAAGAGATCAGGTAGAATTTATTTTTCCCAAGCATCTGTTCAGTCAACCAGGCTTTTCTCACTAGTGACCACGTACCTTTTCATGTTGGCAAAATATTTTATTCTTTAACATTTGACTTCGATGTGCGTTAAATGATCAAACGGTTATGAATATATCTTCGCATATGAGTCTGACTGAAATAAACGCTGTACATCAGTCAATAAAGTACTATCCTAGTCATTTGTATAAGGGGGGAGGGGTGGGTAAAAGAGAGAGAGGGGGGAAATAATCAGTAAAAAGGTGCAAGGTGAGGGAAAAGGACAAGAAAGGTGTGAAATAGAATGTGAGGACCAGTACTCACGTTGTGAGAGAGAAGAGAGACCTTACCAAGGCCCAGTGCCTGCTATTGTAACCATGGCAACAGGGTCAGGAAAGGCAAATATAAGGGTACAGGGATGCTGAGATAGAGTAACCCTGGGTTTGGGGGGTTGGGAGGGGCTTCACTTAGTCAGCGGCAAGATGAGGGGTGGGAGCTAGAACGGAGGAAAATCAAATGCCTCAAGGGACTCGAGCCAGCAGATTTGTCTCTTAGCACCAGATCTGGATCTCATCTCACCGTCTCCTGAGCAAACCTTCTGCCACAGAAACACCAGCACCCCACCCCCCCATTTAACTCATGCCTTCTGATCTAACGGCCTCCTACTTGTCATGTGGTGGGGGAGGTGGGGGGGTAGAATTGGAAAGGTCAATAAAGCCCTCCATCTCCATCACTGGTTAATAATCCAGAGAAGCACAGGCCCAATAATCCAGCAAAGTCACCTATTATCGGGTCAGTATTCTCGGATAATATTGCATGAATAATATGACTAATCTAGAGAAGTGATGGGTTAGAAATCTAGAGAAACCCCAGGCCCCGGGAAGGCCTTCACCTACTCATTTTGTTCCCCGTATCTCCTTTAACCTCTTTTATTATTAGAAATATGTCTATCTCCTTCATAAAACCATTCAACGATTTCAGACTCCGCCGTGCTGTGGGGCAGCGAGTTCCATAAATTCAATGCCCCCTCACCTCCTCTCCCACCGGGGAGGTGTGGGGGGGGGGGGGGGGGGTGGTTGGTGGGTGAGGGGGAGGTGCTGTGGAGGAGGGAGGGGTGTTTCTGTGACAGAAAGTTTGCTCAGGAAGATGGTGGGATGCACACTTGCTCCCCTCCCCCCAAGCAATGCCGGAAAAGTGATTCCCTGCAACAATCACCCCCCTTATCCCGTATTAGAGATGAAATGGTGGGAGTGGGGGGCAGTGGGGGTGGGGGGGGGGAATGCGGTGGTGAGGGGGATCGGTGTTGGATATGCGGGCAATGACTTCACTCTCTGGGAAGTTGGCCTAATTAAGAGCAGGATAATGGAGTCACTCGTGGCCTCACTCGCACATTCTGGGTGAGTTTGTTGTTAATTGTGGACTCCAGAATGCCTCAGGAGAATGGGAGCTAAATATATAACACTTGGCAGCTGATGCACTCAGTTACTTACTTCGCTTGAAAAGCTTTCTAGGTCTCACTATTTACGAGTGCACTTTGTGTCTCACATCGAGGAACCCCAGAGCTGTGTTTATTTGGACCTGGCAACCAGTTACTGAGATTTAGCCATTTATTGGTCAGAATTCACCAGCCTAGTTCTTATTGATTCGATTGAATTCGGCCGTTCTGGTTAGCTGGCCAAAGGCCATTGATTGAGGCCTAGATTCCAGTAGACTTGGCGTGAGGGCACTCAGCTCATTCAGGATGGAAATGGAAAAATCCGTGTTTGGGTCCGTGATCCTACCCACATCCAGAACTCAGGACTTCTGTCCCACTGGTTCAATTATTCAAGAGGCTTTCTCTAGATTTCTAACCTATTATTTTATAGATTGGTCATATTATTCATCCAATATTCTTCTAGATAGGTCAGATACCAACCATCTGTCTTTGTGGGCTACTGGAACAATGTTTACCTGGATTATTGATCAATGTTCCCCTGGATCATTAGCCAGTGATTCCCTGGATTACTGGCCAGCGTTCCCCTGGATTACTGGCCAGCGTTCCCCTGGATTACTGGCCAGCGTTCCCCTGGATTATTGGCCAGCGTTCCCCTGGATTACTGGCCAGCGTTCCCCTGGATTATTGGCCAGCGTTCCCCTGGATTACTGGCCAGTGTTCCCCTGGATTACTGGCCAGCGTTCCCCTGGATTATTGGCCAGCGTTCCCCTGGATTACTGGCCAGCGTTCCCCTGGATTATTGGCCAGCGTTCCCCTGGATTACTGGCCAGCGTTCCCCTGGATTATTGGCCAGCGTTCCCCTGGATTATTGGCCAGCGTTCCCCTGGATTACTGGCCAGCGTTCCCCTGGATTACTGGCCAGCGTTCCTCTGGATTATTGACCAGCGCTCCCCTGGATTATTGGCCAGAGTTCCCCTGGATTACTGGCCAGCGTTTCCCCTGGATTACTTGTCCCCTGTTTCCCTGTGTTGGTGTTTAACAAAAATCTATTTCGGCCAACTGTGGCAACTGGAAGAATAATTATTTGGACGATGACAGAATTGCATTCCTAATTTTTCTTCACTTTCTGTTCCTGGCACGCTGTGTAGATAGATGTAAATCAATAATAGCTCTGTAATAAATGGAAATGCTGCAATGCTCTCTGTACTTACCAAGGATATGTGGGCTGGCCGTGCAGGCGGGATCTTCCTCACTAACACACGGGGCCTCAGTAACATTCTCTCCAACCCACTGTGTGGACACAACAGTCACAGCAGACGTAGTCGTGGCTGAAAAAAGAAAGCAGTTCGAGTGAAATCAAGCAACAAGTTGTCAATGTAAGATTCATAAATTACAGAATCCGCACGGTGCAGCAGGAGACAGTGTAGGGTGTCACAGTGGTACAGTGCTGCTGCCCTCACCTCGCCAGGGATCCGGGTTCAATTCTGGCCTTCCGGCCATGTGTGTGTGTGTGTGTATGTGTGTTTCTTTCAGAGCTTCCGTTTCGTCCCACACTCCAAAGATATACAGGTTAGGTAGATTGGCCATGCTAAATTGCCCCTGAATGTCAGAGAGATTAGCAGAGTAAATATGGGATGTTATGAGGATAGGGCCTGGGTGGGATTGTGGTCAGTGCAGGCTTGATGAGCTGCACTGCAGGGATTCTATGAGACCATTTGGCCCATCGAGCCAGCACCGACAATAATCCTATCCAGATCCTATAATGTAACCCCATATATTTAACCATCAACTCTAAAGAGCAATTTATCATGGCCAATCCACCTAACCTGCACATCTGCACCTTCTCCCCGTGTCATTCACACACATGCACACATACTCTCACACTCACACACACACTCACTTGCACACACTCACATGCACATTGACACACACACACACACACACACACACACACACACAGTGACCAATTTTGAACTGCCCTATAAAACAGTAAAGCAGATGTCTGTCTGGCTTGTGTCTCAGCTTCCAATATGATCGAGGGGACTGTTAATATCCTGGCTAATGTTTTCTGCTCCATGTTGGAACGCAGTTATGAAAATGAATGAATCTCTTCCTTTCTTTCCTGGTCCCACTTGGCTCAGTTTCAGACATTTTCTGCAACAAATCTTTTCCTGGTCACGATTGCTTTTCAAGATTCCTCAGAAGCTTTGCACTAAATCACTGTCCAAAGCAATCTTCTGCCAGTTTCCTGGAATCTCTGATCCAATTGATCCGGGCTCTGTAACACACATCGCACCTCCTAATAAAGTAACAGGGTAGGAAGTAGAAAGCACAGGCTAAGTGAAGGAGCATCTAATGCCTCAGTGTGGCACTGAGAGAGAGAGAGAGAGAGTGGCAATCTCAGGTGAACAAACTCTATCACTACCAAAACCAGAACAGGAGGTGAGCTCTAACACAGTGGCTCGGCCAACATTCATCCCTCAACAAAATAAAGTAGATGCATTACCTCCTTGCTGTTTTTGGGACCTGCTCTGCACATTTTGGTTACTAAGTTGTAAAACGTGCTGTCTGGAGACACAGCCATAATTTAAATTGAATTCCACTTTGGCAGCAATAATAGGAAGAAAGATTGCTACTTGAATGGGTATAAATTGAGAGAGATGGATACTCAGTGAGATTTGGTGCCCTTGTGCATAAGCCTGTCGGTACAGCAGGCAGTGACAAAGGCAAATGAAATATTGGCCTTCATAGCGAGAGGATTCGAGTATAAAGATAGGGATGTTTTGCTGTAATTGTAAAGAGCTTTGCCTGGAATATTGTGTGCTGCTTTGGTGAGCTCATACATAGGTACATAGAATCCCTACAGTGCAGAAGAAGGTCATTCGGCCCATTGATTCTGCACTGACCACAATCCCACCCAAGCCTGATCCCGATAACCCCATGCATTTACGCTAGTTAGTCCCCCTGACAATAAGGGGAAATGTAGCATGGCCAATCCACCTAACCCACTCATCTTTGCACTGTGGGAGGAAACAGGAGCACCTGGAGGAAACCCACGCAGACACGGGGAGAATGTGCAGATTCCACACTGACGGTGACACAAGCCGGGAATCGAACTGTGAGGCATCAGGACTAACCACTGTGCCCACCCTGAGGAATCGCTGCCACTCTGAGGGATATGCCTTGCCATATCTGAGGAAGGATGTTCTTCCTATGGAGGGAGTATAACGGAGGTTTACCAGGCTGACTCCTGGATGGCAGTACTGTCATATGAGGGGAGGCTAAATCGGTTTGGATTATATTCACTGGAGTTTCGAAGAGTGAGAGGGGATCTCATAGAAACTCCTAGTAGGGTAGATTCAGAAAGAATGTCCCCAATGGTGGGGAAGTCCAGAACCAGGGGGTCATAGTTTGAAGATAAGGCATAAACCATTTAGAACAGAAGTGGGGAGAAATTTCTTCACCCAGAGGGTGGTGAATGTGTGGAATTCATTACCTCAGAATGTCGCTGAGGCTAAATCATTGTATGATTTCAAGAAGGATCTAAATATTGCTCTTGGGTCCAAAGGGATCAAGAGATATGGTGGGGGGTGGGGTGGGGGGAGAGGAGGGAATGCGGGTATTGGATTTGATGATCAGCCATGACCAAATTGGAGCAGGTTCGAAGGGTCTAATGGTCTACTCCTGCTTCTAGTTTCTATGCTTTTTATATTCCACTGACTGTGAAGCATCTTAGAAAGTTCAGGCATTGTGAAAGGATCCTGTATTTCTGTGATGGAAACGCAGAATGCTTCTTTATCCAACAGTCTGAATCTTCTGACAGCAAGTCTGACCACGGCACACTCCTTATTTCACTGCCACTGAAACACTCTGATTGATTGCATCAGCAGAAAATAGTCGTTGTTCTGACTGACAGATTAATTAAAATATATATTAAATAGTAAGAGAATCCTGGTCCTCCCTAATTTCAGGTTGCAGCTTAAGCAGTGCAAATTACTGGTGCAATTTACATCTATAATCCAAATACCCTTCCAGAGAAAGTCATTCGGAATCTTGTGCGAAAAACTTTATCATAACTAAACACATCGGCATGGTCACAGCTTCCAGTGAACTACAACTGGACAATCAGACACAGCTTCCAGAAATCTACAACTGGACAGTCAGACACAGCTACCACTAAACTACAACTGGACAGTCAGACACAGCTTCCAGAAATCTACAACTGGACAGTCAGACACAGCTACCACTAAACTACAACTGGACAGTCAGACACAGCTTCCAGAAATCTACAACTGGACAGTCAGACACAGCTACCACTAAACTACAACTGGACAGTCAGACACAGCTTCCAGAAATCTACAACTGGACAGTCAGACACAGTTACCACTAAACTACAACTGGACAGTCAGACACAGCTTCCAGAAATCTACAACTGGACAGTCAGACACATTTATCACTAAACTACAACTGGACAGTCAGACACAGCTTCCAGAATCTACAACTGGACATCGACACATTTATCACTAACTACAACGGACAGTAGACACAGTACCACTAAACTAAACTGGACAGTCAGACACGCTTCCAGAAATCTACAACTGGACAGTCAGACACAGCTACCACTAAACTACAACTGGACAGTCAGACACAGCTTCCAGAAATCTACAACTGGACAGTCAGACACAGCTACCACTAAACTACAACTGGACAGTCAGACACAGCTTCCAGAAATCTACAACTGGACAGTCAGACACATTTATCACTAAACTACAACTGGACAGTCAGACACATTTATCACTAAACTACAACTGGGCAGTCAGACACAGCTACCACTAAACTACAACTGGACAGTCAGACACAGCTTCCAGTAGACTGCAACTGGACAGTCAGACACAGCTTCCAGTAGACTGCAACTGGACAGTCAGACACAGCTTCCAGTAAACTACAACTGGACAATCAGACACAGCTTCCAGTAAACTACAACTGGACAATCAGACACAACTTTCACTAAACTACAACTGAACAATCAGACATGGCTTCCAGTAAACTACAACTGGACCATCAGACACAGTTTCAATTAAACTACAACTGGACAGTCAGACACAGCTTCCAGTAAACTACAACTGGACAGTCAGACACAGCTTCCAGTAAACTACAACTGGACAATCAGACACAGCTTCCAGTAAACTACAACTGGACCATCAGATACAGCTTCGATTAAGGAGAGCTGGTTCATTTAGTTGCATCACACAGGTAGGCACCTCCTGATCAATGTTACCCCTGAACATGCTGATTGCTGTAAGCCTGTCCCTTACTGATTATTATAGGGATCTAGGCTGATGGCGAAGGGGGAGCGCGGGGGCTGTTGGGTGTGGCTGACGAGGTTGACAGGAGCCAGGCTGTTGTGAGCAAAATGAGCGAGGATAAAAAATAAAAATCAAAGCAAACGGAGGGGAGAGATGAAAGCCGGTAGTGAGATGGAGATCTAAGGGGGGATCTTATCAGGAGCCTCCCATGCGCTGTGGTTGGGTGCAGCGATTCGCATGGTAGGTTCGCTCTGAGGACTTCACTGAACGAGACCACAGGGCAGGGCCACATTCCGTGTGGTGTCCGCCCTTGTGTCAGTGAGCTGGGAGTGTGCAACTGGGCTCGAGAGGAGTTGGGAGGGATGGTGGGGGGGGATGGTCGGTGTGGCGGAGAGAGATCTTGTTTGTGGAGCCGATTTATTCCAACCCCTCGGTGGCTGGTTAAGAACAGAGCCTTTTACTTTGCCGACTTCCTGCACCGGCAACTCAGTGTAGTGCGGATTTGAGTTGTGATTTCAGTAAGTACTTCCCCACACCCAGACATCTGGCGCACAGCCCAGGGCATTCGCTGCCTTCATTCTTAAGAAAATAAAATTGACAATTACCAATTCATAAGGGAGGGTTAGCAGAACTGAAAACACAAACCACAGAGGCCAAGACTCACTCTTACTCCCCGAGTCCATCCCCGCTATATTTCAAACTATCAAGAGACCAATCCCTTTGAATTCATCAAGAAATAAACTCCACATCTGGGCTATTTGTTTGAGATTATGAAACTTTTCAAAGTATTTTTGCATTGTTTCTCTGCAAACAATGTGATCAAATTACTGTGGTGTGCCTGAGAGTGTGTGTCTGATGTGTGAGTGTGTGTCTGATGTGTGATTGTGTGTCTGATGTGTGAGAGTGTGTGTCCGGTGTGTGAGAGTGTGTGTCCGGTGTGTGAGAGTGTGTGTCCGGTGTGTGAGAGTGTGTGTCTGATGTGTGAGTGTGTGTGTCTGATGTGTGAATGTGTGTGTCCGGTGTGTGAGAGTGTGTGTCCGGTGTGTGAGTGTGTCCGGTGTGTGAGAGTGTGTGTCTGATGTGTGAGTGTGTGTGTCTGGTGTGTGAGAGTGTGTGTCCGGTGTGTGAGAGTGTGTGTCCGGTGTGTGAGAGTGTGTGTCCGGCGTGTGAGAGTGTGTGAACGGTGTGTGAGAGTGTGTGTCGGTGTGTGAGAGTGTGTGTCCGGTGTGTGAGAGTGTGTGTCCAGTGTGTGGAGAGTGTGTCCGGTGTGTGAGAGTGTGTGTCCGGTGTGTGAGAGTGTGTCCCCGGTGTGTGAGAGTGTGTGTCAGTTTGTGAGAGTGTGTGTCCGGTGTGTGAGAGTGTGTGTCTGATGTGTGAGTGTGTGTGTCCAGTATATGAGATTGTGTGTCCGGTGTTTTAAAGTGTGTGTCCGGCGTGTGAGAGTGTGTCTCCGGTGTGTGAGAGTGTGTGTCTGATGTGTGAGAGTGTGTGTCTGATGTGTGAGAGTGTGTGTCTGGTGTGTGAGAGTGTGTGTCCGATGTGTGAGAGTGTGTGTCGGTGTGTGAGAGTGTGTGTCTGATGTGTGAGAGTGTGTGTCTGAAGGTGAGAGTGTGTGCCTGATTGTGAGAGTGTGTGTCCGGGTGTGAGAGTGTGTTCCGGTGTGTGAGTGTGTGTGTCTGATGTGTGAGAGTGTGTGTCTGGTGTGTGAGAGTGTGTGTCTGATGTGTGAGAGTGTGTGTTGGTATGTGAGAGTGTGTGCCTGATGTGTGAGAGTGTGTGTCCGGTGTGTGAGAGTGTGTGTCTGGTGCGTGAGAGTGTGTGTCAGTGTGAGAGTGTGTGTCGGCGTGTGAGGAGTGTGTCCGAGTGTGAGAGTGTGTCCAGTTGTGTGAGTGTGTCCCGGTGTGTGAGAGTGTGTGTCTGATGTGTGAGAGTGTGTGTCTGGTGTGTGAGAGTGTGTGTCTGATGTGTGAGAGTGTGTGTCCGGTGTGTGAGAGTGTGTGTCCGGTGTGTGAGAGTGTGGTGGTGATATGTGAGAGTGTGTGCCTGATGTGTGAGAGTGTGTGTCCGGTGTGTGAGAGTGTGTGCCGGGTGTGAGGTGTGGTCTGATGTGTGAGAGTGTGTGTCTGGTGTGTGAGAGTGTGTGTCCGGTATGTGAGAGTGTGTGCCTGATGTGTGAGAGTGTGTGTCCGGTGTGTGAGAGTGTGTGTCCGGTGTGTGAGAGTGTGTGTCTGATGTGTGAGAGTGTGTGTCTGGTGTGTGAGAGTGTGTGTCCGGTGTGTGAGAGTGTGTGTCCGGTGTGTGAGAGTGTGTGTCTGGTGTGTGAGAGTGTGTGTCTGATGTGTGAGAGTGTGTGTCCGGCGTGTGAGAGTGTGTGTCCGGCGTGTGAGAGTGTGTCCGGCATGTGAGAGTGTGTGTTTAAAGTCTATTTATTAATGTCACAAGTAAGCTTACATTAACACCGCAATGAAGTTGCCATGAGAAGCCCTTAGTTGCCACACTCTAGTGCCTGTTCGGGTACACTAAGGGAGAATTAACATGGCCAATACACCTAATCAGCACATCTTTCAGAACGTGGGAGAAAACTGGAGCACCCAGAGGACACCCATGCAGGCACGGTGTGGATGTGCAAACTCCACACAGACAGTGATCCAAGCCAGAATCAAACTCGGGTGCCTGGTGCTGTGAGGCAGTATTGCTAACCACTGTGCCACTCTGCTAGCCTTCTACATGTGTTCCATTGTGTACATGTCTGTATGTGTATACACGTGTTTGTGAAAGTGTGTGTGTGCAGATGTGTAAATGGGGGTACATGTGTGCGTGATGTGTGTATGTATGGGCGTGTGTTTGAATGTGTGTGGATACATGTGTGTCTGTGTGTCTATTGGAATTCAGAAAAATGAGAGAGATCTTATAGAAATATATAAGGTTATGAAAGGAATAGATAAGATAGAAGCAGGGAAGTTGTTTCCATGGTGGGTGGAACTAGAACGAGGGGGAATAGCCTCAAAATAAGGAGGGGGGGGCAGATTTAGGACTGGGTTCAGGAGGAACTTCTTCACATAACAGGCTGTGTATCTGTGGAATTTCCTACCCAGTGAAGCAGTTGAGGCTACCTCACTGAATGTTTTTAAGGCAAGGATAGAATAATTTTTGAATAGTAAAGGGATTAAGGATTGTGGTGAGCGGGTGGATAAGTGGAGCTGAGTCCACGATAAGATCAGCCATGATCTTATTGAATGGCAGAGCAGGCTCGAGAGGCCAGATGGCCTACTCCTGCTCGTAGTTCTTATGTTCTTATGGATGTGTGTCCATGTTTGTATATACATGTGTGTGTATGTGTGTGTACATAAGTCAGTGTTTGTGAATGTGTGTGAATGTATGTAAGTGTGGGACCCTGTGAGTGAGTGTGAGAGGGGTAAGTGAGTGGGTGAGTGAGTGGATGGGTGTGAGAGTGGGTGTGTAAATGGATGTGTGAGTAGGTGTATAAGTGGGTGTGTGATTCCCAGTGTGAGTGAGTGGGTGTGAGTAAATGGGTGTGAGCGATTGGGGGTGCGAGCGATTGGGGGTGCGAGCGACTGGGGGTGCGAGCAACTGGGGGTGCGAGCGATTGGGGGTGCGAGCGACTGGGGGTGCGAGCGAGTGCCCGTTCCAGTGTGAGTAAGTTTGAGTGAGTGAGTGAGTGAGTGAGTGGGTGGGTGGGTGGTGGAGTGCGTGAGTGGGTAAGTGAGTGAATGAATGAGTGAGTGAGGAGTGAGTGAGGGGTGAGTGAGTGAGTAGGTGAGTGAGTGGGGAGTGAGTGAGTGAGTGGGTGAGTGAGTGAGTGAGGAGTGGGTGGGGGGGTGAGTGAGTGAGTGGGTAAGTGAGTGAATGAATGAGTGAGTGAGTGAGTGAGTGAGTGAGTGGGTGAGTGAGGTGAGTGAGTGGGAGGTGAGTGTGGGAGTGAGTGAGTGGGTGAGTGTGGGAGTGAGTGAGTGGGTGAGTGTGGGAGTGAGTGAGTGAGTGTGAGAGTGAGTGAGTGGGTGAGTGGGTGAGTGGGTGAGTGAGTGAGTGAGTGAGTGGGTGAGTGTGGGAGTGAGTGAGTGGGTGAGTGTGTGAGTGAGTGAGTGGGTGAGTGAGTGTGGGAGTGAGTGAGTGTGGGAGTGAGTGAGTGTGGGAGTGAGTGAGTGTGGGAGTGAGTGA